>VDFB02271358.1:44247698-44679637 GCA_007258455.2 Sequoia sempervirens
ATTGGTGGGTTTCTAATTTTTGGGTAATTTTTTGGGGACAAGCTCGCATATTGCGAAAGGATGATTCTGTAGCTTTTTGTAACTTGCATGTGTTGTAGAACTTGGGGATTTGAGATCCTCTGCATGTAAGAAGCTCCATTTTCTGAATAATAAAATTATTCTCTTATTTGTGGGTTATTTTCTAAGTCTCGGGCTGTGCCCTCATCAAACATCATCTACGATACCTCAAAATGTGGTCTCCCAAGGACCTATCATATCAGCCGCACCATCCACTGCACAAATAAATGTAACAAGACCTCTCATAAAAAAAACTCACACAATTTTGAATCCTCCACCACCACCACCGCCAAGACCAAACATGGCCAACCAATTGAGCATCACTTTACAAGCAACTCAACAAGCCTATCAAAAGGCACTTCAATAGTTCCAAGCTCAATGAGCAAAGAACATGCAAGTTGCACAACAAGCTACTCAACAAGTGCAAGTAGCTCAAGTGGCACAACAAGCACAATAGGATGCCCAATCTCAAGCTTTGTTGCAAGAAAAAAAAGCTTCCCAAGTTGTGCAAATAGCTCAAGCTGCACAAGCAACATAAGCTACACAGGCTACCCAGGCTACACAAGCCTCCCATAAAGCTCAAGCTTAGGCACAAACCCAATATCAAGCTCAACAAGCTCAAGCACAATACCAAGCAGCTCAGCATCAATCATATTAGCAAGCCTTCCAACAGTACCAAGAGCAACAAGAAGCCACCCAATTACTAGCCCAACAACAAGTGTTGTTGGCACAACATCAAGACCAACAATAAGAATTGTTGGCACAATAGCAGCAAGACCAACAACAAGCATTGTTGGCACAATAGCAGTAATACCAACAACAAGCGTTGTTGGCACAACAACAATTGCAAGCATATCAACAAGGATTGATCATGCAATAGAGCTTGCAACAAACTCCCACCAAAATACCTAACACTCCACCCATCACCTAGATGATCAAACCACCTCAAAACACGTTCACTCCACCTCTTGATCTGTAAAATGATGCGACGACACAAATCAAATTGCTCTTGCAGCAAGTGCTAGATCTCCAATCTGGGAAAAAAATGAAAACACCAAGCAATTTGTGCCCCTATCCATTCGATAGGAGCCTTGCGATGGTACCATTCCCAAAAGGGTTTGAAATCCCTAAATTTGAAAAATATCATGGGACGGGAAACCCTAAAGATCACATTAGGGAATTCCAGATACATTGCATGGAGATTGCATACGACAATACATATCTAATGTGACTATTCCCTCAAAGTTTGGCTAGGCCCACCATGGAATGGTTCTCTTGCCTTCCTCTTGGAATCAAAAAGTGCCAAGAAATCATGGACACATTCATAAATAACTATGCATTCAACATAGGCATGGATGTAAGTCTAGAGGAACTATCTGCACTCAAACAAGCTAAGAGGGAAACATTTGCTTCCTTCTTACAATGATGGTGATCTAAGGCCAACAGGAGAAAATGGACCATGCCAAAAGACCAACAAATCTGCACCATCATTGCCAATCTCAAGAAAACATTGTCATTCCACCTAAAGATGCAATGTATCATCACATATGACCATTTGATCCCCAAGGCACTCAACATCAAAAGAGCCCTTATTGCACAAGGGGGGACACCCACATATCAAGAATACCAAAAAAATTTCCCATCCACTTGTTACAGCGAGAAACCTCACACTCGGGTGAAGAAAAAAAATGTCACTAATGATGGTGTGGTTGATGCCAAGGTCATAATCAATCCTCCAAAACAAAACATGCAAACATACCAACAACCAAAAAAACAATCAAAAGAACATGCAAGCCAATGCGGTATCACAACAACCACCCAACAATCAAGTCCATAATCTAAATAATCAAGGGGGACCACCTCCAAGAAACAAATATCCCCCCAAACGAAAATACACAGCCCTTGGGGAACCAATTGAATAAGTCATGAAGAAGCTGGTAAATGAGAATATCATCAAAATCCCCATCTATGAGAATTACCAAGAACCCCAAGTGAAACCACCATGGTACAATGAAAATCACCTTTTTGATTTTAATAAAATCAAGGGGCACACAATATCCAGTTACATGAGGCTGAAAAAATTGATCCAAGACCTCATCAATGACAAGGTCATAAATGTTGAACAACTAGCCAAAAACCAAGACCTTAAAATATAAACGAATCTGATGTTGGATCATAACAAAGGGAACAACCATGGAAAGACAAAGTATGGTAATGTAAACCATGTGTACAATCATGTTGTTGCATCCCTAGACAAATGGCTCACTATTGTTAACATCAAGGGAGCCAAAGCCGATTGTAGAGTCACCACACGAGGTGAAAAAGTTACCATTGCTGGGTCATCATAGCCACCTAGAGCATCCACCTCAAATCCAAAATTTGTTCCTAATGGCTACAATATCTTAGACCAGTTGAAAAGAATCCCCACTCAGATCTCCATCATGGAGTTGCTGAAGATCTCGCCTGCACATAGAAAAATCCTAGAGGAAGCATTGGCTTCATCCATCATCTCCGCAAATCTTGATGCTGACCAGTTCCAAGCTATGGCCGGACACCTCACCACCCCACATCTCATAATGTTTTCTGATTAGGAATTCCGCACCCAACCATCTCACAATCGCGCACTCCATCTCAAAGTCCCAGTTCATAAAAATAAAATTCAAAAGGGTCTTGGTGGATGGGGGTGCAAGCCTAAATATCTGTTCACTCAAGCTAATAAAGAATCTTTGATTCTTGAATGATGCCATCAAAAAGGGTAAGGGTATCACAATTAGAGCATATGATGATCAAGAAAGAGTGTTTCAAGGCACTATTCAACTCCCTATTCAAGTACGGCCAACCATTATGGAAACCACATGCAAGGTCCTTGACCTTGATTTACCTTATAACATCCTCCTAGGGCATCCACGGATCCATGGGATGCAAGCTATCACTTCCACCTTCCATTAGTGTGTCAAATTCCCATATCAAAATCAAGAGGTCATTGTCCATGGTGATCCTGAGCCCTTTTATTACTGCAAGAACCTAGAAGTGAAGTACTATAAAATCCCCCAAGTCCCGAAGAATGATGAAGGCTATACAACTCCATATGTAGACCCAACTACTTTAGCCTCCACTTTTGAGAAAAAGACAATTGCCATTCTTGATATCTCTAAAAGCACGGTCATTATCTAAGACAATGGGTGTGGGGATTATAAAATGAAGAAAAGTGCTTTTGTAATAGGAGATTTACCTCAATCTCCTATGTCTCACGGGAAACCCCAATCAGCTGAAACATCATCCTAAACCTTAAAAGTGAACCCTTCTAGATTCAGATGTTGGGGAAACCTAAGTCATGAAGTGGTAGATAAAAAGGATATATCAAGCTTGTTGTACCAAGATGAAAGGCCTATTCCTAATCTTCCCATGGATGAAAGCAGGAAAGGACTACAAATGATGCTTGGTATGGGCTATAATAGAAACAAGAAACTTGGATAGAATGATAATGGTCTTCTCGTACCGCTCATTGCTGAGAAGCATATGAGAAATCTTGGCCTCAGATGTAACCCTCTAAAGGTAACCATACTTGGAAAAGTGGCCCTGGTTAGAAAGGTCAAAACTCCCCCTCAGTTATCAACATCTCCCCTTCAGTTACCAATATCCAATGGTCAAGTCATAGATAACTTTACCTTTAACATAACTGATGTGTGTTGTAGTGATGATGAAGATCCCATAACTGGCTTACCCATGCTATTTGAGGATTCCTCCCATCTCATGATTAGTACACTATCTTTTGAGTCAAATAACCAAACCCATGAGATAAACTTAGTCTATCCCCAACTCATTAATTACGACCAATTTTGGACACATTCAAAAACAATGAGGTGCTCTCAGAATTCATGGGATTGTGGGATACTGTACCATGAAGAGATCACAAAGTTGGGTTTGACATTGTGGTAGGCACACATGCCTATTATGGGGAAACAATTGAATCCCTTAGTTGCAAAAGTGAAAATTTGAGAATAATCTCTAGGTCTTTGAGTGAAAACCACATGGTGGCACTCTCTAACGCAAAAATAGTAAAAATAAAGGATGCATCCAATGGTGAAAATCTCTATGAGGCATTGAAGGATGAGGGATTCAATCTTCCTCTAAGTGCCATTCATCAGGAGAAGTCAATGGTTTTAGTAGAGAGGTGCAATCTGGTCAACCTGGGAACAGAAGGAATGCCACATATCACCTTTTATGCAAAATCACTTTGGATAGAAGAAAAAGAACTCTTAGCTATGTTCCTAAGATAAAGAAAGAAAAAATTTGCATGGACTTATGCCAACATGCTTGGCTTTGATCCATGTGTTTTGGTTCACCACCTAGCTATATATCCCAAAGAAAAGCTAGTGAGACAAAAGCTAATGAAGATGCATTCCTAGATTGTATTATTGGTCAAGATGGAATTACAAAAGCTCCTAGACGCAGGGTTCATATGAGCGGTTGATTATCCAGAGATGGTCTCAAATTTTGTACCTGTTTCAAAGCCCACTGGGGGCATCTGCATTTGCATGGACTTCAAAGAACTTAACAAAGCATGTCCCAAGGATGATTTCCCTCTCCCAAACATTGATATGATTGTGGATATGACAACAAGACATGAGATTCTATTGCTAATGGAAAAATTCTCAAGTTACAACCAGATCATGATAGCTAAGGATGACCAATGCAAAACGGCTTTCACTTGTCCATGGGGGACATATTGTTGGAATATGATGCCATTCAGGTTGAAAAATGTAGAAGCTACCTATCAAAGGGCCATGACACTAATCTTTCATGATATGATTCACAAAATTGTGGAAGATTATGTGGATGACATATTGGCTAAGTCAAAGAAATGTCAAGATCACATAACAACTCTAAGCTCCATCTTTGACAAGCTAGAAAAGTAAAAGGTCTGACTAAATCCAAAAAAGTGTGTCTTTAGAGTACAATCAGGAAATCTCCTAGGGTACATTGTATCCATGAGAGGAATCGAGGTAGACCCCACCAAAGTCAAAGTAATCCTCAAAATGGAGGCACCAAAAACATTGAAATAGCTAAGAGGCCTACAAGGAAGACTAATGTCCATCCACCAATTCATAACACAATTAGCAGATAAGGCTATCCCATATTCTCATCTACTCCATAAGGGGGTAGCATATAAATGGGATGAGAAATGTAACCAGGCTTTCAACAAGATCAAGGAGTACTTACACCATTAGTTCTCATGCCGCCAATTCCAGGAAAACCCTTGATCCTATATGTATCAGCAACAACAACAGATCTCAACGCTTTCTTAGCATAGCACACTAAAAATGGGAAAGAGAGAGCTATTTACTACATCAACAGGACTATGGTGGGACAAAAGCTGAATTATACATCCATTGAGAAAGCCTTCTTAGCTGTCATGTTCACAACACAAAATTTCAGACACTACATGCTAGCACATCAGATAAAAATCATTGCAAAGATAGACCCTCTCAATTATCTTCTTTCTAAAGAAACACTCATAGGGAGAACAATTAAATAGGTTATGATTCTGATAGAGCATGACATTGATTATGTGGAACGGAAGGCCATTAAAGGAAAAGTGATTGCAAATCAGCTGGCAGAGGCACTGATATATTCAGAGAACCCACTTGTATCAAAGTTCCCTGACAAATCAATCTTCAACCTATGTGTGGCAGATTAATGGAAAATGTACTTTGATGGATCCTACAGACAACACAGGTTAGGAGTTGGGGTTTTCTTTATTACACCACAAGGGGATTGCATACCTAAATCATACAAGCTATCATTTTCGTGCACAAATAACATTATAGAATATGAGGCTCTTGTCATAGGGCTAAGAATTGTAGTGCAATGGCAGATCATGGCACTCAAATTCTATGGGGATTCTCAACTTAGGTCAATGACGAGTACCAAATGAAGGACGACAAGTTGAATCCATACAAGAAACTAGTAGAAAGCCTCAAAGAATCCTTCATTGATATCACATTTGAGAAGTTACTAAGAGAAAATAAAAAAGTGGTGGATTCCATGGCTACAATCAGATCGCTATTGGATATCCCACACATCCTGAAGCAAGAATTCCTTGTAGAGTAGCTTCTCATACCAGCTTTCAAGGTACCAGAGTCTGAATTTGTGTGTGAAATTGTTGGTCCCGGTGATCCTCGGTATCATGATATATACACTTACTTGAGAATAGGAGTCCTCTCCGTTGATATAACTCCAAACCTTAAAAGAGAATTTATCAAGAAGTCATCCTATTTTGTCATCTTGGGAGACACCTTATACCGTAGGAGCATTAAAGGAACCCTATTATGATGCCTTAACACTGAGGAAGCCTTGACTGCTTTAACTGAGGTACACAATGACATTTGTGGTTCACATTTGAGTGGTATGACCCTGGCTAAGAAACTGTTGAGGACTGGGTACTATTGGCCTACGATGGAAAGGGAAGCTCATGACTATGTCCGAAGGTGTTTGTAGTGTTAACAGCATTGGGATCTCATCCATGCACCAGCTCAGGAGCTCCACCCAATTGTTACACCTTGGCCCTTTTTACAATGGGGGCTTGATCTCATTGCCAAAATTACCCCCAACTCATCCAGTGGACATAAGTTCATCATCACCACCATAGAGTACTTCATGAAGTGGGTGGAAGCCATCCCCATGACCTATATCATAGGAAAGAAGATATCCAAGTTCATCCCGAACTACCTAATTTTCCGCTACGGTGTCCCTCAAGCCATTATCTCAGATAACAAGACACCTTTCAAAAACTAGGATATTCAAGACCTATACCAAAAGTTCATTATCCAACATCGCTTTTCCACTTTGTACTACCCTCAAGGAAATGACCAAGTAGAAGCTACTAATAAGGAAATCTTGAAAATCCTCAAGAAGATAGTCAATGACACTGGTTGTGACTAGTACCTACAGCTAAATCCTGCCTTATGGGCCTATCGAACAAGTATCTGCACACCAACAGGTGCAACCCCTTTCTCCCTACTCTATGGATTAGAAGCCATCCTCTTGATTGAGATCAAGCTCCCATCCCTGAGAATATCATTACAAAATATCATTGCAGATGGAAGAATATTGGGTTTCATGATTGAACGAGTTGGAATTACTGGATGAGTGGCACATGGATGCCTTAAACCATTTGCAAGTCTACCAAAACCATCTCAAGTGGAGCTACAACAAGAAGATTAGGAGCCAGACCTTTGAAGTTAGAGAGCTTGTACTAAAGGAGAATCAGACAAATGTACCAAATCCAAATAGCAAGGGAAAATTTGAACTCAATTGGTTGGGACCCTTTATCATCATGACAAGCTACAAGTTAGGGGCATATCAGCTATTAATGCCCGAAGGGGAACCTCTTCAAGAGCCCATGAAAAAATCCCATCTCAAAAAGTTTTATGCCTAATCCACCAAGGTGTAAATCCAAAAATACAAAAAAATTAAAAAAATTAAAAATAAAATAAAATGAAAAAGGATTGAAAATAGTAAAGAAAAAAATGTAGGTCTTACAAGGTGTAAACCCAAAAATACAAAAAAATCAAAAAATATAAAAATGCAAAAAAAATTAGAAAAAGGATTGAAAACAGTAAAGAAAAAACATGTCCTCTAGTGAAAGCCACTTTGATGGCGCTTTGGGCAAGTACCTTGGTGAAAAAATGACAAACAGGTGCCTTGCGTAAATAAGCACTTTCCATCCACCAAGATCTCCATGACTTGTTTTTCATCATTCATCCATCACCCATTCACATCTACATCATAACTTGGTCCTATGTTCATATCGTGATCCCTCCTAGTACTACTCGGCCCATTCTTAAGGTCAGTTCATCTTGCCTATATCAGAGTAGTCTATTGCATCATGTTGGGGGCATGTTCTTGCATTGGATCAAATTTGTGTATATTCTTGAAGTTTTCCTTAAAATCAAAAACTCCAAAAACATCATAAAATAAAAAAACCCAAAAAAAATTCAGAAAATCCAAAAAATCCCAAAACATCAAAAAATACAAAAACATTCAAAACATATCAAAATCCAAAAAAATATGTCAAAAAGTTAGCCAGAAAAGGTCGAAAATAGGGTCGTCTTGTCTAACTATGGGTTTTTGAGCTTTGAACGTAGGCATGGTTGATATTTGATCATCCCTCAAGACACTTAGGTTGGTCCTTTAGGAGTCCATCATAATAAACTAGCAATCTATTTGTTCATATCTCATCAATAATCGAGACTGTGTCAGTCAAACTACGTGGTCTCTATGTGTATAACGTAGGCAAGGTTAATATTTGATTAGCCCCCGAGCCCCCTAGGGTAGGTCTTTAGGTTAGTCTCTTGGTCAAAATCTCATAAAACACCAAAACATTGGAAAATTTAAAAATCAAAACATTTGCAAAACATCTTGAAAATACCAAAAAAAAGCCTCAAAACAATTCAAAACACCAAAAATATCGAAATATTTGAAAAAACCCATCTGCCCCATCTCATGATCACCCACAATACACATCACTCATAATAAATCATCTTCATCCTCAACCTTTAGTGAAACAATTGGAAACAAGTATAGTGGTTCAAAAGTAAAAACTCAAAGGTCAAGGTTTCGAGTCTAGGTCAGTAGGTAAAGAAGTTGGTCAACTCTTGGTATTAATAGCTCATCATCCAAACAATCCAAAAATCATTTGATAAGATCATGTCCTAGGATGCATCCTTCCTACAATGGACATCAACATCAGGCATCACCATAGTTTAGTCTTGTCTAGAGGTATGAAGAACATTAGGTTGTTTATTTGCTTGATCTTTGTCCTTTGACTTATCTTATTGCGCTCATTCCAATGACCTCTCGGTGATGTCAAAATAAATGGATTTAGAGAGAAAGGAATGGGGGCAACGATCATTATCTTTTTATCTATTTTTCTTGTTGGATATTCTTGTAATATAACCTTGGTCATGCCTAATTTGTTTGGTCTGTAGGGAAGGTGTTTTAGGTGTCTTGTTGACCACATAGGGTGGCTTTCCTTTCTATGTTTTGGTCCGAGATGTTTAGAATATTTTAACTACATTATGGATGAGGTTTCGTATGCCAGGTGTCAATAGGAGTACTCATATCTAATTGTTGAGTCAAAGTCCATCACACTAGGTGCAACACCATCCTGGTTCTTTATACCTCAATGCATCGTGCCCATGTGTTATCAAACATAAGGTATGTAGCCATTTTAAAATCCCAATTTTTGATAAGAAAAATCATCATCATCATCATCATTATCATCTCTAATAAAGTCTCATAGATCATGGACCTGTTGGATCCTCTTGTCTTCATCTAAATTCTTCTTCCTTCTCTTCATGCTAACATGGTACCATGATAGTTAATCAAAAACATCACCAATGCATCCGTCCTACATCCACAAACTGCCAGCATGCTGCATATCATCCGTATCATATCATAATAGGAAACATTGATAATCTCACATTCATTGCATTTCATCATTGCATAATATAGATTGGCTATTCTAAGCATCTCATAAACCATACATTTGCATCCATTACATAATCATGAAAGCATCCATCATCATATCATCCATTGCATAATCACATAGGAATCATCATGTCATCCACATTGGCATCATCATGTCATCCATACATACATCATCATATCGTACATAAAGGTACTGAAAAAAAGAAAGGGGTATGTCATAACATTCCATACATCTCATTATCAAAACATACATCATCATCCATTTAGGGCATAATATAGATTTGTTAGTCTAATCATTTTAAAATCATTTGCATGACATAACATTTGCATCCATATCATCCATACATCATCATCATAAAAAGAGCATAGAAAAGATACTGGAAAAGAAATGCATTCATAAGCATCTACATAATCATACACCACATCACATATTATAGAGTCGCATCACATATAGAACATCACATATACATCCATCTATAATGCATAAATAAAATGGGACACATCTCATAATTGAATCGATCATATCATATATATATCAATAATGTAACTATCATGGTACAAAATCATGATCAAATGTGATGTGTATCAATCAAATGTATACAATGCCCATGGGGCTATAAAAAATAGAACCCATGGATCTCAAAAAATTAGGTGTCGCTGATAAAAAAATATGTGAGCTTGCCCTGATGGCTGCTCCCCTCACCTGTACCCTGTCTGTTGGGAAAACTCTACCACTTGAGTTGTTGGAGGCACTACCTACTGATAGTGAAACCAATAATACTCAACCTCCTGCATGGCCTCACAGTACATCCATGCAAGGATGGTCCTACCCTATGCTGCAATTGTCATACTCTCCAGCTGTTGCTATCTGCCCAACTCTTGTGCTAGTTGTAGCTCTTTCACCTATTGATACTGCCTCTCCTGATCCCACTCTGTTGTAAGGGTCTGAACCTGCTGCTTGGCCTGGTCCCTCTCTGCCATCAATGTCTACACCTGAGCCTGAAGATACGTATAAGAACATCTCTTTGATCAAGCTAAGGTGGCAGAGGTGGTGGCAGTGGTTGATCTCTCTATGGGGGCTGCTAGTCCCTAGGGGCATCCCTCTGCTAGTGCCCATCTCTTTGATCTCTCTACTCTAGTTGGTGTGGAGGTGGTCTACCTCCTCCTCCTCCATCTATGTCTCTATCTCCTCCTCATCCTCATCCCTGCCCCCACCCTGTTGTCTAGCCTTAGGGTCTCTGTCATGAAAGAACTGTCCTTGGAATTGTCAATCGGATTGGAGGCCTGAACCAGTCATCGTAGGCCTATGTGGTACTTGGGTCTGCTTTCCCTTGATCATAAGCCCAAGGCCTGGCTACCAACTATCTAAAGGAATTGACTGCATATGTTGTTGGGATCATCTGACCCCATGTAGGCTCTCTAGTAGACCAAGCAGAGATGGCTATGTACTAATCATTTGGCCTATCCTGGACGTTCTTGAACTGTCTAACTACTCAATCGGGAAAGTAGCGCTCGATCATCATGTGCTCACATCCCTGCATGAGCCAATCTTTCCTAGCATTAAATAGTTGTTGAACATCATAATACCATGCAGGCATCCCTAGCAAAGGCCTCTAAGTAAATGTAGTCATCTCATCAATAACCCTCCACCAGTGAGGAATGCCAGACTGTGCCGTACGAATGAATGTAAGGCCGCCCTTGTACTTCCAAACCACTAGGTCATCGGGCTCGACATCAATCACTACGAAGCATGACTATGTGCTCCCAGACCCAAATATGCAAAAGAGTGACTCTGACACCAATGGCTCTGCTATCACAGTACACAAACTCGTGCAAATCATGATATAGCGAGGCCAACATCACTGGTCCATAAGCAAAGCAACACCTCCTAAAGAGCATCCACTCTCAAGCTAAACCCCATCCCAGACTGAAATACCTACCCCGCCGATCTAGAGCTACATGTCCTGAAATAGTGGCTGCCACAATCAGTCAAAATGTCGACACTCGACCTCTATAGTACTCCAGGTCAATTTGTCCCTTGATGAAAACAATCTCATCCATCCTCATAATCTCATAGCACGCATCTGTATCGACATCCATATCATATGTCACCCTCTTCTCATGGATGGGCAATTGTAAAATCTACCAGACGTCCTCTAATGTGATGGTCGCCTCACCGATGGGAAGATGAAATGATGAAATCTCACTGTGCCATTGCTCGGCTAACATGGTCATCATAGCTAAGTGAGTCCTAATGGCAGAGACATACACAATGTACCATACATTGATCACTCCAAGGTGCTCCTAAAGAAACTCATGTAATCTAATCAATCTATTAAGCACCGAGGATCGATGCTCATGTGAATTTACAGGCTCTTTATCCTCTTGCACCAATAAAGCCACAACGTCAAGTTTTGTAAAAAGACTAGATCTTGTTTGACTTTTTCAACATCGAAATAGCAAAGGCGTCATTGTTTGGATACTCCAAACTGCACTGCTAGAACCCCCTAAATTGCAAACTAAGTCGCGACATCACTGTTTGACCACAAGCCTATTTGACCTAAAACCCTAATGACCTAACTAGATCATGGTCGTGACACTATTTACATATGCGCCAACCTTTAGATTTTGAGCCCTAATTCTTAAACTGCGACACATCGCAGGTCACAATAGTGGTGCAGTTTGAGACCTAGCATCACTAATTTTACCCTTTCAACGTCACTAAACAGTGACACTAGACAAGTTTGACTTTCAAACACTAATAAATATGCACAAAAATTGAAATAACAAGTTGGATTAGGGTCACATATCGGTGGTCCTGCACCTAGAAGCCTCTGGTAGACTCGCACTCACTCAAAAATGTGTTAGGGAAGTACTCTTTACACCATCTCGCATGAGGGTCAAAGCTCAAAACAATGAAAATTATAGAGGCCTTGTATGTAAATGAATTGAAAGTGACCTCTCGAGGGCTATTTAATCATGACAGTTAGGGTTTTTTGACCCTTTCTAGCCGTCAAACTAGGGTTTTGTGCCCCCAACCCCATTTTTGCCCAACCGAAGCTTGTTTTAGGTCTTTTTCTTGCATTTTAGCATGTTTTTGGCATCCTGGAGCCTTTCTAGACCCTTTAGGTAGTTTTTCCTCTTTTTTTTGAGAAATCACCCAAAAATCCAAATTTTCGTCTGATCTCTCGAGGGGGCAGTATACCAGCATAATTCTTTCATTGGGGCAGCAATAGGGCATCTGGCAAAATCATTTTTTTATTGGCACTGAGAAGTAATGTGGGGTACTTTTCCTGCGAATGAACAATCCTTTTTATGATTTGAATATTTACTAACATCAATCTTCACCATCATAGTGCATATTAAATTATAAGCTAGAGACAGTGCATATCAAGTCACCTCATGACTATAGTGTTTGTAATCCTTTATATGGAGCTCATTTGTAGGGAGAATAAATGATTTACTTTGTAGGACCTAGTATATGGTGTTTAATGTCAACAATACCTTGCCAATGCCTATGCAAGGTTCATGTTATTGATGCATTGTGTTGAAGCTTGGTAATATTCAAAGAGCTGCTAAAAAATCTTAGTTCACATTGATGTTGATACTCATTGGATATTCATCTCAGTTAGTTGGCATGGTGGAGTTTGTCATTATTTTCAAATAGTCCACAACATGATATTAATAATGTCATTGTGTTTACTAATGTTGATACTCCTCTCATGGATTGAAGGCATTGTAGTTTATAAGGTTTGGTCAATTGGTTTCTTGCTACTTGGCTCCTCTATATAGGTTACACTGTTGGTGACTATTTTTTGGTTTTCAGTCACTTGAACATGCATTCAGTTGAAAGTTTTCTTGGAAAGTAGTTTCTTCACACTACTTTCATCTTGGTAGTAATTTGGTTGGCATTGGTAGATACATGGCTTGTGATGATAGTTCAATAATTCAAGATGGTATATTTCATGCACAGGTTGATAAGGTGGTTGATACTCATGCTTCATTTGTAGAGTTATCTCTTTTAGTGCATGATTTGAGGGGGATTTTTCATGCATATTCTACACGCCTAGGTTATATTTTGAGTGTGGTGGAATCTTGGTTCAGTTTTTGATACTATAATAGACTTTCATATCATTGTGTAGTGCTATTTTTTGTTTTATCCATTTAGATTTGATGTTGTTTTGTGTCCATGTGCAAGAAAATTGGTGTTCTTGGGTAGGTACTTGGTGGTCTTTTGATGTTTACCCACCCCTTTGACCTTTGGAATTGTTGTCAAAAGGGGGAGAAAATTTGAGATATAGTGGTCTGGGATCAGATTTTTCATTTCATTATTGTGGTACAGGTTCAGATTTGGTAATCATATGATGATGACATGAAAGTGCATTGGTGATCATATAGATTGCATTCTATGGAAATTTTGATATCAATGCCAAAAGGGGAGTTTGTTGACCCCTTTGACATTGATTTTGACATTGATGTCAAGGGTTATTTGTGGCATTTAGAATATTGGAATGTACTCAGGTATTCTGCATTTGGAAGACATGGTTAGTTTGGTTTGGAACTTATTCAAGTGATACTCACATTCAAGTGATATATTTTTTCCATCCATTTGTGGTATATATTGGAGGTTTGGTGTTATTTGTTTAATCACAAAGGAAGTTTTGATATTGTTTATTGAGGCAACATATGGGGACAACATAATTGGTATATATATAGTTGGTGGTTTTGCATATTACATACTTGGATTATATTTATTTATCATTGATCAATTTATTGATCAATTGTTGATAGTGGCACATTGATTTTGATAGTTAGTGATTATTGGATATCATTGTTTTTACTAAGGCGACAATAGAGATTATAGTCTTGGATTTCACTTAGCACTCGGTGCCATTGAGACTTAGACTAACACAAGTGTTATAGTTTTGTTTTGATACACTTGCAAAATAGACAACACATAATGAAAAAAACAATAATGAAGTGGTTTGGTTTTGAATAAGGTTAATTTGTTAATATTAACAAAATATTTGTCATAGCACCTTATGGCATATACATTATAATGTTTTGATTATTGAAAAGGCATTTCATCGGGTAGTTTATTGCACATACTTTAATGTTTCACTTATTATTGAAAGGTAGGTTATTGAACTCATTTGTGAGGGCACATGTTAATATTTATCATTGCACATAGTTCCACTAGGACACAAGGAAGAGAGGTTAGGGTTTGAAGAAATCATAGTGTTGGAGGTGAAGTGAAAATGTTGGTGGTTTGGCGGTTGATTCTATAGGAAAATGGTTTGGTGGTTATATAGACAGTTAGGGGTTTCAATGGCGAGCTTATTGGTAACTCATTTCCTTATTTGCTATGGTATTTGGTTTATTTGGAAATGGTATCCATGTTGAATTTGTGGTTTTTCAGATTTCATGGTGTGCATATAGTATGGTTTTATGCTTCTATGTATACACATATAGTGTATTGTGTGTTGACATTATACTCAAGTCTCATTGTTGAGTTAGGTTGTATGTGGTGTTAACAAGCTATATTGTGTTTATTGTGTCATCCGTTTAAAGATGATTTCAAAGACGGATTAACTTGTGTTAAAAGATAGTCACATCTAGTGGCTTAGATAGGAAGTTATATTATTAGTTTGAAAGTTTCATTATGGAAAGATGATAGCTTGATATGGAACATAGATTGTTTATTTAAACAGTGATTTCACACTGTTATGTGTTTGGTGCTTTCACAAAGTTATTATGATGAAGGTATAAACAAAATTATATAAAGAAATTTTGCAATAAATGTGCAAAACATTGGATTGTATAAACTAATATATTTTATATTTTAAATATTCCAAGTAAATGGGTCTTTAGGATATAGAATGTGTTAGTTTGGGAATTGGAAATGTTATGCAGTGAAACAAAGCAACCCTTTGTAATGTATTTTCTTCATTATTGAAAATTGTGTTGTAAGGTAATGTTAGTGAGACAAAGATTGACCTTTTTTCAGTGAGGCATCTTGTAACTAGTAAGGTTTTGTGGCCAGTGACGCTTTGCTAATGAGGAATAAATTGTAGCTAGTGAGGCATTGACAGTGAGTCATTTTGTAGCCAATGAGGCATTTTGTAGCCACTGGGGCATTTTGGTAAGCTAGTGAGGCATTTTACCAAGTATTTTTTTATCCCTATGAGGGTTTTCCACTCATGAAAAATACTATGTTATGACTCTTTTGTGGATGCCTTTTTGTTCTTGTTGTCTTCTATATGTCTAGCACTTGAGTTTATATGTTGTTTGAGAATCTAAATTTGGTTCACATTCTGATCATAATCTAGTAATTGAACATTCACTATTATCAAAGAGATTAAGTGGTTTTGAAACATCAGTACATTGAAATTTTTTATTAAGAACACGAATTCACCCCCACTCTTAGTGTCTTTCATACTCCAGTAACGTAAAGTAGTGGAAAATATCTCATATTCTTTTGTAATAATATCTTCCCAAAGGGGGGGAGGAGAAGGACAAACAAGAATTTTAAGATTCTCAATGAATGTATCTTCTTTCACCAAGATACCTTCATCACTACTAGGAGAAGTATCAAGAGAAGAGCAATAAAAATTGTCATCATTGTCTACAATTGTATCCTCTTGCACCAAGAATTTAGCTGATGACCTAGATTCCAAATGAAGTCCTCAAGGGCTTCATCTAACATGTCAAAGTCATCACAACCAAACGGTTTGAATGATATTATTTCTCCAAAGTTAACCATTTAGTTTTTTATTTATTTTGTTTGATGTGTTTTTTATTTTGTTTCTAATGATTGCAAAATATAGACTAATCTATCTAATTATGCAATGATGCTGAAAATGAAAGAAAAGTACAAAAATCTAACACTAGTTTTAACTAAAATATGCAAGAAAATATTCTCCATAATTTTGCAAAATCTAACTAAATGAGCAATAATTTGAATGCACAAATAAGTTGTTTTAGAAATTGAATTCTCAGATCAGAAAAAAGTAACAAAAATGCAAACTAAGACTAAAAAGCACCTAGAAATTTTCCTAAAATGTCTATACAGGTACATGGGTCCCTAATCAGGGTTTTAAAAGGGTGAAAAATGTAAATTTTAAGTTGTTTTATGTGCTTTTTGTGCCTGGTTTCAAATTGTAACTTTAGTGGCAAAATTTTCTACAATTTCATGTCTAAATGTAAGTGAAATGAAGGAGAAATGATGACCTATATCACATTTTTTGGAATGCAATTTTGACTCAATTTTTGAATATGAATGATGAAAAATACATTAATAAGCAAACACTATGCAAAATTAATGTAAATTTTTGAATTTTTTAGATTTAAACAATCCAAAAATGCAAATTTAAACCCCTATAAGCAATGCAAACTAATGCAAGATTTAAAGATCCCTAAATGTAATGAAACTAATTCAAACCTAATGCAATCTATTGCAAAACTTAGATCTAGGGTTAAAATGAATCCAATTTTTAGAAATGTTATTATGCAAGGTTAGGTTCACCAAAATGAAACAAAGAAAAATGGGGTAGGGTTCAACCACATATAGGGTTTTATACCAAATTTGGGATATTTCACCAAACTTACTATAAATATAAAGGGAAAAATGAGTGTGAAAAGATGAAAATTATGTTCTCTCTTTTGCTTCTATGGTTTAGGACCTAAAAGGAGAGAGGCAATTTCCTTACTCTTCACTCAAGAACAAACCCTTGAGATTTCAATGCAAAGGAGATTGAAATATAGCAAAGGGATTGTCCTAGAGGTTGAATGAGATCTAATGAGGGGTTCATCACCAAGTTTAGACTTGGAAAAGACAATACAATGCAAGATATATAAAAAAAAACTAATTGAATGTAAGACAACACTAAATGACCTAGATAGATTAACAAAATGCAATAAAAGGTTATGAAATAGAAAGTGTGCACATAGAAGATGGAAGAAGGCAAAATGAAGATCTTGATCACTAAAAAATCTACTGTTGATGTTGATTGGAACTCATTCACCAATCTAGGTGAATCATTCTAGTTTATGGGAAAATGTAATGGAGCAGGTTTTAGCCAAAAGGGTATCCAGATCTGTAAAAATCTTTGTCAAGCTTGTAAAGTGGGACTCATTCACCAATAGTGGTGAATTAGTCCACTTTAGCTTTTCTAGAAATTTTGAATTAGATTATGTGCCTCTTAGTCTGCTCTACTCCTCCTGACTAGTTTCTAGATCTGAAATTGCAAATTTCCACCTATAGACCTTCTCCAAGCTTCTCCAAGGCTTGATGACAACTTTGACAACTTTAGGGATTTGACAACTTTTCTCCAACTTTTCTTCTTGACAAATCTACAACCTATCCCTACAAATCACACACAAGAAAAGGGGAAAATGTTGTGGGGTTAGAGAATAGGGGGTTTCCTTGGTCAAACCCCTTGTTGGTAATTAAACCTTGAAATGAAAGAAAAAATGAATGGAGAATTATGACTGAAAAAAGGACTATGTTGCAACTCACCAAACCATAGCAATAAGGTGTTTCAATAATGCTTGAAATGGCTGCAATGGATGTGATTCTTGACTCTTAGTTGAAGGAGATAGATCTTGAATGTAATGCTTGCTTGGATCATGAACTCTACATCACAATTGTTAGCACAATAACAAACATGAAGAATGCTCTTGAATGCTTGATAATCTACCCTTGAAATGACTTGAATGCTCTTGTGAATGCTCAAATTCTCTTGTGAACTTGCTAAGTGATCTCTTGAATGCTAGGTGTTGAATATGAGTGAAAAAAATTTGTATTTATACTCAATTGTGCAATAATTCCCAAAATTACAACACCACAAGCTGACATCAGATCTAGGAGAGTAAAATCTAGCTAGAAATTTGAATTAAATTTGAATTTTGGTCACATGGGACTCATTCACCCAAGGTGGCGAATGAGTCCCATCATATATAATGTATGGGACCAAATATGAAAAGTTCTTAGAAATGTGTGAAACTTGCATTAGGGCCAAAAAGACCTAGGTGGGACTCATTTTCCCAAGGTAGTGAATGAGTCCCAAACACTAAATATGGGCCACACAAGCTAGGAACACCTAAATTATGATTGTTTATTGATTGGTGTCAAGATTTTCCTCAAAAAGATACAATAAATGAGGCTTGTGGATGCAAAATAGGGCCAATTAAAGCATAATAAAGCCCAATTATTAATGATAAGCCTAGAGAAATGTGAAGGTGTGTTAAAAAACTTTGAAAAACTCCAAATAAGGCAAGATTAATGTTAATTATGATTAAAATTATATTTATTATGCTTAGTTAATTGATAAAAACTTAGAAAAGTGTGAAAGTGTGTTACAAAACTTCACAAAACTTTATCAAGGAACCATTAAATTACATTAGTTCACAAGGGCCCAAGCTCTAATGTGAATGTGTTATCCACATTACAACACTAAATGAAGGAAACATTAAGACAAAATCCATAAGCAGGACCCAAACGAGTGTGAAAATGTCAAAGGACCCATTTTTCGACACTACATTTAGCCCCCACTTTAGTGAGAGGATGAACCTACTTCAAACTCACATTGAAGTCTACAAACATGCACTAAGAGGGGTTCCCATGAACCAATGCTAGTAAGATGAGAATACAATGATCAAGAGAAGTGATTAAGATCCCATGGAAAACCAACATAAACACAAAGGAACACATATGAAAATGATGTAAAGAAGAGTGAAAAGGCCAATCATAAAGGCCAATCATACACTGCCAAAGATGAAAAAGAGAAAAGAAATAAAAGAATTGGATCGAGATTCAACCATTTTTCCATCCCGATGTGGATTAAATCTAGGTTGTTTGTCTGAAAAATGTATACTCACTTTGAGGTGACGAAAATCCTAGTTGTCTGTCAGGTGAGAAGTCCTAAAAGGTGAGAAACATACACTCATGGATAGTATGCACTCACACACACGCAAGTGGCTATGGGGAAAGTCATGCCTTGGATTGGGATTCCTGCTCAAACCATACCAAAGTTATACCTCCTAATAACTTTAATAAGGTGTCACACAAAAATGATTTTTGAGCTTCATGAGACAAGCAAAACTTTGTATGCTTGTAGCTCATGAATAAACAGGATGGCTCCATAGGCATGCAAGTTGTATTATGCAAGGTGGACATATAACAACAAATTCAAAATGCAACATGCAAAGAATTTTCAAAAGAGTCTTGCTTAGTTCATTGGAGGTCTCTAACTTAGGGAACATTGTGCCTAATTTCTCCAAGAGAGGACCAATCAAAGAATAAAAAATTCACAACTTAGGGGATGCAGTGCATCACATCAAGCCACTAAGAGGAATGTAATATGCTAAGAGAGATCATGCACTTTTGAAGGACATTACACCTAATTCTATCCATAAAGTGAAAAATGCATCGTATGAAGTCAGAAGGCTACACTAAGAATAGAGAAAAAGGAAAATGCAAAAGAATAATGCCAATGTATGCCCCCACTTTAAAAAAATTTCTAAATACCATACTGTGAGAAATTAATTTAAAGTAGTAAATGAGAAAATTCTAACAAGAAACTAGACATGATATCCAACTTGGAAAGCCCTATGTCAAGTCATATGATTCTGAATAAAGTTGTGTCATGCAAGAGAAAAAGAAAAGAGAGGGGTTTCCCCCAAAATGAAGGAACCAAACACACAAGGGATCTATGGATTTGGGGTTAGTATGTTCTTTGCTACAATGTTTTTATAGAGCTTGGAACTTTCATCATACCCCAAATGTACATAGAACTAGTAGAATGATACAAAGAGAGTGAAAACAAAGAAATTTTTTTTGGGTCAACATGGAAGAGACATGATTGTCTTGATGCCTTGTGTCACCCCCAAAAGAAAAACACAAGAAAAATGAAAAATATAAATGAAAAGGAAAAAGAAAAGAAAATCCTTTTGGGTCAACATGGAAGAGACATAGGGTTTCTCAATGCCTTGCATCATCCCTAAAAGGAAAACACAAGATAAAGGAAAAAGATAAACAAAAAGGAAAACGAAAAGAAAAGGCTTTTGGGTCAACATGGAAGAGACATAGGGTGGCTCAACACCTTGCATCATCTCCAAAATGAAAACACAAGATAAATAAAAAATATAAAGATAAAAAGAAAAAGAGATGTACGACATAGAGAATAATGAAGGTACAAATAGAGGAATGTCGCAAAAAGAGAGAGGAAATCAAACAAAATGTCATGGGGGATCACATTATGCACATGCAATCACACACTAGAGAAAATGAAAAAGAAATAATGCAAAAGAATAGTAAGGAAAATGCGAGTCAATTGATGAGAAAGTCATTTGCCTCCCAATCTCAATCTGTATAAGTGGAAGGTGGACAATGTAGCTAAGGGGAAAAAACAAATGCATTACTAGGAAAAGGTTATCAATTGCTTGGCCCCACTAAGTGTGAGACAAGAATGAGCCAAGGTAGGTGATGGGAAAGGTCATGTAATAGTTAGAATAATATATTCTACAAAAATTACATGACAAGGGGTGAAACAATATTAAGCTAGGCAATCACACGATGGCAATCATTGCCATCAAAGTGAAAGTTTTGCAATATTAACTGGAATGCATGGAATTCATCATTACTATGTCCAAGAATTAGATGATATGCAAAATGTGGGACTTTTTCATCTTTAGGATATAGTACCAATCTATTCATAGGTGGTAATGTTATTATTTCTTTGTTCAGAAGCAATTGTAGTTTCCTTTCACTTTCAAGTGGTGGACAAGGAGACTTTAGTTTTTATAACTTGTAAGGTCTCTTGCATTTGCTATATTCACCCTTTTCTTTAATTGAATGTAGAGAAGGGGGAACTAAGGAAATCCTCTCATCCTTTCCATTGTTATGATTCATTGGTTGTTCTTTAGGAAGGACATTCAAATCGGGAGGGGAATCAAAGATCAACGTACCATCACTTCGGAGCCTTAGATATTCTCTAGGAGGCTTTTTGTTATGAGAGGGATCTTGATATCCTAACCCATTTGTGTTTTCATGCGTTGGTATTTTCTCTAAGAGTTGATGAATTTCATGTTCACTTTTTATATCACATCCTTGTTTACTCAAGATTGTGAAGAATTTTCCATATGTTTCTTCAAGATTGATGGGAGCGTCTATTACTTTTTTATCATAAAATGGTTGAGTGTTTGCTTGTCTAGAGGAACTAGATTCACTTGTTGTAGGTAACTTAGGTTCAACTTTTGTTTCAGGATGTAAGTAACCAAACATCTCAAGAGGTGGTATTGTAGGAAGATCTTGTTGTTTGGTGGATGGATAGAAGGATGTATTAGCCTCAAGGTTGTCAATACAATCATTTAGGAACCTATTCATGTTGTCATCACATTCTCCAATGATGTCAACATCACGAGGAGGACATGCATTAGGAGTTTAGTTAGCATGAGTGAGTTCAATGGCATTAGGGTCATTTCCAAAGGCACAACTTGACACATCCACTAAGGATTTTAGTGAAATCTCAAGCTTGTTAAAGTACATATCCATGATGCAAATTTCAGATTATAAATTATGCAAAAATGTTGTAAATGTAATTTTCATTTTAAGCAATGCACAAGATGAATGGAATTAAGTTGAATGCAATGAATTGAATGAAACAAAAAGTTTGCACGCTGAAACAAAGAGATAACAACAAAAAATAGAAAATTAGAAACTAAACTGTAATTGCTAGAAAATGCAGTGAAAAATATGCAAAGGGACTTATTAGCCCAAGGTGGGGAATGAGTCTAGGTATTGATTTTTTTGAAAATTTTCAAAAATTTTGAATTGAATTTTATGTTTTTTTATGTTTTTTGATGCAAATTTGAGATGCAAATGTAGAATTTTACTAATTTTCAATGAAATTAGATGCAATAATGTGAGCTATACGAGCTTTCACTAATGCAAGAATTGAAACCCTAGAATGCAAATTAATCAATGCAAAAAATAATGCAATGTTAATGCAAGCTAAATATAGGATGTAAATGCATTCCAAATCAGAATTATAATACTCTAAATGTAGGTTCACCAAAATGAAAAGATGAAAATTTTGTTCTCTTTCTCGTCTAGGGTCTAGGACCTAAAAGGAGAGAGGGAATTTCCTTACTCTTCACTCAAGAACAAACCCTTGATATTTTAATGCAAAGGAGATTTAAATTTAGCAAAGGGATTGTCATAAAGGTTGAATGGGATCTAATGAGGTGTTCACCACCAAGTTTAGACTTGGAAAAGACAATGCAATGAAAGATGTAAAACAAAACCCTAATTAAATGCAAGACAACACTAAATGACCTAGAAAGATGAACAAAATGCAATATAAGGTTATGAAACTGAATGTGTGCACCTAGAAGACTGAAGGAGATAGAATGGAGATCTAGATCACTAAAAAAATTGTTGTTGATGTTGAATAGGACTCATTCATCAATTTGGGTGAATCAGTCCAATTTCTGGGAAAATGTACTAGAGCAGGTTTTTGCCAAAAGGGTATCTAGATCTGTAAAAATATTTGTCAGGGCTATAAAGTGGGACTCATTCATCAATAGTAGTGAATCAATCCACCTCTACTTTTTTGGAAATTTTGAACTAGATTTTGTGCCTCTTAGTCTACTCTACTCTTCTTGATTGGTTTTCTGACCTGAAACTGAAAATTTCCATATGTAGACCTTTTCCAAGCTTCTCCAAGACTTGATGACAACTTTGACAACTTTAGGGATTTGAAAAAATTTCTCCAAATTTTCTTCTTGACAAATCTATAACCTAGCCCTACAAATCACACATAAGAAGAGGGAAAAATGTTGTGGGGTTAGAGAATAGGGGTTTTCCTTGGTCAAAACGCTTGTTGGTAAATTAAACA
The DNA here is from genome assembly GCA_007258455.2 of Sequoia sempervirens. Taxonomy (NCBI): domain Eukaryota; kingdom Viridiplantae; phylum Streptophyta; class Pinopsida; order Cupressales; family Cupressaceae; genus Sequoia; species Sequoia sempervirens. The sequence continues at coordinate 44,271,149 of VDFB02271358.1, forward strand.
TTGAAATGAAAGCAAATATGAATGGAGAATGATGAATGAACAAAATACTATGTTTCAAATCACCAAACCATAGCAACAAGGTGCTGCAATAATGCTTGAAATGGCTACAATGGATGTTATTCTTGACTCTTACTTAAAGGAGATAGATCTTGAATGTAATGATTGCTTGGATCATGAGCTCTACATCACAATTGTTAGCACAATAAAAAAAATGAAGAATGAAATCTTTGACATGATGATTGATACTTGAAGAATGCTCTTGAATACTTGATAATATGCCCTTGAAATTCCTTGAATTCTCTTGTGAACTTGCTAAGTGTTCTCTTGAATGCTAGGTGTTGAATATGAGTGAAAGAACCTTGTATTTATACTCAATTATGTAAGAATTCTCTAAATTACAACAATACAAGTCAACATTAGATATAGGAGATTAAAATCCCACTCGAAATTTGAATTAAATTTGAATTTTGGTCACACGAGACTCAGTCTCCCAAGGTAGTGAATGAGTCCCATCATACATAATGTATGGGTCCAAAAATAAAAAGTTCTTAGAAATGTGTGAACTTGCATCGAGGCCAAAAAGACCTAGGTGGGACTCAATCACCCAAGGTGGTGAATGAGTCCTAGACACTAAATCTATGCCACACAAGCTAGGAACACTTGAATTATGATTGGTTATTGATTGGTGTCAGGATTATCCTCAAAAAGATGCAATAAATGAGGCTTGTGGATGCAAAATAGGGCCAATTGAAGCATAATAAATCTCAATTATTAATGATAAGCCTAGAGAAATGTGAAAGTGTGTTACAACACTTTAAAACACTCCAAATAAGGAAAGATTAATGTTAATTATGATTAAAATTATATTTATTATGCTTAGTTAATTGATAAAACCCTAGAAAAGTGTGAAAGTGTGCTACAACACTTCACAACACTTTTGAAGGCACCATTAAATTCCATTAGTTCACAAGGGAACAAGATCTAATGTGAATGTGTTATCCACATTACAACACTAAATCAAGGCAACATTAAGCCAAAATACACAAGGAGGACCCAAACGAGTGTGAAAATGTCAAAGGACCCATTTTTCGACACTACAAAGTGTAATGAACCTACCTATTCTTCCATTTAATTCAGGAAATGAGATCACCCAAGTCAAAATCCACTTTCAACCCTTAGGTGATTAAATTCTTTGAGGAATATTGCAATTTCCCTTTTTTATGTTAAGACGGGGGTCGAAGCTAAATAACACTTTGGGGAGAAAGATTAAGACCATCAAATAAAATCCAAATTACAAGCTATAACATGCATTTAGAAGATTGAAAATAATATTAATGGAACCTATAGACTTTAGGGAGAGTTTGGAAGGGATAAATGATGTGTAGCTTTTGTAAAATGTGCTTTTCATGGCTCACTAAGGACTCATTCGCCCTATGGTGAATGGGTCCTGGATAGGGTTTCTGGAAAATTCTTTCTAGGTTCTCTTCTACCAAGTATGAAATCCTAAATTCCAAGTGCTCACTATCAGATAGACGAAAATAAATTCTATAGAGTATTTTCTGTGATTTGACAACTTTTCTTGCAACTTTGCAATTTTGTGACTTTTGAGATCTTCAAATTGCTTTCAACCTTCAAATCTACAACACACATCAAAAAGAGAATTTTTTTTTGTTAGGGAATGGGGGTTTACTTTGGTTAAACCCCATTTTGGTAATTAAACCTTGAAATGAAACAAAATAGCATGGAGGAATGATGAGTGAATAAAGTAATGTCACAACTCACTAAACCCTTGTATGATCCTTGATAAGGGAGGTTTGAAACTTGCATGAAATGGATTTAATGGATGTGGATCTTGATTTTGAATCTTTTCTTGAAATGATACTTTGAATGCTTGATTGAATCATGAAACCTACATCAACAATTTAGCTTAAAAAATATGCATGACTCCACATAACTTTAACATAATTCTTTGATCTTGATTGCTAAAAAAAAATGATGAATAAATCTACCCTTGAATGTTGTTGATGATAATTATTGTGCCTATTACACACATGCCCTGTTCGGACAAGGGACCCCCTCTTTCCTTTTTTCCTTTTCTAGTTCATCTTCACCTCTGCCTCATTTTGCATGCCCCTAATTTTGAGCTTGAGTTGGCCATGTGTAGTAAAGTCCATGATTTCCCTTTGGCCGGAATCACCATCCCCAAATTTCCTATGTTTTTGGCTTTTGCAAAAATTCCCCTATGGGTTTTCCTTGGCCTTTCACCACTAGGCCCTACAGACCCAAGGTTGTGAGTTTCCCTTCATGCTTCGCCGCTATCCCTTTACCATTGAATAATAGCCGGCCTTAGATGTCCGTTCGCATGACGGGCCCCATACTATCCTTCGCCATTTGACAAACACCCCATATTGGGTTTCCACCACTCCATCTACCTCGCCTATCATTCCACCCAATATTAATTGCATGTCATAAATGCACTAAGGCCTATAAATATGCACCCCCACCTATCATTGGTACATTTTCAAAATTTCAAGGAGAAAAATGAAGAACAAAGACCCTATGCTTGCACGATCTCATATTGGATCAAAACCAGGATCTTTGTTAGATTCTTGTGTTGTTTCAGGTACATGAGCATTCAAAATTTCAAAGGGTTTTTTTGAGGTTAGGGTTTTGAGAATATGGTTAAAATATTCAAAGTCAACCCTAGATAACCTAGCTACCTTCACAATAGAAGGTTATGTAGAAAGAATTTACTCCTAGAACTTAAAAACCTCTTAATAATCACTCAAATCATACCCTTATAGTCTTGCAAAACCCCATGCATTCTTCATCATTCTTCATGCAACATTGCTAACTTTGCGGCCCACACTGGTGCACTTGCCATTCATAATCAAACTTGAAGCAACCCCTAAAATTACTAAGTTAGTGGCCCATTGTGGGAAGAACCATGCGAGGTTCCCATTTTAGATGGCCTATGTTCCTCCACCATTAACTAATGGCTTACACCTGGTGGCTTCCTACATCACAGGTCCCACCCCAAACTTTGCCACAAAATTTTAAGCACTTAGAAAATTTAATGAACTTAGTGTCCTTCAATCATCACTACCTGACGGCAAGGCCACCTCGTCCATCTGCACTATGGACCCCACTACTTTTGTTGCCATTCTGAGTCTACCTAAATGAAAAATGCTAAGTCAAAAATTCATGCGGCCTGACCATATGCGGTGGTTCGTATGTGGGTAACCCTTACTTCTTCACCATACCTTAGCATCCAAGCAACCCCGTCCATCTGCACTATAGACTCCACTGAAATAATTTCCCTCAGAGAACCTCAATGTAAGACTTAAGTCCACAAAGTCATCGTGGGCTAGCCCATGTAGACCACCATCCCCTCAAAGTTGTTTCTTAATGGAGAACCTTCAACAACTACCCGATGGTTCCCATCCGCACGCCTAAAATGATCAAAACTTAGGGAACAAGCTCATGCCATCCAAACCACCTGTGGGTCCCATAATGCGGAACTCCACTTGTGGGTTTCTGTCCCCTAAAAGCTACCAACTTAATGACCAAGTTTGAACGTCCTTCCACCTAGTAGTGTCTGCATGTCTCCAACCCAGACAACATCAGGGAAAAACCTAATGACATCAATCATCCTCTAACCTAATTTTCGGACGTGTCTAATAGCCTCACAAGGAATTTGACCACCAACTTGCTAATGTGATATCTTTGCTACGAAACCCCATCTATGAGTCTCTATAGCCCCTTGGACACTAGTTAACTACCTTCACCTCAATGAATTCCACCTAGGGGAAACCTGCATCCCCTGGCCTGCAATTCTCTAAGTGGTCTAAATAAACTCTGAATACTTAATGATGATGAATTTTATGAGTCTCTGATAATATATGAATGGATCTAATGATTTATTACAATATTTAACTGAAATTTTCTCTAATTTCTATGTAAGTGCATTTATTGCAACTGGTGCATGTAGAATTTATGGAACCTACTATTGGGCCTTCTAAGAAACCTGCGTAGAAACCTAACAAAGGAAAGAATCCTACCCACACTCCTAGGGGAAAGGAAGAAAAGGAGAAAATGAAGTATGAGTTCATGGAGTCGAACACACATCAAAGCTCACCTCTAGTTGGGAAACTATCTCAGACACTAACTTTGGGCATGTCAGTGTGCATGAATTTAGGGAGAGGGTTATGGAGAACCTCAAAACAGATAGGGAATTGAAAATCAGAAAGAGTGGTTTGGCCAAAGTTGTTGGTTTCCCTCCTACACTTATAGCTCCAAAGTTGGTAATGGCTTTCCATGAGTGCTATCGCTCCAATAGAAAGATAATTGACCATGATAGAAGGGGATTGGAAGATTTTTTGACCAAATCTATCGACAGGACCTTTGGCATTCCAGTCTTTGACAAGATGGAAGAAGTACAAAACGAATTTTCCCAGAATGTGTGGAAAATAGATCCTGTTTGGTGCAAAGGAACAATCAACTAGAACTAGTTAAAGGAAAAGAGGGAAAGTGCTGCCAAGGTTCCCCAAACCCTATACAAAAGTGACTTATTTGAGGAGTACCATGATATAGTCACACTTTTGAGTAGAATAATGGGTCTGCCTATTGCCACATTCTTTCAAAATTGGATGTTTTATTTCATAGAGGAGATCGTCAAGGGCAATACCAAATTCCATTGGGTGAAAATGATTAGTGACAACATGCATCAATAGTTAATGGAGGTAAATAAGACCTTTCACTTCTTCACGACTTCCTATCTAGTCTACCTCTAGCCTTGGGATATTTAGAAAATGTAATAGACTCCAGTAAAAATATTACCATGAAGGGATATGATGTAGAAGAGAGCTTATCTAAAGGATTAGTTACTCTACCAATCAAAATTATCCCTATGGTGAAAGATGTGGTTTTCCAAGTCCTTGATCTCCCATTGACCTATAATATCCTCCTTGGAAGACTGTGGATACATGAAATGCAAGAAGTTTCCTCTACATACCATCAATGCTTGAAATTTTCTCACGATGGAGTCAAAATCACAATACAAAGAGATCCTAATTCTTTCATGTCTGGCCATAATCAAAGTCCTAAAGCTGAAATCACCATCCCTAGCAATTATGAAGCATCCCCTCAAATAAATGTTAATCTTGAACCTATAAAAGCATCTACTGCAGTTACTACACTATCAAACCCCAAAGTCCAAATTCATGATCTAGGATGCAGAGAATACCGTTTGGATAAGTTGCTAATAAATGACACTGCTACTATTGTCGAGAAAGGTCAGACTTCCAACAATGATGTTGAGACTACTATAGAAGAAATGTAGAAAGATGACCATGTTGGGATTGAAACCTTTTGGAATCTTGATGATACACCTACCCTTTTCATATCTGACTGCACACAAGCTTTTGATACCTATAATAACCCCCTATTTGGCCAAGATATCTATGATAACCCACTTTTTGACCATTAACCTACTAAGGATATCCAACCATCCTTCCATCACACTTGCCATGGGCTAGGGTATGAATCTCCTAATGTTCCCTCTATCAAGTCATCTTGCAAAGTCACTAAGGATGTGCAAGCCTCCGTTGATGTTAGTAGTACCGAAAAGGATAATATCAAAGACTCCATTGATGGCATCACCACTCCCACTTCATTCATCTCACCCACATCCATCCACCTAGTAGACATGGATCAACAAGTATCATCTAAAGAAAATATAATGGAGGCAAATCAGAAATCAAAGGTAAAAATGCCTTTTTCAAAAGGAGATTCAAAATCAAAAGAAAGCTTGCCACGAAAGAAAAATCAAGAGAAGTCCCTTAGCCAAAATAAAAAGATATTGAGCAAATCAAAAGAAAAAAAGGATCAAGGAAAGTCCCTTAGCCAATACAAAAAGCTATTGGACCAGTCAAAAAGAAAGAAATATCTAGACAAGTCCCCTAGCCAAAATAAAAAGCTATTGAACAAATAAAAAATCAAAGTAAAAAATAAAAGCAAGAAAAATTTGATCTCCAAACATACCACATATCACTCATACCACATATTCCCTTCCACCCATCCATGTTCACATACCTGTCATATCATTACACTTCCATTGGTGATGTCTTTCAATGTGTCTTTGATGGTGACCCCTTCACGTACTAAACTCATTAGTTTCCCAAGCTCTTTTTTGTCTACAACCTGATGACCCATATAGCATGTACATTAGGGATCCTATCATAACCTCTTTCAATTGTCACCTCTATCATCTGTCATATTTTCCAAGTTCATGTTATTCATTATGATCGGGTCCTTTCATCCAGCATGGTCATTCACACAAGATCGAGGCATCATCACAGTAGCTTTCAAATCAGGAGCATATCAGTTGTCCACACCAAAAGGGGATTTGTTTGATGAACCCCTCAATAGCCTGCATCTCAAGAAGTTCTACACTTGAATCATCCAAGTGCATTAGGAAAAAGGTCCTAAAAAATATCAAAAAACATCAGAAAATGTCCTAAAAAAATGGGTTCCTTGATGAAAACATGGAAAATAGGCATCTTGGTAACAAAAAATAAAATAAATAAAAAAGAAAAAAATTTGAAAAAAATCATAAAATCTGAAAAAGTGCAATAAAAAGTAGTGAAAACCTGGAAATATGCACTATTTGTGATAGGTTAGCTTTTCCATCTATATGAGCATGTCGACCATTCACTTTCACCATTTGCTTTCACCATCCATTTGCCTATCTTTTGAAAACACCATGTACATATCTTGGCATCGCGGTCGTATCTCACCCTGGATTGGGGGAAAAATCTTGAACTCACTAGGGGAAACAAACTTTGAGCTTGAACCAGCAAAAGAACAGCAGGAAGACAAACAAAACAAAAACTTAAAATGCAACCCAACATTGAACTTCAATCACCATCAGAAACACATCAAACGTCCATATCATATCAAAATCCATAAACAGGTCAAAATTTAGTCAAAAACAGAGTCATCTTGTCGAACTACATGGTCTCTACGTATATAACGTAGGCAAGGCTAATCTTTGATCAACTCCTGAGACCCCTAGGATAGTTCTTTAGGCTAGGTTCTTGGTCAAAATCTCAAAAAACACCTAAAAATTGGAAAATCAAGAAATCCCAAAAACAATAGAAAATCGAACATAAAATCAAATCAAAAGGATGATGCACTTCTGAATCATGGGTTTATCATGTCAAACACAAATGTTCAATTGTTGTACTTTGATTTTTGTTATCATATCTCTGGAGCCCCTTGATGATGTATCAAACTAGAGGAGCTAGGAAGAAGTATGATTTTTCTTTGTCTATTGTCTGTGAGTTGATCATTATTACTGTACAAATTTTCATGAGACGTGCGCTATAAAATATCACTGATGAAATTCCAAATTTGCATAGGAAAATGATTAACTCTTGTTTTTTTACGCAAGCAATACTCAGGTTATCTCGGTTTAATTATAATTAGATGCTTGTGTTAACTTGTACTATCAAACATCATGGAAGTAGTACTCAGGTCATCATGGTCTAAATATACCATCAATGCATGTACTCACTTTCACCATTTTAAAGGCCCAATGATGATAAAAAGCACGACAAATCAGATGTTACGAATGAAAACTTTTGCATATGAGACCGAAATGGTTAGAATAAATTGCATCCATGTTAGTTTGCATATGTATTAATGGGATTTACAAAGCTACAACAAATGATGTTATCTCTTGCATTAAGGAATTGAGCACACTTGACATTTCCAAAAACACATCATTTTCATATAATCAGAAAACATTCCCATTTAGTTGCATATCACTTGCATTAGAAAACATTATAACATCATCCATCCATGCATCACATCATAATATTTGCATCAAAAAACACAAAAGGACGTCCATCACATCTCATTTACATAATCAAAATCATTTCATTTAGTGGCATTAGGGAAGTGGTTCACTAAGCTTAAATGAGTGAGTCTCTTTAGATTTCCAAAAGAATTGGGAAATATTTTAGGTTTTGTGAAGCTTAATTTAACAAAGAATCAACTGACTACAACCTTCCCACAACTCTTGGAAGGTGGATAGATTCACTCATTTAAGCTTAAGACCCTAGAACACAATCATCTGCATAATCATTTGCATCACATAATCATCATTCATCATTGCAAAACATTAAACATCATTTTCATTTCATCCATACATACTCAACATAATCATCACATATCATTATTGCATAATCAAATCCATTTCACATAACATAAAACATCATCATTTCATCCATCATAGATACATTCATTGCATCATTTATTTACATTATAAAAGAACATAAAACATAAAATGCATCACATTTCATTGGCATAATAGGATCCATCACATACATCATTCATAAAACATCATAGAGAACACATTGTTTGCATCATCATTTGCATCCATAACATATCATATCATCATCATATAAAACATCACATAGCATAAATAGAAATCAAATGCATCCATCATTATCATCATGATCATCATCACATATAAACATCATATAGACACATAGATCATTATCATCACCGCATATCATATAACCTCAAAAAACATAATGTCAAAGTGTACAATGATTTCTAAACATGGAGAGATACATCATCAAAAATGGAAGAAATCATAATGTCTCAATTGAATCAATGTATACATCAGGTCTCGGTACATCATCAAGTCTTAGTACATTAATCAATCCTATACTAGGGCATATCAATCAATCAGAGAAGTTAAACTACATTGCCCAATCAAATCTGAATCCTCTTGCACCAAATGCGAAAATCCTCCTATGATTATAACATATTACAAATCTGCAATCTTATCAATCAATCATCCTAGCAATCCAATCATCTTTGTTGAGACTTTAATCAAATATCATGAGGCCCATCAATCAATCCAACCTCACCTATCATGAGGTTCATCAATCAATTCAACCTTTCCTATCATGAGGTCCATCAATCAATTCGACCTCGCCTATCATGAGGTCCATCATTCAATATGACCTCGCCTATCATGAGGTCCATCAATCAATGCAACCTCACCTATCATGAGGTTCATTAATCAAATCAACCTCACCTATTAAGAGGTCAATCATCATCATCCTATCATTGATCCTCACCTATCATGAGGTCAATCATCAATCTATCATTGATCCTCACCTATCATGAAGACAATCATCAGCATCCTATCATTGAACCTGACCTATCATGAGGTTAATCATCATCATCCTATCATTGATCCTCAACTATCATGAGGTCAACATCATCAAATCAATCGGCTGAATGCCATCATCAAACATCAAACACAAGGAGGAAACACATGGGCATCAGTTAATCACTTGGCAGACTCAATCTTCTTTATCGAGAGATAAATTGTGTCTGACATCAAAGTATCACTGGTTTAACATTGGATCATCATCGCACCACTACAACATCATCACCCAATCATTGAATCCTCAACAAATCATCAAAAAAAAATCCATAATTCACCAATTTATCTCCTGAGGGGGCATATATCTGTCAGTACCTAAAAACCAACGTTTGGGGCATCAAAAACATTTTTGAGCATCAGTATCAAATTTTTATTTGAAGCAATGTGTAAACACATTACTTCAAAGAGGGAAAAAATGTATACACCTAAAAATGATCATCACCTTTAATTAATTAAATACTAGCAATTTGATTAATATTCCAACTATGTAAAAAAAATTCTCAATTTATTTATATTGTTCACCCTTCTCTAATTCTCCAAATCAAAAACATATTCTTCTAAATTAATTAAATAAAAAAGGTTCCCTAAACTTATTTTATTTAATTAATCTTCACTAAATCCAATTAGGAATTAGAGAACATTTCTACAAATTTTTGTGCCACCTCACCAAGGTCACATGAAAATAAATAACTTTAATTTTTAATTAGAATTATCTTCAACTCATTTCAAAAAGCACATGACTCATTTCCTCCTACACTTCCACCCATTTTGGAGCACATGACTCATTTCCTCCCACACTTCCACCAATTTTGGAAGCACACGGTCTTCTCTTCCCACACTTGAATCTTCCATCTAAATGGCATGTTTCCCATTGGTCAAGAGATTCTCCCATCCAAATGGCATGTTGTCTTTGGTCAAGGGGACAACATCCTGATTCTCTTCATCTTCACCATCCATTTTTCTTATTCGAATTTGGACCGTTGATTATTGTCACCTCACTATATTCTTGGAAAAGGATATAAATACAACCCTTGGGCCTTGCATTTTGCATCCACATTTGAAGTTATCATGCAAGTTTATCATTGGAACTTGGAGCATTCTTGGAGTCTTATAGCTAGTTTTTATATCATGTTTTGGTTTGAATTTACATCTTAGCTTTAAATTTTGCATCATAGTTGCATTTTAGATTAGTTCATTTTAAGTTTGTATTTGAGCATATGTAGAATCATGCATAGAATCATATAGATCACTACCATAGCATCCACCTCCACTTGTTTATTTATCATCAACATCATCATCCACTCATCATAGCTTTCATCATCATTGTTTTCATATAGTTTCATGTAGGAATTAGATTGGCTTGCATGTTGAATGTTATCTTGTTTCCTAAGTAGTCATTTTAACAACCATTGTGCTCATAGAAATTTGAGGGCCAAACGGTTTAATAAATCCTTAGGAACAGAGGACAATGAGACATTATTGAAAGATTCATTAAGATGTAATTTATAATAGTTTACTTTGCTTTGAATCTTTGAATATAAATCATTTCATTAAGGTTTGTGTTGATACTAACTTTTCACATTTAACACACACACAACCACCACTATGACAATGCCCACCCTGATACACACCTTTGCAGCATATATGAGAATTGTACCTAAGGAAATCTATGAAGTAATCCTTGACCCCAAGGTCTAGACCCTAATAGCTCAACTCTCTATTTCCCTACCTCTTCCCCCACCCCCAACTGAACTGCCAAATATGGAATCCACAATGCAAATCTCAGAAGAGATGGAGGGGAGACATAAGGAACAACAAGGACAGGCTACAAGGGACATATCCAATGAGCCCAGGGATTCCAATAGGGATGACTAATTTGAGCACTTGATGGGAGGGTTGAACATAAATATTGATAAGGTGGCCTTCGATAATGAAGGACAACAAAGCCCTGGAAGTGAAGGAAATGGGAAAATTGATGAGCCCTATGAGGTTGAAACCTTGGATCAGGAAGAGGAATTTCTCTAGGAACACAAGGTTGTAAGTGAAGAGGCTAATCTTGAGGAGCATCATTCTAGAGAAGATAAAGTAGGTACTGATATAGATGTGGAGATCCTTGAGGAGCATCCCTGACCTAGCCAAGGCAAGGGCCTTAGACAAGAAGTAATGCATTCAGAAGAGGAAGTTCTTCTAGATAAAGTCCCTAATAAGGAAGAAGAAGAGAGCATAAAATAAAGAGAGGCTGAACCTAAAAGAGATAAAGGGGCTTCTCAACAATGACTGAGCATCACTAGAGAGAATATATCTCCTACTGAGCCAGATAAAGGAAAATCTATACAAATTGAGGGCTTGGAGAAGGAGGAAAATGATGTTGGAAGGATTCCTAGTGATGATGAGGATGAACATCAGAGAGAGTAGGAAAAAGAGGAAGGTGATCATGAATGACCCAAGGGACAGAATGAAATGCTTGACTAGCTAGAATGCCAATTGGAAAGAAAGAAGGATCCTATGGTTGCTGACCCAAGAGCAAGGTTAGAGGCATCTTGGCAAGGGCCCAAATGAGAACAAGAAAAGAGAAGAAGCCCAAAGTCTACTCTCACATCACAGTGGATGCCTCGGGGTCTTGAATGATACAAATCACCACCCTAGTGATAGACAAAGATACAGGAACTGGCTACAACATTTCAACAATCAACCTAGGCCCGATGAATTGAGAACAAAAGATACATGAATTCCAAGGGTTTGTGGCTACTATTATGCAACAAATGAACAAATATCAGTCCACTAAGGAGGAACTAAAATCCCAAGTGGTGAATCTCACTACCTATATCTAGCAGTGGATATTTACTGAAGAAGAGACTCTAGCAAAAACATTAGCACTGCCCTCACTACATTCCAAGGAAGATGTCAGCAAGATGGAAAAGAGGAAGAACTAGACAAAGTCCATGTCTACTTGGTTCAATAAGGTGGTATCCACTAGTGACAAAGGGATCAACCATGTTGTCACCATGTATAATAGGTATAGAAGCCCAGAGAAGGACATAGAATGTATGATGAATACATGTAAGGAATTCCCAAAAAAGTATAGGATCACTTATCCTAAACTAGAGTGCATCCTCAAGTTTCACGAGATATTTGTGAGAATGAACTAGGAATTGCAAAAGAAGATCAATGGCTAGTAGAGACCTAGTTGTTGAACCTGGAATAAAAAAAGGAAGTCCTAGAAAAGGTTTTACACGAACTTGAGGTTGATCGTGAGTGGGTTGTTGAGCACTAGACGGATAGTGCTAACTATCTAAATTTAATGCTTGATTTTGAGCTACCTGCCTTAGAACTAGATGCAGAGAAAGTCAGCCTTTGTTCAACCAAAAAACTGGAGCGAGGAGTTGGTGACACCTTGTCACTAGATTTTATATATTTTGTTGCAAGGGCCTTTTTTCTTAATGAAGCAGATGATGGAGGCTACCTCAAATTACACAGAGAATCGACAAGAGATTATAGAAAGAATCAAGAGGATGTCCTTCTAGATTCTCAAATCTGAGCTCTCTAAAGAAAAGAAGCTTGTAGGTATGTTTGGTAAGTTTGTAGAATATGTAGGTGCTCAAAAGGTAGCTGGAAATCCCATCATAGATGATGCATATTAGTCAAAGTAACTACAAAGGAAGGAATCCACTACAAGACAAAACTACTACAATACCAAGCCCACTAGATGATGAAATGGGCAAATGACAAAAGATGTATTTTATATTGTCATATATTTTGGCGTAGGTGAAACCCTTATGTAAAATAAATTTGAGCCACATAATCAAATTCAATCTTGTCCATTCATTTTTCTTTTGGAATACTATAAATAGGGTTCTCCTCTCATTTTCAAAGAGAGAGTTGAGTTGTTGTGTAAAGGCATGCTGTAGAAATTTAATGAGAATAGCATTATTTTGATGGATTCTTGTGTTTTCTTCACATGTGTGCATGATTCAATCTCCCAATATTAGATTTTAGCTTTGTTGTTTTAGTTTTAAGTTACTTTTTTTGTTAGTTTATGCTACACTTTGATGGTGAAGAATGCTATGGTGTTGATTCCCTCCTTGCTCATACTTTTGTTGTCTATTGATGATAAACAACTGTGTAAAGTTAATTTGAACATTATTTCATAGCTGGACTTATTTTCATATATTGTTCATGCTTCAATGGTCAATGGATGGTTGAAAATCTACAGACCTTAGAATATTGCACTAGTTTCATGAGACTGTAGGTAGTCCCCTTGGTTAAGTGAAACTTAGTTTTAGGAAGGTTGTCCACTATAGCATCCTCCATTGTTATTGTTCAATGTTAGTTGCAATTTTAGGAAACTTCTTATCCCTTTTCCCTTTTGACTTTTCTTTGAAAATTGAAGTTGAAGTAAAGTTCTTACATCATTGTAAAGCTGAATCTGATGAAAAACATGGAGTTTTAGCTTACTGTCCTAAACTTGTAGCAATTGTGCATCCATCTCCATAACCTACAAAACTCCTTTTGTAGATCCAATTCTCTCCATGCTTAGCCAACTATAAATTCCCTTTTTGATTACAAGTAAATCACAAAAACCAATTGAACTATTCCAAGCAATGTCATGACCTAACTCCCAAGATACCTTGGGGTGATTTCTAAAACTTAGTTGTAGAAATAACCTTTCAAGAGAGGTAGCATACTTGTGTGTTTCCTATATTGAGAAAGTGCTAAAACACCCATCAACAAAACTGGTGCTAGAGGGAGGGCACTTTAGCTAAGATGGATTGAATTGGTTTCTTCTCCCCTCAAAGGTTTCATAGATTGCTTCAATCTACACCAGAAAAAGGGGAGCTCAAAGAGATCAAGACCCCTACCAAGGATAAGAGAGCCAAGAAAGGGGAAGCATCAACCTTAGCCCCACCCACTAAGCCTACTTCTCCTCCATCTCTGCCATTTCCTTCCATCCATCCCCTTCACCACTTCCCTTCACTTCTGAAATCACCTCCTTCTCCCCATTCTCTCCAAACTGCCTTTCCATCCTTCACTTCCCACAACCAAGGTGTTTTCCTAGCCACAACACTTCATTTCCAGGGCACTACCCCAACTACTTCTCCTTTGCAGCCTCAAGTTATTGTACCACATCAAACATAGCTTCCACCTCCCATAATGACTTGGCTAGAAAACAACCAATCCCAATTGTGCTTCAGTGACTACCATGACATGTCAAATAATTCATAAAGCTTTTGCACCAAGTTTCATCCATGTGATCCGCAAAGGACAACAAAAGAGCATATAAATATTTTCCAAACAACATTAAAGGACATGCAAATTGACCATGAATATGTGGCTTGTCATCTCTTCCCTTAACTTTTGGGGGCTGGGGCATTCTATTGGTACATCCATCTACCCACCAATTCCATTACTTCTTGGGATCTCTTGAAAGATTCCTTCCTACAAAAATTTAAAGTTCCTATCAGCCCTACAAAGTTATACCAGAAGTTCATGTCTGTTATGAGGGAAGTCAATGAGCCCATTAGCCCCTTCAACAAGTGATTTCATAGAGCTTACATGAAGTTGCAACCACCCTACATGATTGACGATGCCTCCACAAGGCTGGTCTACTACGCTGCCTTAGACAATCTCATGTCCACTTTGGTCAAATGGGTGCATCCTTCACCTACTAGGTTGGTGGATGCTTATGCAGAGGCACTAATAGCAAGTATTGACTTGGGGCAACATATTTATGGTCCGTTTACTTCCTTGGGACTGACAACAAACCCAACTCAAGTCCAATGGCTTAATCATGCTTTGGCTCATTAAACACCAATGTTGAATCAAGTCCCTCAGTTGCCGATAGTCCCACATGTAGGGCAACCCTTGAACTAGGCAACCCTAGTGCCTCATTACTTACAACCTTAGTAGTAGTAGACTTACTCTCAACAGCCCCAAGTTACTTCATACCTACAAGGCCTCGAATTCCCATCTGCTCAACAAAACCAACCTACAGCTTAGTCAGTCTTCCTTCAAAATTTAGTACCATATTAGAATAACTTAGAGAAGGATTGGATCGATTAATTAACTAAGATGGTGAAGAAGCTTTCCACTAAGATGATGAACTTGAGGAACCAAAAAAACAAATTATAGGCTTCTAAGAGGAGCATTCAAGCTAATCTCAGTCGAGATAGCCGTGATTCAGGTGCTTCTTCTAGGCAGAATTATGAAAGAGGACATAATTTAGGCCAGAGGTTTGAATGAAGGACTTCACAAAGGAAAAATTGAACGTGGAACATAAGGCCGAATAATGGAGGTGTCCCCAAACCTCTTGATCAACTAAGTGGTGCCGAAAAAACTACAAGAAAATTTTATCTAGTCGATGCTACCCTATCCAGATGGTGCAGGATTCACAAGACGAATAGGCATTATGAATTGGATAGTCCAAATTTTCAAACTACAATAGAAATTTTCCAAGTAGAAGTCTAGAATCTAGTTGATGGTTCAGGTTGTTGATATTTGGTCCCTTCGAAGCCATACAATTCTCCAATGTTGGTGGTTAACTAGGATCCTTTCCCGAAAAGTGAAAGCAACTCACCCGAGAAGGAGACTCCCCCCAAAGGTGAAGAGGCGAAAGAGGTAAGTAACTATGATACTTTATCTCAGCTCTTTCATTTAGTAGATAATGGTCCAATAGATGAGGAAGAAACTCATGAGAATGAAGTCCATATGTTCCACCAAAGGGAAACCTCATATAACCTGAGAAATAGACAAGGTGGAGGCCCTTTCATGACTTCTACTCCTCCCAACAACTTTAATACTCTACCTAATCCTAATGCCAATAATAATCCTACCTACCCCCATCTTCCTACTCAGTACTTTAAGAGAAATAGGTAGCCAAATCAGGCTTAGGATCATCCCACTAGCTCTCCCCAAAGCAAATTATCTAAATTTGAGGTTAAACAAATGGGAGAATACATAGTTGAGGAATTGAAGAAGGTCAAAGTTGGTTTGTTAGTGTTTGAGCTATTAAAGGTACCCACTGTCCAAAATTCCCTCTTTAGGTCACTAAACAAAACCACCCCATCAAAGCTATCCCAAGAGGTACACACCAAGAGTGCTTCCTTTGACACTTCCAATGGTGAACCTATAATTAGAGAAATCCTAGGAAAGAAACCTGATCAACCCCCATACCAACAAGCTAGTAAGAGTTATCCCATAGGTAAAGCTTCTACCAAGGATCCAAATCAAGCACAAACCAAGGACAAATGCAATGATAAAGGAAAAACCAAAGTAGCTCAAGTAGATGTCTTAGTAGGGTTGTTTTAAGGAAATATGGAGACCCCTCCCTTCTTAATGACTATTTGGATATTCGAAAAGAATCTACATAACTAACTATTAGAATTAGGGGCTTCGGCCAATTTCATGCCCTTCGCAGTGTGCCAAGCTCTAGGGATAACTCCAACTCCCTCCCAATGAAGATAGGCATAAAACAACATTCACTACAAAATGGGGAATGTTTGCATACAAAAGGATGTCGTTTGGATTAATCAACACTGGTTCTACATTTCAATGCACTGTGGAAATTTCCTTTAAAGACCTCATTGGAAAGTGCATCATCATATATATGGATGACCTCACTATATTCTCTAAGAAGAGGGGAGATCATGTCTCTGATTTGTGCAAGGTCTTTTAGAAATGCAGAGAGTTCGGTATCTCTGAGCCCGAAGAAGTGCATCTTCAGAGTAATTGAAGGAAAGTTGTTGGGACACATGATCTCATAAAAGGGAATCTCAATCGATCTAGAACATATCTAGGCCATATTAAAAATTAAACCCCCAAGAAGCAAGAAAGAAATGAATTCTTTCTTTGGAAAGATCAACTTTTTCAGGAAATTCATCATGGGCTTCGTTGAAATCATCAAGTCATTGAAAACCATGCTCAAACAGGATGCTAAAGTGGAGTGGACACTAGAAGCCAAACATGCTTTTGAAGAAATCAATAGAGCTATTGTTGATGCACTAGTACTAGTCATCCCAAACTATTTGAAACCATTATGCATTTATTCCTTCACTTCTAATCACTCTTGTGCTTGTATGCTAATAGAGAAAGATGATGAAGGGAACATACAGCCTATAGTATTCATGAGTGCTGCATTGAAAGATGCAGAGTTAAGATATCATAATGTTGAAAAGTAAGCCTATGCCTTGGTTAGAGGAGTTAAGAAGTTTCAACATTATATCTTGAGGAACAAGGTATTCACAATTGTTCTGGATCCTGTAGTTAAGACCCTATTGATGCAGAATGAGTTAGGAGAAAGAAGAGAAAAATGGATCACTTTTCTATAAGAATACGACATGGAGATTTAGCCCATGAAACTAGTTTGAGGACAAGCCCTTACTCGTACCATAGAAAAAATAGGACCTGAGCTCATGGTGTAGTAGTACCAGCTAGGGGATGTTTCTCTAAGAGAATGTTACTCTGACATTTTCTATTACTTACTAAACAAAAAGTGCCCATCATAGCTACAAGGTGTGTAAAAATGTGCTTTGAGATTCAAGAGTAGCAGCTATATGTTGTAGGGATCCATACTATACAAGATAAATCATGAAGGCATCTACGTCAGATGCCTGGGAAAAGAAGAACCAACTAAAGTGCTAAAGAAATTCCATGGAAACTTTGGCACTAGTCACAGATTGGGCCCTTCAATCGCTCATTAGATTTTGCAGGATGGGTACTACTAGCCGAGGGTGTTCAAAGATGCACATAATCATGTCATATCCTATCACATCTATCAGACCACTGCCACTTAGGAAAGGAACGCTACTGTCCTATTGCAACTAGTTGTGGAGGTAAGGCCTTTTGCTCAGTGGGGACTTGAATTCATTGGTACGGTAAGGCCACCATCCTTTGTAGGCCATAGGTATATTTTGACTGCTTCTCATTACTACACTAGATGTACTGAAGCAATAGCATGTAGGAAATATACAACTAAGGTAGTTACTAATTTCTTAGAAATTTTTATTTTAAATCACTTTGGTTGCTCATTTTCCATCGTGTGAGACAGTGGTCCTGCCTTTTCATCCCTTAAGTTTTCCAGTTGGGCCTTTGATTATGGAATTTCACTTAAATTTTCCTCTAGCTATTACCCTAGGGAAATGGTATAGCTAAATCCACAAACAAAAATCTTTTGACTATGATCTAAAAAATGCTTGACAAGAACCTAAAACATTGGCATACCTAGCTGCATTTTGTCCTATGGGTAGATCACACGAGTCATAAAGTTGCCTTGGGAAATTCCCCATTTCACCTAGTCTATGGACTAGAGCTAGTATTTCCATTCCATCTCAAGATCCCCATGCTCCAATTTCTTAACACATATTATGAGGAAGGAGAATGCCAAGAAGCCCATTTGTCTGAATTGCTACATTTAGAGGAAGTCTATGGCCAAGCAATCAAAAAAATTTTGAAACACCAAGGCATAGTCAAAACATGGTTCAATCATCAAACCAAAGTAAAGGCCTTTAGGATTTTTGATTTAGTCCTCTGTTGGGACAAGGCCCATGAGAAGAAAGGGGTACATGACAAATTTGACAAGCTATGGCTTGGCCCCTTTCAGATTTCAGAAATCCTAAGAGATAATACCTTTTATCTTAAGACCCTAATTGGAGAGGATGTCACATTGCCTGTCAATAGGCAATACCTCAAGCATTATTTCCTTGCTTGAGATGCTCAAGCTCACTCTTTATATATAGCTATAAATAGTTAGGGTAGGTTCTTTTCTTTTGGCTTTGCTGCTTTGCTTTCGCCTCACTTTAACTCACTTTCTTGACTTTTTTTTTTGTTGAGGGTGTCTCTTGAACTTGATGTGGTGGCCATGCTTGGGTTTTTAGAGGGCCTAATTTGTTGTTTTCTCCCATTTATTCTTTAGATAAGTCTTTATCCATTATTATTAATTTTTGGTAGCTCTTGTGAAGTGGGTTTCCTTTCGTGAACTTTAACTTGATCTAGGGTAGAACCCTTATTTGAATCTCCTCATACTTATCTCAGATTACACACAAAAGCACACCCTAAATATTCCCAACGAGTTATATGATAGTCATTATGAGGTTTTGACAAGTGAAAAATCTTAAGTCTGCTCCAGTGACCACTGTGACTTCCAAACCCACTATAAGCTTTAGTACTTATGCAGTTGAGAAAATAAATAGTATCAAAAGAACATATCAAAAAGGAAAGAGAAAATAAAATATTGAAACAAGAAACTGTGTGGGTGTGTGGGAAACTCCATCAGGGCTATGGATGCCTAGCTGGTAGTGGATTAATGCCCAAGTTACTTTTGGGGTTAGATGATTTATGTAGCTTTCATCAATTAATTGACTATTGTTCATTATAGTCTCCAAGGGAAGGAAATGAACACATTACATACACACTTATGAGATATTTTTGTGATCAGGTTCAACTAAGGATCCTATCCCTCTTTAAGTTTCTAGTTTGCTTATGGAAACTAGCTTCAAGTTTGCGAAACCAAATATTTTGGGTTCTGGATGAATCCTTACCCTTAGAACACTCGAGAGCATTCTCCTAGCAGAGTCAACATTTGTTGAGCCTATTGTACACATGTCCCATTCAAACTAGGGACCCCCTCTTTCCTTTTCACCTTTGTTGGTTTGTCTTTGCTTTTTCCTCATTTTGCATACCCCTAATTATGAGCTTGAGTTGGCCACATGCAGTAAAGTCCTAGGTTTCCCTTTGGCTGGAATCACCATCCCCAAATTTTCCAAGTCTTTAGCTTTTGTGGAAATGCCCCTATGTGTTTCCCTTGGCCTTTTTCCTCAATGTCCACAAGGCCCTACAAACTTGAGGTTGCGAGTTTTCATTCATGCTTTTCCCCTATCCCTTTACTATTGAATAACAGTCGGCCTTGGATGTCCATCTGCATTATAGTTCCCATACTATCCTTTGTCATCTGATGGATGCGCCATATCGAGTTTCCACAGCTCTAGCTACCTCACCTATCATTGTACCTAGAATTAATTACATGTCATAAATGCACTGAGGCCTATAAATATGTGCCCCCACCTGCCATTTTCACTAGTTCATTTTCAAAATTCAAGGAGTAAAATGGAGAACGAATACCCTGCACCTGCACAATCTCATATCAGATCAAAACTAGGATCTTCGTTAGATTCTTGTGCTGTTTTAGGTACGTGAGTGTTTAAAATTTCAAATAAGGTTTTTTTGAGTTTAGGGTTTTGAGAATATGGTTAAAATATTAAATTAAACCCTAGATAACCTAGTTACCTTCGCAATCGGTAGTTATGTAGAAAGAATTTACTCTTGGTAATTAAAACCCTCTTAATAATTGCTCAAATATTGCCCTTATAGTCTTGTGGAACCCCATGCATTCTTCGTCATTCTTCTTGCAATATTGCTAACTTTGTGGCCCTCATCGGTGCACTCACCATTTGTAATAAAACTACATGAAACCCCTTAAATGACTAAGTTAGTGGCCCATTTCAGGAACAACCATGTTGGAATTCCCATTGCGGATGGCCTCCGTTCCTCTGCCGTTAACTAACAACTTACCCTCGATTTCTTCCCACATCGTGGGTCCTACCTAAAACTTGGCCAGAAAATCTTAATCACTTTGAAAAGCTAATGAAACTCAGTGCCCTTCGATTGTCATTGCCTAATGGTGAGGCCACCCTATCCATCTGCACTGCGAACCCCACTACTTTTGTTGTCATTCTGAATCTACCCAAATGAAAAATGCTAAGTCAAAAATTTCATGTGGGACGGTCTCTACGAGGGTCTGTATGTGGGTAGCCCTTCTTCTTCATGCCTTAGAATCCAAGCATCTCCATCCTTTTTGCACTATGAACTCCACTAGAACAATTTCCCTCTGAGAACCTTGATGCAAAACTTAAGTCCACAAAGTCACCGTAAGGTAGCCTATGCGGAATTCCATCCCCTCAAAGCCATTTCTTAATGGTGAACCTTTAGTAGCTACCCGATGGTTCCCATCTGCACACCTAAAATGATCAAAACTTAGGGAACAAGCTCATGCTATCCTAACCACCCATGGGTCTTGCAGTGTGGAACTCTACCTGTGCGTTTCTATCCCCTAAAAGCCACCAACTTAATAGCCAAGTTTGAAAGTCCTTCCACCTAGTGGTGCCTGCACAACATCAAGGAACAACCTGATGATGTCAATTATCCTCTAACCTAATTTTCACACATATCTAAGAGCCTCACAAGGAATTTGACCAACAACTTTCTGATGTAGGATATTTACTACAAAACTCCATCTACAGGTCTTTGTAGCCCCTTGGATGCTAGTTAACTACCTTCACCTTCATGGCTTCCACCTAGGGGAAACCCACATCCCTTGGATCACAATTCTCCAAATGGTCCAAATAAGCTTTGGATACTAAATGATGATGAATTTTATGAGCCTCTAATGATATATGAATGGATATAATGCTTGATTTGCAGGATTTAACTGACATTTTCTCAAATTTCTATGCATTTAAAGCATCTGGTGTATGCAGGAGTTATGGAACCTACTACAGGGGCCTTTCAAGAAGCCTGCACAAAAAATTGACAAAGGAAAGAAGCTTGCCTGCACTCACAGGGGAAAGGAAGAAAAAGAGCAAATGAAGTACGAGTTTCATGGAGTCGAACACACATCAAAGCTCACCTCGAGTTGGGAAACTATCTCAGACACTGACTTCAGGCATGTCAATGTGGAAAAATTCAGGGAGAGGGTTATGTAGAACCCCAAAATAGATAGGGCATTGAAAATAAAAAAGAGTCACCTAGCCAAAGTTGTTGGCTTCTCTTCTACACTTATAGCTCTGGAGTTGGTAATGGCCTGACAAGAGTGCTATCACTCCAACAAAAAGATAATTGACCATGATGAAAGGGTACTGGAAGATTTGTTGGAAAAATTTATTAGTAGGACCTTTGGCATTCCAGTCTTTGACAAGATGGAAGAAGTAGAGAAGGAATTTTCCTAGAATGTATGGTAAATCCTACTGGGTACAAAGGAAAAATAAAATAGAACAGGTTAAAGGAAAAGAGGGCAAGTGCTACCAAGGTTCCCAAGACCCTATAAAGAAGTGACTTCTTTGAGGAGTACCATGATCTAGTCACACTTTTGAGTAGAGTAATGGCTCTGCCTACTACCTTATTCTTTGAAAACTAGATGTTTTATGTCATAGAGGAGATCCTCAAGGGAAAGACCAAATTCCATTAGGAAAAAATAATTAGTGACAACATGCTTCAGCAGTTAATGGAGGTAAATAAGACCTCTTGCTTCTTCATGACTTCCTATTTGGTCTACCTCCTAGTGGCTAAGTTCCCACACAAGGGTTTTTTCTATGTTGGAGAACTGGGAACCAAGCAAGGAAAATTGAAATTATATGATTGCTACCCTCAATTGCAATAAAAGAATTTAAAAAGAGAATATCATAGAGTAAATGTTGCCTTCATTGGGCACATAATTAGACTCCTGGGAGGAAACTTTGAGAGAAGGGTAACACATAGTGCACTAGCCTTTGTGAATGGTTTTGGATATCTTTTCATCCAATTCACCAAGTTCGCTTACATTAGACTTGAGGGATTTTCAATAAAACCATACTGGTTGCCATGCTACCCCAATGATATGATCATCATGCTAGAGGAAACTCGATAGCTACAAACCTCCCACACCTTGCTAAGCAACAAGCATAGATCAGTGGTCCCATATCCTCTTACTCTTGGACAAGGTATGTATGCTTTCCCTACTGCCCAATGCGTAGAGTATTTGGATAAGGAGTTGGTTGAGTACAATCTCAACCTCCATATAGATAGAGGAAGAGTACACCCCAAAGGAAAGTTGAAAAAGTGGGTTGGGAGAGAGTATGCTCATCACCCTCACATCAAGGATTTCTGGGCCAATTGCAAGGATGATAAAGACGTGTAGATGCACCATTAAATGAGAATGACCCTCTCAGTTGTAAATTCAATCAACTTATTCCAGGTACCAGTCAAGGTTGTCAATGACAATAGCATGATAGATGAAAGATATGGTGCCCTAATGAATGCACCTTTATCAGTGATAGACTAGTCTAAAGAAGAGGTTACAGATCTAGAAATTCTCACTCAGCTTGTAGAGAATAGGAAAGAGAAATGGTTGGAGGAGCAGATCACTCAATTAAAGGAACAAGGTGTTGAGCTCACATATGGAGAGCTCAAAGATGAAATAAGTAGTGAGTCTGATAGTGCTATTATTGTGGAACCCTCCAATGAGGCACTTAAATCTCGACCTACCACAAGATCTAGAAAGAGAAAGGAGGCATTATAGTGATAGCCCAATCCCAATATTTATACAAGGGAGACAACAAAAGGACCACCTCCACCAAAGAAGGGGAGAAGAGGGACCTTTGTGTTGGAAATACCGACTATCCAGGAGGAGAAAACCCTACCTGAGGAAGAAGAGTCTGAGCGGCCTTGCTCACCACCACCAACCACATCCATCTTGGCTTTCATTGCTGCTACCACTCCACCATGTTCTTTGACCCAATCATTGCCCATTTCATCTCCACTTGCTGTGGACATCTTTGTTCACCTTGCTTCCACCTCATTGAATGCCTTGGTGGTAGTGTTGGATTCTTCTTCCTCCACTATCTCCCCACTATCGACTTCCTTGCTCCTACCTCCCTTGCCTACTCTATCAAATTTTTGTCCTTCCATAATGACCATGACTATGACAATGCCCACCCTATCACATGCCTTCACAACATATATGCAAAATATACCTAAGCAAATATTTGAAGTAATCCTCAACCCCAAGGTCCAGACCCTAATGGATCAACTTGATGCTACCCTACCTCTTCCCCCACCCCCAATTGAACTACCAAAGATGGAATCCACAATGAAAATCTCCGAAGAGATGGAGAGCAGAGATAAGGAACATGAAGGAGAGGCTAGGAGTGACATTTCTAGTGAGCCCATGGATTCTGTTAGGGATCACTACCTTGAGCACCTGAAGTGAGGGTTGAACACAAATATTGATAAGGTGTCCTCTGATGACAAAGAACAAGAAATCCTTGGAGGTGAAGGAAATGACCAACTCGACGAGCCCTATAAGTTTAAAACCTCAGATTAGGAAGAGGAAGTGCTCTAGGAACATAAGGTTGTAAGTGAAGAGGATAATCCTAAGGAGCATCATTCTAGAGAAGAGAAAGAAGGTACCAATATAGACATGGAGATCCTTGAGGAGCCTCCCCAAATAGGCCAAGGCGAGGCCCTGATACAAGAAGTAATGCATTCAGAAGAGGAAGTTCTTCTAGAGAAAATGCTTGAGAAGGAAGAAGAAGAGAGCATAAAAGAAAGAGAGGAAAAACCTGAAAGAGATAAAGGGGCTTCTCAACAATGGCCGAGCATCACTGGAGAGAATATATCTCCTGTTGAGCCAGATAAAGGAAAATCTATACAAATAGATGGCTTGGAGGAGGAGGAAAATGATGACAGAAGGATTCCTAGTGATGATGAGGATGAACATCAAAGAGAGGAGGACAAAGGGGAAGGTGATCAAAAATCACCCAAGGGACAGATTGAAATGCTTTATTGGATAGAACACCAATTGGAAAGAAAAAAGGCTCCAATGGTCAGTGACCCAAGAGAAAGGTTAGAGGCAATCTTGGCAAGGGCCCAAATGAGAACAAAAAAGAGAATAAACCCAAAGTCAACTCTCACATCACAGTGGATGCCTCAAGGTCATGAATGATAAAAATTGCCACCCTAGTGGCAGACAAAGATATGGGCACCGACTAGAACATTTCAACAATCAACCTAGGCTCGACAACTCGAGAATAAAAGATAGATGAATTCTAAGGGTTCATGGCTACTATTATGCAACAAATGAAGAAAGATCAATGCACTAAAGAGGAACTAAAGGGCCAAGTAGTGGATCTCACTGCCTATATCGAATAGTGGATGTCTATTGAAGAAGAGACTCCAATGGAAACATCAACATTTCCCTCACTGCTTTCCAAGGAAGATATCAACAAGATGGAAAAGAGGAAGAACTAGAACAAGTCCATGTTTGCTTGGTTCAATAAGGTGGTATCCACTAGTGAAAAAAGGATCGACCATGCGGTTTCCATGTACAACAAGTATAGAATTAGAGAGGACATAGAAAGTATGATGAATACATGTAAGGAATTCCCATAAATGTATAGGATCACTTATCCTAAGCTAGAGTGCATCCTCAAGCTTTCACATGATATTTTTGAGAAGGAACTGGAAATCGCAAAAGAAGATCATTGGTTGGTAGAGACTTGATTCATGAACCTGGAATATAGAAAGGAAGTCTTAGAAAAGGTCTTGCACGACCTTGAGGTCGATCTTGAGTGGGCTACTGAGTATTAGATAGATAGTACTAACTATCTAAAGTTAATGACTGATTTTGAGGTGACTACGCTGGAACTAGATGTAGAGAAATTCAAGCCTTTGGTCCACAAAAAAATGGAGCGAGGAGTTGTTGACACCTTGTCGCCAAATTTTATGAATTTTCCTTCAAGGGCCTTTTTTTGAATGGAGCAAATGATGGAGGCTACCTAAAATTACACAAAGAATCAACAAGAGATTATAGAAAGAAACAAGAGGATGTCCTTCCAAATCCTCAAATCTGAGCTCTCTAAAGAAAAGAAGCTTGTAGGTATTTTTGGTAAGTTCGTAGAATATGTAGGTGCTCAAAAGGTGGCTGGAAAGCCCATCATAGATGATGCATATTTTTCAAAGTAACTGTAAAGGAAGGCAACCACTAGATGACGAAATAGGGAAAAGACAAAAGATGTATTTTATATTGTCATATATTTGGGGGTAGGTGAAACCCTAATGTAAAATGAATCTTCCTCCATACCGATGTAAATTTTCATCACATAATGAAAGTCAATCTTTTCTGTTCATTTTTGGAAAACTATAAATAGGGGTATCCTCTCATTTTCAAAGAGAGAGTTGAATTATTTTGTAAAGGCGTGCTACAAAAATTTAATGAGAATAGCATTATTTTGATGGATTCTTGTGTTTTCTTCACATGTTTGCATGATTCAATCTCCCAATATTAGATTTTAGCTTTGTTGTTTTAGTTTTAAGTTGCTTTGGTTGTTAGTTTATGCTACACTTTGATGGTGAAGAATTCTAGTGTTGATTCCCTCCTTGCTCATACTTTTTGTTGTTTATTGATGATAAAAATTTGTGTAAAGTTAGTCTGAGCATTATTTCATTGCTGCACTTAAGTTCATCTATTATTCATGCTTCAATGGTCAATGGATGGTTGAAAATTGTTGAAATATGTGCCTCAATTCTTACTGACATGAAACTCCTGAAGGGAAAAGTCACTGTGATAGTGTTCAGGTTTGGGCGACTACCAGTTCTGATGCTCTTGAAATGATTCTATGGCTATGACAGGGTTGAAGTCTTGCTGAAAAAGTCTATCATTGTGATTGTGTTTTCGGCATGACCTTTTGGTGATCCCAAGAACTCTGGGTGATAATTGATCTCATCGATGTAACTTTCAGGTCGCGGGAAGATGTCTCGGCGAAAGTCTTGAGTCTTGCTGACAGATGTCTTCGAGCTAACTTTGGAAGCTCGATGAAACGTCATGGCGAAAGTCTCATGTCTTGCCGATAGAAGCCTTCGGTAAAGTGTAGTGAGCTCAAAGAGACGTCACAGCGACAAACACAAGTCTTGGAAATTTGTAGAATATCTTGTTGATGTCGGGCTATCATATGGTTATCAGGATATCTCAATAGCTTCGTTATGATGTCCCAACGACATTAAAATGTCTTGCCGATGATGAGATGCTTTCGGTATAGGTCTTGCTGAATGGTAGTCGTCGATGTGGTTGAGGGATTCGGTATGAAGTCCTGGCGAAGACAATAAGTCTCGCCGAGTTGTCAAAGGCTTTGGTGTAGCAAAAGGAACTCGATAGAAGGTCTTGGCGAAGACATAGTGTTTTTCCGATAGACTGTTTGCTCGCTGTGACTAGTGAATTCGTTGTGTCTCGCCGATAAGGGAAATCTTTGTTGACAGGATTGTATTGGATATCGATGGTTTCGTAATGACTTGTTACAGTCGTTATAGCATCTTGCCGACTCAGGGAAGCTATAGCGATGATGTTAGAGAAACTCTACGGCATCGGGGAGACACTATGTGTGTCTCACCAATATGCTAACAGAGTTGAATGCTCTTGACCGGTCTGATCGTCCTATGTGGAGCATTGTGGGCCAATCACAAGAAGCAATTTTCAAACATGACGTTAGTAGATTTTATGCATTAGTTGCAATGCTGGAAAAAATTGCATGCAGGGAAAAATCAGGACTCTAATGGAAACTATCTTTGGTTGGCAATGGCAGATAAGAATGCACAGTTGGAAAATCAGAATGAGATTGTTTTAAAGTAGATCAATTCAGTTGAGAAAGTGATGATGAGTTTATCGAATTGGAGAGAGCTTTTCTGAGAGAGTTTTTGAATAGTGAATGGAGAAGCTACTGAGACGAACACCAAAAAGTTGTCTTTCTGATTGTATGTAATTTTGTTATTGTAATACAAAGAGATACAGCTTGGTGTGGTGGGTCTTTTCCCAAAAGGGTTTCCCACGTAAATTCTATTGTTTCAGTTGTCTTTGTGTATTTTCTCTATTTTTGTTATTCCTTCATGTGTGTCTTAATTAGATTGTAATTTGAAAAATTAATAGCCCTGTATTGCATTCTCCCCTATGGTTTGACATTAGGAAAGTTGTTTCTGCACCTCTGCTTTCCTTACAAGTGGTATCAGAGCCTGGCCAGTTGTGTTGTCCTTGTGAGTGGGTTGGGTTTTTTGTGTTAAATCCTTTTCAGTGGGAGTCTTGTAGAGGTCTATTAATTTAATTGTAGATTAAGATGGCAAGCACATCTAGTAGGATGGATATAGAGAAATTCAATGGTAGCAATTTTGAGCTGTGAAAACTCAAAATGGAAGATATGCTAGTTGATCGAGATCTGTGGACTGCTGTGTCTGGAACAATGCCTCAAAGCATGAAGCAAGAGGATTGGGACCTGGCAGATAGAAAATCAAAAGGGCTGATAAGGCTCTATTTGGAAGACTCTATTCTTCTGAATGTGCATGAAGAAAAAAATGCCTCTTCT
This sequence comes from Sequoia sempervirens, assembly GCA_007258455.2. NCBI lineage: Eukaryota > Viridiplantae > Streptophyta > Pinopsida > Cupressales > Cupressaceae > Sequoia > Sequoia sempervirens. The sequence goes on from VDFB02271358.1 coordinate 44,299,547, forward strand.
TTGTGGAAAAGATTAGCATCTATTTATCAGGGCAAGTCCTTTGTGAACAAGTTGTTCTTAAGGAAGAAGATGTACTCTTTGAGAATACAGGAAGGAGGGTCTGTTGCTGATCACTTAAATGCTTTCAATATGTTGATTGCTCAGTTGACATCTATTGGTGTAAAGATTGAAGATGAAGATCGTTGCATGCTGTTGTTGTGTTCTCTTCCTGATTCTTGGGATCATTTGGTGATGGCTATAGGGAGTACAACATCCACATTCAAAATGGAAGATGTTGTTGCTTCTCTGTTATCAGGAGAAATGAGAAGAAAATCTTCTGAGATGGCAAAGGAGGCACTGGCTGTCAGAGGTAGACCAACGGAGAAAGGAAAGAAGAAGGACAAGAAGTTTAGATCGAAATCAGAAGGGAGATCAAAGTCTCCTGGCAAGAAGTCAAAGGTGAAGTGTTGGAACTGTGGGCAACCTAGTCATGTCTGAAAGGATTGAAAATAGGAGAAAAAGAAGAAGAAGAACTCTTTTGGAAATGATTCTTCTCATAGTGATGCAGACGCTTTCATTGTAGCTTTGGCTATATGAGCATCTAATGATGTCTGGCTGATTGATTCTAGAGCATCTTTCCACATGAAATCTCATAGAGATTGGTTCACAAAGTATGAAGAATACAGTGGTGGAAATGTGTATTTGGCAAGTGATTCATCTTTGGAAATTGTTGGTCGTGGAAGAGTCAGAATTCAATTCCCTGATGGAAGAGTGAAGGGAATCAATGATGTGATGCACATACCGGGTCTGGCTCGAAATTTACTTTCTGTAAGTAAGCTGAATGATATCAAAGTGTAGGTCATGTTCTCTAGAAATGGCTGCAAGATGACTAGAGGCTCTATGGTGCTGGCTAGGGGTGCTTGAATTGGTACCTTGTACAAGCTGGATGCACAAGCTATTCAATGCAATAGTGTCTCTACAAAGTCACTTATGGCTGCTCATGGAGAAAAGAAGGAAAACATCCCTAATGGTATAAACTCCATGGAAGTTAAACTTCCAGAAAAGAAGACTATGCTTTGGAATCATAGGCTTGGCCACATTGGTGAAAAAGGTTTAAAAACCTTGAAAAATAAAAATCTAGTAGAAGGGTTTCAATATTGTAACCTTGAATTTGATTTCTGTGAAAATTCCATATATGGAAAGCAACACCGTGTTTCATTTTATTCCAGTCCTCACAAAACTTCTAGTTTACTTGATTATATACATTCTGATGTGTTTGGTCTAGTGAATGTTCCTTTTTTGTCTAAATCAAGATACTATGTGTCATTTATTGATGATTATTCTAGAAGGACATTTGTATATTTTTTGAAAAGTAGATCAAAAGTGTTCAGTCGGTTTAAGGAATTTAAAAACCTTGTTGAAAATCAGACTGGTAAGAAAATAAAGTGCTTAAGGACTGACAATGGCAGTGAGTTTTGTTCAGATGAATTTGAAAGGTACTGTACAAATCATGGGATCAAAAGGCATAAGACTACACCTTGTACTCCATAGCAAAATGGAGTTGCTGAAAGGTTCAACAAGACAGTAATGGAGAGAGCACAAAGTATGCTGAGCAGTGCTGGCTTGGATGAGAAGTTTTGGGATGAAGCGGTCTCTACAACATGTTACTTGGTAAATCATTCTTCTAACTCTGCTCTAGTTGAGAAGACGCCTCTAGAAGCATGGTCTGGAAAGAAGCCCTCTCTGAGACATATTCGTGTCTTTGGCTATGAAGCATATGCATATGCGCCATTTGAAAAAAGATCTAAGTTGGAAAACAAAGCTGTGAAGTGTATCTTTATTGGCTATAGCACTAGAATAAAAGGATACAAGCTTTGGAATCCTGAGACTGAGAAGGTTTTGTACAACAAAAGTGTTATCTTTCGTGAGCTGAAATCTTCTACATTGGATCTACAGTCAGAGAAGAAATCAAAAAATGAAAAGGATGTTGTAGCAATTCCTCAGACACCAGATAAAGAGGAATTGAAAATTCAAAATGTACCTGATACTGAGGAGAGCTCGAGCAGTTCTGAAAGTTCTGATGATGATGAATAACCACCTCAGCCTCAGCGTATGAGGAGGTCAACTCATGAAAGAAAGCAACCTGAAAGGTATGGGTTTTCTTTGATAGAGTCTACTTGTTCCTATGCTTTAATTTCTAGCACTGATGAACCTAGGACTATAAAAGAGGCATTTAAAATGTCTGATTCAAAATCTTGGTTGGAAGTCATGAATGAAGAAATGGCATCATTAGAAAAGAATGATACCTGGAGTTTGGTTCCATTCCTAAAGGCAGAAAATCTGTAGGCTGCAAATGGATATTTAAAAAGAAAATAGGTCTAGATGGTAGTGTGGAGAAATATAAAGCAAGGTTGGTTGCAAAAGGATATTCCCAGGTAGAGGGAATTGATTATGGAGAAATTTTTTCTCCTGTAGCTAAGCTGACATCTATTAGATTTATTTTGTCACTTGCATCAACATATGATTTAGAGATTGAACAGATGGATGTGAAAACAACGTTTCTTCATGGTGATCTTGAAGAAGAAATTTATATGTCCCAGCTGGAGCACTTCGTGGAAAAAGGTAAAGAAAGACTAGTATGCAAGTTAAAGAAATCTCTGTATGGTTTGAAACAGTCTCCTAGAATGTGGTACCAAAAGTTTGACATGTTTGTCTTTTCTTTGGGATTTGTAAGATCAAAATGTGATCACTGTGTGTATTACAAAACTGAAAGTGATCAAATTCTTATTATTGCTCTATATGTTGATGATATGCTTTTTATAGGCAATAGTAAGTTAATAATTTTTGATCTTAAGTCCCAGTTGTCTACAAAGTTCAAAATGAAAGATCTTGGTGCAGCAGGGTATATTCTGGGAATGGAAATAACTAGGGACATAAAGAATAGAAAACTTTGGCTCAGTCAGAGTAAGTATATCATGACTGTTCTAGAGAGATTCTATATGACTGAGTGCAAACAACTAGTTGTTCCAGTTACATAGGGAACAAAGCTATCTGTTGAGGATTGTCCAAAATCTCCTTCTGAGATGGAGGACATGACCAGTGTGCCTTATGCAAGTGTAGTTGGCAGTCTCATGTATGCTATGGTTTGTACAAGACTAGACATTGCCCAAGCAGTGGGAGTTCTTAGTTGGTTTATGGCTAATCCTGGAAGAACACATTGGGATGCTATAAAGAGAGTGTTTAGATATCTGAAGGGCACTTCAGATTATGCTTTGTGTTACCATGGTAACTTGGTTGAATCATAGAGATCTCTCAGTACTAAAGGTTATGTGGACTCTGATTGGGTAGGGGACATTGATAGCAGAAGATCCACTAGTGGATATATTTTCATGATGAATGGTGGTGTAGTGAGTTGGATGAGCAAGCAGTAGGCTGTAGTCACTTTGTCTACTACAAAGGAAAAATACATGGCAGTCACACATGCCTGTAAAGAAGCAATCTAGTTAAAACATTTTTGTTCTAACATTGGCTTTAATGCAGAAAAGATTACTATCTATTATGATAGCCAGAGTGCTATATGTTTGGAAAAGAATCCTACTTTCCATGCTAGGATGAAACATATAGACGTACAATATCACTTTGTATGAGATATGGAGGATGGGAAGGTTTCTTTGGAGAAAGTGGATACTTTGGAGAATGTTGCAGATGCATTGATGAAGCCTGTGAGCACAGACAAGTTCAGGTGGTGTGCCAGTTCGATGGGCCTCTTGGCCCATGAATTTTAGTAGTCTTTCTATGCTCTGGAGGTGTCAATAAGATCTTCATCAAGTGGGAGCTTGTTGAAATATGTGCCTCAATTCTTACTGACATGAAACTCCTGAAGGGAAAAGTCGCTGTGACAGTGTTCATGTCTGGGCGACTAACAGTTCTGATGCTCTTGAAATGATCCTATCACTGTGATAGGGTTGAAGTCTTGCCAAAAAATTCTGTCGCTGTGACTTTGTGTTTTCGACATGACCTTTTGGCAATTGAAAGAACTCTGGGCGATAGTTGATCTCATCAGTGTAACTCTCGGGTCGCGGGGAGATGTCTCGATGAAAGTCTTGAGTCTTGTCGACAGATGTCTTCAAGCTAACTTTTGAAGCTCGATGAAATGTCACGGTGAAAGTCTCATGTCTTACCGACATAAGCCTTCAGTAAAGCGTAGTAAGCTCGGAGAGATGTCACAGCGACAAACACAAGTCTTGACGATCTGTAGAATATCTCGTTGATGTTGGGCTATCATATGGTTATCAAGATATCTCAATAGCTTCGTTATGATGTCCCAGTGACATTAAAATGTCTTGCCGATAATGAGATGCTTTCGGTATAGGTCTTGCCGAATGGTAGTCATCGATGTGACTGAGGGCTTCGGTATGAAGTCCTGGCGAAGACAATAAGTCTTGCCAACTCGTCAAAGGCTTCGGTGTAGCACAAGGAACTTGAAAGAAGGTCTTGGCGAAGACATAGTGTTTTCCCAATAGACTGTTTGCTCGCTGTGACTGGTGAATTCACTATGTGTCTCGCCGATAAGGGAAATCTTTGTTGACAAGATTGTATTGGACATTGATGGTTTTGTTATGACCTGTTACAGTCATTATAGCGTCTTGTCAACTTGGGGAAGCTATAGCAATGACTTTAGAGAAACTTTGTGGCATCAAGGAGACACTGTGTGTGTCTCATTGATATGCTAATAGAGTTGAATGCTCTTGACCGGTCTGATCGTCCTATGTGGAGCATCGTGGGCCAATCGCAAGAAGCAGTTTTAAAACTTGATGTTAGTAGATTTTATGCATCAGTTGCAACGCTGGAAAAAACTGCATGCAGAGAAAAATTAGGACTCAAATGGAAACTGTCTTTGGTTGGCAATGGCGGATAATAATGCACAGTTGGAAAATTAGAATGAGATTGTTTTAAAGTAGATCAATTTAGTTGAGAAAGTGATGATGAGTTTATCGAATTGGAGAGAGCTTTTCTGAGAGATTTTTTGAACAGTGAATGGAGAAGCTACTGAGACGAACACCAAAAAGTTGTCTTTTTTATTGTATGTAATTTTGTTACTATAATACAAAGAGATACAGCTTGGTGTGGTGGGTTTTTTCCCGAAAGGGTTTCCCACGTAAATTCTATTGTTTCAGTTGTCTTTGTGTATTTGCTCTATTTCTGTTATTCCTTCATGTGTGTCTTAATTAGATTGTAATTTGAAAAATTAATAGCCTTGTATTGCATTCTCCCCTGTGGTTTGACGTTAGGAAAGTTGTTTCCACACCTCTGCCTTCCTTACAAAAATCTGCAAACCTTAGAAGATTGCACTAGTTCTATGAGACTGCAGGAAATCCCTTGGTTAAGTGGAACTTAGTTTTAGGAAGGTTGTCCACTGTAGCATCCTCCATTTTTACTATTCAACATTAGTTGCAGGTTTAGGAGAATTCTTATCCCTTTTCTCTTTTGAATTTTCTTTGAAAATTGAAGTTGAAGTAAAGTTCTTGCATCATTGTAAAGTCGAATTTGATGAAAAACATGGTGTTTAGCCTTGTTGTCCTAAACTTGTAGAAATTGTGCATCTGTCTCTATAAATACAAAATCCTTTTGTAGATCCAATTCCCTCTATGCTTAGCCAACCATAAATACCCTTTATGATTACCATCAAATCACAACAACCAATTGAACAATTCCACGCATTTTCATGACCTGACACTCGAGAGACCTTGGAGAGATTTGTAAAAATTAGTTGCAAAAAATACCTTTCAAGAGAGGTAGCATACTTGTATGATTCCTATGTTGAGAAAGTGCTAAAATACCCATCAACAATAATCTTGACTCTTGTAATTGATCTCTCAATTGTGCTCTTGAAAATCTAGTGTTAGTTTGATAAAATAACCTGTTATTTATAGTAACTTATCTTTAATTCAAATTTCACAAGCCGACATAGAAATATAGATTTGAAAATGTTAAAATGTTGATAAAATCATATTTTAAAGGGGGGTACTAGGTCTAAGTGAGGACCCATTCACCATATGGTGAATGGGTCCTAGGACACACATTACTTAAGGTTGAACATTATGTTAAATTAGGGTCCTAGGTCTAAGTGAGGACCCATTCACGACCCATTCACCACATATGGTGAATGGGTCCTAGGTCACTTACCTGAGACACACATCTTCCAAAGTTGAGTTTTGTGACATTTAATTTATGAATGTTGGGTTTTATCCCTTGGAATTTACATTTAATTAGGCTTGGATTTGAATTAAAGGGTCCAATTAAGGAAAATTAACCTCAATCAATTAATGAAGCCCTAGATTAGTGTGAAAGTGTAAAGTTACACCTTATAAAATAAAAAATAAGGAACCATTAAATCCATTTTATTTAAGATGGGCCTAACCTTAATGTGAATATGAAAAAATATTTCAACACTTAATTAAGGCAACATTAAGCTCATTTTATCATAACTATTTCCAAATTAAGTATGAAAAAGGGATACTTTTTCTTATACTATAGGTAGTAATGGAAATAAGAATTTGACCTATAGTTTAAGGGTAATGGTTTATTAGGATCAGGAGCTCTGATAGGAGGTAATGAAATCATATTCTTTTTTTTATCGGTGTAATGAAATCATATTCTTGTTCACAAGTTGCAACATGATATTATGAAGGGTGTCAGATAGAGGGGTAAATTGTCTATTCCTATCCCCAAAGGAAAAAGGATTTTTCATTTGTATAGTAGCCACTTGGTTATCAACTTGTTGATTTGGTTGAGGGGAATTAAGTTGTAAAAATCCCCTATTCTATTTCTTCAAAGTTTGATAACTATTTTGAGGTGCAGATTCAGACTTTTCAGGATGGCTAGGTGGATTTTTCACATCATGACTACTAACCAAATTTTGGTAATCATGAAGGGTTGTGCATAACTATGTGAAGGGGGGAAATCTCATCATCTCAAACTTAGTTTGAATTTTTCTTACAAGTTGGAAATAAACATTCTTTGAAGGTCGGTATGAAGAATCTTAATGTTTACTTGTGAATAAAGTATTTGATGTCGCACTATGAAATCAATGACTTTCTCATCATCCTTTTGTTTAGATTTTATCAGGTTAGCTAAAGTCATCGTGGGACCCATATGAATTTGGAAGTGGTTGTAAAAGGCATCAATAAGCTCACTGATTAAAAGAATTGAATTATTCAGTAAGGAGAAAAACCACTCTAAAGTAGTATCTTTCAAGGATCTAAGGAATATTTTAGCTAAGAGTTTGTCTTCAAAAATGAAATCACTACATAGGGTTGTGTAAGTGAAAACATGGCTAAAAAGATCTCGTTTCCCACAATATTTCTCAAATCTAGGAACTTGTATACCTTGTGGCATTTGTGTTCTCAATATCTCCAAGGATAACATATTTGTTTTGATGTATTGTGAAAGTTGGCCATTGCTATTTTGATTTAGGGTGGCAATTTGTTGTTGAAGGGATATCATGTTTTGCAAAAGTGTGTTAATGATGTGACCGTTGTTGGTATTATTTTATGGAGGGGAATAAGGTGGAGTGATGTATGTTTGTGGAGGGCAAGCGAATTGTAAATTTGTGAGGGGAGATGGTTGAGGAGATATGATATTTGAATGCACAAAGCTAGAAGGATTCTCAATGGAAATACCTAAGGAAGTGTTGACATTGCTAGTAGGCTGAATGGTTGTGGTAACATGAGTATTAGTGTATATAGGAATAAAGATGAGGATTGTGGAAGGAGGAATTTAAGCTCCACCTCGGCTTTGAGTATACCCCAAACCTTCAGAACAACTAGTCATAGTAGACATGTTATTAGTAATAAGATGACCTATACCTCCCATGATCTCCATTCCCTTTTTAGTTTCAATAATTGTCCGTAGATTATCTAAAGTAGGAATGGCACTAGTATCCATGTTTTCATTATGTGCAAAGCCTTAAAAATTTTCTAGGGCTTCATCCATTCTTTTTATCTCTTCTTGTGGGATATGAACAACATCATGCACATTGGTTGTAGGTAAGGAAGTCATTGGAAATGAGGTATGTAGGTTATGATCCATAGGGGGTTGATTATCAACACTATTAGAAAGAGAGTTAGAAAAATAAAGATCCATTCACCTAAATGGGTACTTATCAATTGATGAGCTAAAGGGGCTCTATTATGAATGGTTCATAAGGCACAACACTTGCTGAAGGTTTTGCAAATGGGGTAACAACCCAAGCAGGCTTAACCTTGGAGAAAACTCCCTGGTTAAGCGCGCTTGAGCTGAAGCAGTAATGGGATGGGTGACCTCCCGGGACGGACCAGTGCTTCACCTCTGTGAGCATCACCTAGATGCAATGAGTGCTAAGTGGACCATTCGCTATCATGAGAGATGGGTTCTTGTGAACCACTACTCATGAAACATGGGTCAATGAGTTTGACTCGAAACTACATGGTTGAATCGATAGCAATATCATAATTTGACATCTGTGGAAAAATACCTCCTACTTATCAATTGATGAGCTAAAGGGGCTCTATTATGAATGGTTCATAAGGCACAACACTTGCTGAAGGTTTTGCAAATGGGGTAACAACTCAAGCGGGCTTAACCTTGGAGAAAACTCCCGTTAAGCGCTTGAGTAAGCAGATCGGATGGGTGACCTCGATGGACCGGCTTCACCTCGTGGAGCATCACCTAGATGCAATGAGTGCTAAGTGGACCATTCAATATCATGAGAGATGGGTTCTTGTTGAACCACTACTCATGAAACATGGGTCAATGAGTTTGACTCGAAACTACACGGTTGAATCCTGATAGCAATATCATAATTTGACACGCTGTGGAAAAATACCTCCTACTTATCAATAAAGTGACTATCAACCCTTATGTTAGTTAAATAAAGGTATGAACTAGTAAATTTCCTATCTATGCAAGGACGGGGGTAAAAGCTAAATAACACTTTGGAGGGAATATAAAAACCATGAAACAAACTCCAAAAGGCAAGCTATGAAATGCAAATGAATAGTATTCAAATCTGAGAGAAATAGTGATCAAAAGGTAGATCTAGAAAGGGGAAAAGAATGTATACCTTTCACCAAAAGTCACCTTTTGAAGCTCACTGAGGATTCATTCACCCTATGGCGAATGAGTCATGGCTAGGGTTCTTGAAAAATGCTTTCTAGGTTCTCTTCTATTGTGTCTGCATTCCCAAATTCTTGATTCTCATTTTTAGACAACCACAAATAAATTCTATAGAGGATTTTCCATGAGATGAAATTTTTTCTTATAACTTTGACAACTTTGTAACTTTCTTCAATTTTTCTCTTCATAGGATCTTTCACCTAAAATATGCAATCACACATCAAAGAGCAAAAAATGTTGTTTTGTTAGGGAATGGGTGTTTGCCTTGGTTAAACCTCATTTTGGAAATTAAACCTTGAAATGAATAAAAACATGAAGGAATAATGAATGAACAATAATATGTAATAACTCACCAAACCTTATTTGAACCTTGGAATTCAAATATGCAACTAGCATGAATTGGCTTTAATGGATGTAGATCTTGATCATGAAACTTGATTAGAGATAATGTCCTTGAATACTTAAATAGATCTTGAACACTACATCACCATATTAGCTCAAACAACATGCCTGATGCAAGAAATCTTTGACATGATAATGGAATCTTGATTGCTTCAATAATCTCCAATAAATATACCTTTTAATTCCTTGAAAATTCTCTTGAAATTCTCTGGATTTCATAAACTTGCTATTAGGACTTGAACACTTGAAAATCTAGGATGAACTTAGTGAAATAACCTCCTAGTTATACATACCTTAACATTAATTCCCAAAATTCAAATATCACAAGATGACATCTAAATATACATTTGAATTCATTGAAAAATTACCAAAAAAATAATTTTAATTTAGGTCCTAGGTGTAGGTGAGGACCCATTCACCCTATGGTGAATGGGTCTTAGGCCACTTTCCTGGGACACACATTGCTCAATGTTAAACCTTATGCCATGTGGAATTTATGAATGCCAAGTTTTATCCCTTGTAATTTGCAATTAATTAGGCTTGGATTTGAATTAAAGAGGCCAATTAAGGAAAATTAACCTCAATTAATTAATAAAGCCCTAGATTAGTGTGAAATTTTAAAGGTACACCTTACAACACCAAAAAATAAGGCACAATTAAGTCCATTTCAATTAAAAGGTCTCTAAACTTAATGTGAATATGTAAAACATAATACACCACTAAATTAAGGCATCATTAAGCTCATTTATTTTCTAATTATTTATTCCCAAATTAAGTGTGAAAAATGGATACTATTTCCTACATAGACCATGCTACTAGTTTGGGGGCTTATGTCATATATGATGAAAATCAAGTGATTCCCCAAGTGACTAAGAGCCAAGAGGTTTGACCTGAAAGCCTTGATGATGAAACAAGCCTATGGAAACTACACTTTGATGGAGTAAGATGCAAAGTTGGCTTAGGAGCAGGCATCCACCTAGTGTCCCCTTTAGGAGTAGAGACTATTAGAGTCTTTTAGTTCTAATTTTCTTGCACGAATAATGAAGCCGAGTATGAAGGCTTAGTGTATGGCTTGAGTCTCATGGACCACATGGGAATCAATTGGTTGAGGGTCTTCAAAGATTTAGAGCTAGTAATAAGGTAAGTGTGAGGCACCTCAACTACCAAGAATGTGTGAATGCAATCCTATCACCATAGAGTGTGGGACTTGATCAAAGGATTTGAAGGTTTCAATATCCAGGTAGTTTCGAGATCTAAAATTGCTACAACTAATAGAATGGCTATGCTTAGCTCTCAGTTTGACCTAGTTACTGACCCAATGATTTAAAAGCATGTAGTATAGGTGATGGCGAGACTTGCTATCCCTAATAATGATTAAAAAAATAAGTCTTTTAGAGTGATGCCTAAATTTCCACATTTATTTAGCATTCCAATGAATTTGTAGAAAATCTACAACCCAAGGTTGAAGAGACTTATGAAGAACAAATCGTATAACTTAGAACCAACAAGCTTCCCAATGGTTTGATCACTCTTAAGAATCTATTCAATTTTGATGATGCCAAAAATGATAAAAGGATTTTTATTGCAAATAAAAGGGATTACTCTGATCTAGATGTGGGAGGTGGTAGGAAGCTAAAGGTAGGAAAGGATGTTCCTTAAAGGGATAAAGAAAGACTAAAATCCTTCTGCACTAAGTATGACAAGGTCATGTCCTAGACCTATGATGACTTAAGGGGTTATGACCCTAGTGTGATCCAACAAACCATTGATTTGGTTGAGGGGGCTAAGTCAATCCATCAGAAGTAGATACCAATCAATCCAAAGGTGGGATCCCTTATGGCCCAAGAGTTGAAAACTCTTATTGAATCCAGGATTATATATCCAATCAAGCACTCTACCTGGGTATCCAACTTGGTCCCCATATTAGAAAAATAATGGTGACATTTGGCTTTGCATAGAATTTAGGGATTTAAATAGAGAATCTTTAAAGGATCACTATCCTCTTCCCTTAATGTAGAAAATTCTTCAAACTATGGTAGGGTTAGAGATGTTTTCCTTGCTTGATGGTTTCTCTAGATATAATCAAGTGAGCATCAAAGATGAGGACTAGCACAAAAAAATGTTCACCACTAAGTGGGGGATGGTTTCCTATGCCAAAATGTCATTTGGATTATCCAATATGGGAGCCACTTTCCAATGTATGATGGATGTTGATTTTAAGGATTTGATGAATTTGATCATCCTTATTTATCTAGATTATTTTATGGATTTTTCAAAATATAAAGGTGTTCATTTTGACCATCTGGAAGAGGTCTTCCACATGTTCCAAGATTTTAGGATCTCTTTAAATCCCAAAAAAAATGTTTTCAGATTTCCACAAGGTAGGTTACTTAGTTGTGTTGTCTCCAAGGAGAGAATTTGTGTAGACCTAGAGAGGGTTACAGATATTAAGGAGTTGTCACTTCTAGTAAATAAGAAGGGAGTCTAGTCTTTCTTAGGAAAGATCAATTTCAGCAGTAGATTTATCTCTAACTTTGTTGGGTTGGTAAGGCCTATTACTCTAGTTCTAAAGAAAATCAAGTGTTTAAATAGACTCTGAAAGGAAGAAAAAATTTTAATAAAATTGAGGAGGCTATTTCCTCAATTTGGTATTAGTCAACCTAGAATTTTCTAAGAGCTTCATTATGTATGTCTATGGTAATGAGCACAACATTACCATGGTGCTGACATAGAAGGATGATGAAGGGAAAGGAGAGAACCCTATTGCTTTCTACTCAAGAATCAAGAAAGGATATGAGACTAGATATAATTTGTTGAAAACCATGTATTTTCCATCATAAAATGTCTCAAGAAGTTCAAACACTTGGTGTTGGGAAGTAGGATCATGTTTTATGTGGCTCACACAAGTGTAAGAGAATATGTTATGGAAGGGGAAATTACAGATGAAAGGGAAAACTAGATCACCAAGATCCTTGATTATGATATCAAGGTCTAACCCATTAAGGTGATTAGGGGGAGATAACTTTATGAATATATACCCAATGAGCTTGAGCCCCATGTTGAAGAGGGGCCCACAGATGAAGTTCTAGTGGATAAATTTGAGTTAGAGGAGTTGTTGGTGGTTGGTAGAATAAATTTCATGCAAACAATAAGGTATTTGACTGGCATCCCTTCACACAAGAGATTTTACAGACTGTAGGGAGTCAAGTACACCTTAGTCGAAGGAGTGCTTTTCAAAATAAATTTTGATGGAATTCTCCTCCATTGCATGGATAAGGAGCAAGAAAAGAAAATCTTGAGTGAATTCTACAATAGTCCCACAAGTGGTCATTTCTTAGCAAAGATAACTGCCTTGAAGATAATGCACGTAGGATACTATTGGCCTACCTTGTTTGTAGAATGCCATAACTTAGTAAGGAAATGTCAGAAATGCCAATTCTTTGTTGGCAAGAAAAATAATTTTTTCGTTCCTTTAAGTTTGATTATGAGTGATGAACCATTTGCATAATGAGGCCTTGATTTTATTCGAATGAATCATGAATTTTCTTGAGGATTTGGATGCAAGGTTTGGTTCTCCTAAATCCTTGATTTTCAATAATGCAAAAGCCTTTGTAGGGACTAGGATGTTAGAGTTCACATTAAAGCATGGAGTATTTCTCAAGACTTCATCAAATTACTATCCATAGGGAAATGGACTTGTGAATTCCACAAATAAAAACCTAATCTAGTTGATCAAGAGGATAGGTTTGGATCACCAAAAAGATTGGCACAAACAATTGTTGGAAACCTTATGGGCTGACCATCTGGATCACTCTTAAACAAGTTCTAAAAGCTTCACCATATGAGTTAGTCTATAGGAAAGAGGAAGTGCTACCTATTTATATGGATATTCCAATGCTCAATTGTTGAAGTCCATGGAGGCTGGAGAAAATGGTGGCATGGAGGTAAGACTAGCCAAATTTCTCAATGTCCAAGAAGCTAAAACAAAATTCTATGATTCTATGACAAACCACTAGAAAGTAGTAAAGAGGTGGTTTGATGAGAAGGTGTCTGAACCTAGCATTAAAGATGGTGATCTAGTTCTAAAATATGATGACCGAGCCATAAAATCAGGTCAACATGCCAAGTATGATACATTATGGAAGGGCCCTTTCTATAATATAAATTATAAGTAGAGAAATGATTTCGAACTAGAAGATATGGACAAGAACTCTCTTAGGATTCTGATGAATGGTATTCATTTAAATCCTTTTAATTAGTTTCATATCTCTTATGAGACTTGATTTCTTGTAAATTTTGTAAATTTTGTAAATTTTATGCCATTATGTACAAATTTTGTAAAATGCAAAATATTTCCATGAACTATGTGCACAAAATGAAAAAGGGGAGACTATATTCATTAATATAAAAATAATTTACAATATAGTGTGAGAAACTTAGGCCTATGATTACAAGGAAAAAGAGAAAGCTTTGGAAAGCTCCATAAGGCAGAGAAAAAGATACAAAATGGAGAATGTCTTTAGATAAGAGTATGCTTTTGAAGAACCTTCAAGAATGAAGAAGGTAGCTCTGAGAAGTCTGGTAGCAAAGAATTTGAAGTAGTCATCAACCCAAAAGAAACATAGATTTTAAACAACTCAAGTTACTACTAAGCCAAACAAAAACTGGAAATCTCAAAAACTCAAAAGAATCTACCAGTCGAGGCTCTTGTCAAAAAATAAGAGAGCAACTTTGAAGATTATAATAGTCAGTCATGCTCCGCCAACTTTCCCACCCATTGTAGATTGACGAGGGTACACCAAATCTCAAAAATATGTGTACCACTCAACATTATAGATGGGCTCTATTGGAAGTTGTAAAACCTACCTAATTTTTCCAGTTTCATACCCAAAAACCCATTATAAAGAGTCTTAATCCTTCTATCACTCATATTTTGGAGTCAAAAACTTTCTTGCTAATGTCCTCAATTGATTCATTTTAATTCATACATATATTTCATCCTTGTGTCTCCATCTTCATATTTATATGGGTCAAATACCACATGCCCGTAGAGGTTTGAAGTCACCCCTAATAACCCTTAGCAAGTTTGCATGAGCTTAAGGTGCAGTATGAGTGTTCATCATAATAGTTCAACAATCAGTGGGAGTATGTGTGGGATGGCGGTAAGGAGTTAAATGACCATGAAGTAACCTACAACCCCACGATGGGTATATACCATGACATCAAGAGTGATGTGCAATATAGCAAGATGGACTAAAATGAAATGTATGTGGTCTCGTTGCCACATGAGGGTCTTGATTTATTGTGGCAGGACTACTATATAGGTTGGCATTGCATTTATGGAAAATATAGAATTAACCATATGAAAAGACTTTGGACCACTCAATCTTCTTAGATTAATAATGCATATTCAAACTCACAAATGTTGAGTGATCATTACAAAATTTTAGCAAGAGTTGATATCAATGGTGAAGTGATTGAGTTTAGAAGCTGATATATTTTGAATTTGGTTCTATTTTGATCATTCACATCAGCTCAATGTTTTTGGAGATGAAGGGATTCAAGGCTTGGTGTGGGCTTTGCAACTGTTGTATGAATGGGTAAGTTCATTTTTTTCTCTTTTCTATCTAGTCCATAGGTGTTCAATTACTAGTTGCAATTAGCTCTATGAATTAAACGTCTTGAACCCTTGTTAAGTGTAATTTACACAAATTCTTCATAAGAAAAGTGAGTCTATAAGTAAGAAGGGAGAGTCCTCAGCTCCTAAAGAAAAGAATACCACTTCAGCAGTCAATCTTGGATGTACTAACAAAGTTAGTTGATAAGGGTTATAAGAAGGTGTTCAAGGATGAGCCACATGGATGTTGTTATTCCTATTTTAGGTTGGGACTTCTTTTGGTACTTTTATGACAAGATAAATGCTAAGGTTCCAATTTCAAACCCCTGGAATCTTGACTTGGAAAAGTTAGTTATCCCTAATATTTTTATAAATGTTGAGTTCATCAAACTATTGGCACAAGATTATCATGCAGTAACAAGGACTGTGAGGATTCCTGATGGCTCACCACTAGTGGTATTAACCAAATTTTCCATTATAGAGTGTTTCATGATAAACAAAAAATATCTCACCAAAATCAATCTTCAGAGTAGTGAGGAGGACTATAATATATTGAAGAAAACCCATCAGAGTGATGAGCTCCCAATGTATATGAAGAAAGGTGTCAATAATAAAAGGATACCTATTTCCCCTCCTTGTGGTGAGCCATTTCCAGTGGATGAATTTGAAGTTTACTTCAAAAGGACATACTTTTCCTTGTGTCATGTGTTAGGAATAGATGCATAAGATAGGATGCCAGTCAGTCTTATGATGATGGCCATGAGGATTCAAAACTTGGAGGTGAATATTGAGTTTGATTTTTCTTTAGTAATTGAAAAGGGGTTACATGAGGGATTTCTTCAAGTAAGAGAAAATAAGGATCCCATTACCTTCATGCATTATTCCCTATTGTTCCACTTAATATTGTATCAAAACAGGGATCAGTGGACCCAAATAATGAACATAAGAATGCTTAATCAACAAGGAAAAATAATTCCAATAAAATTTTGCTGTCATATTTGGGATAGAAGGTGCATGAATGGTGACTATGTAACTTTTCATGATGATTTTGTAATTAGAATTATGGCCACTCTTGGTAGTATTTCACCAAGGCTACCTTTTAAAATAAGGGAATTATTAAGACCTTTGGCATTAAAACCAAAAAAGGGACATAAACATAACTTTGGTGATTGGTTTTTCTTTTGTGATCATACAATAATGAGGATCTATGGATGCCCTTAGCCTCCCCATATTTTTCTCAAATTTTTTACTCCTCATTTTGGATTTTTAGGATTCAATTGGCAGATGTTGTGGATGGAAAAAGATGTTATGAAAAAATAGAAGGGTACAATCTTTCCATATTTAATTGTGTATGGAGGGATCTCCATTGGTGTAGATACCCTTGAAGAGTTGTAGGATTATTTGAAGAACAAGTATTCTTTGAGATCTAAAGTGGAAAGGGTCTTTAACCCTAAGGGACATGAATTTTGTGAGGAAATCTATTCTCACCAAGAAAAGGATCACCCATGAGGTGGAATATCATGAAGATGTGATAAGGAATTGTGTCACTCCTCAAGAGGTGTTTCAAAGAAAGCGGAAATGGATATTTTGATGAAAGTAGAAGAATAAAAGAAGAAGGAAGACCTTGATTTCTTGGGATTCTTTATGGAAGAGGGAAATTCTCTTAAGATAATTGATTTGATAATTGATAACTTTGAAAAATTATATGATAAGTTAGTAAGGGGACCTAATAGCTAGCCCACAAATCCCACCAAGCTTCCTATTAAGAAACTAGGAGAAGTTATGATCTTTGAGCCTCCTTTTGAAGAAGTTTTTGTGCAACATTATTCATCAAATTCACCTCCAAAGCAACCAAGGTCTAAGAGATAGAAGATCGGTGATATAACTCCCCTAGTATCATATGAAATGACATAAGAAGTGGGGGATATAGAAGAGGTTTCTAGTGTACTAAGGCATATGAAAGATGATGCTATGGTTGATCAACCAATTCCTAAAAATGAGACTAAGGCTCATAAGCCTTATGCAAGGGTGGATATGTAGGTACATGGAGAAATACAAGTGTATGAAGATGAAAGAGTAATAGCCTCTCTTAGGTTTGTGGAGGATGATGAGTTTGTGAAGACTCCTGAGTTCAAAGATTTTGGGGTGTAGTGTAGGAAAAAGTATCCATTTTTCAAACTCAATCTACGAAATAATAATAATAAAATAAACTAAATTATGTCATGTTGTAATATGTATCTTACATATTCACATTAATTTTAGGGCCTTATTAAATAAAATGAACTTAATCGTGCCTTATTTATGGTGTTGTAAGCTATACCTTTACACTTTCACACTCATCTAAGGCTTTATTAATTAATTGAGGTTAATTATGCCTTAATTGGACCCTTTAATTCAAATACAAACCTAATTAATTGTAATTTTTGAAGGTTAAACCTTGACATTCATAAATTACATAACATAACATTTATCATTGAGCAATGTGTGTCCTAGGTAAGTGACCTAGGGCCCATTTTCCCAAGGGCGAATGGGTCCTCACTTAGGCTTAGGACCTAAATTTAAAATATGTTTTTGGTGGTATTTCAATGATTTCAAATGTGTATTCACATGTCAACTTGTGTTATTTGAATTTTGAGAATTACTGTTAACATATGTATAAATAAGAGGTCATTTCACTATGCTTCACCTATAAATTTTGATTTAAGAACTCTAAGTTTTCATGTAATCATTATAAAGAGAATTATCAAGAGCATTTCAAGGAATTCAAGAGAAAATTTGTAGAATAATTATTACAACAATCAAGATCCCATTATCATGTCAAATCCTTCTCACATCATGCATGTTATTTGAGAAAATATGTTGAGGTAGTGTTCAAGATCCATTCAAGCATTCAAAGGCATTGTTTCAGGTCAAGTTTTATGATCAAGATCCACATCCACTAAATCCATCTCATGCTAGTTGCAAAATCCATATTCCAAGGTCCAAATAAGGATTTGGTGAGTTTTGACATTGCTTTGTTCATTCATAATTCCTTCATGTTTCATTGTTTCATTACAAGGTTTAATTACCAAAATGGGGTTTGACCAAGACAAGCCCACATTCACCAACAAAAAAAACATTTTTCCCTCTTGATGTGTGTTTGTAGATTCTAGGTGGAAGATCTATTGAAGAAAAAAATTGCAATGTTGTAAAAGTTCTCAAAGTTCTCAAAGTTGTTATCATTCTTGCAATTTCATGGAAACTCACCTATAGGATTTATTTTTGTCTATTTTATTGTGAGATTTATGAATCTGGGAGTGTAGACACAATAGAAGAGAACCCAAAAACCATTTTTATAGAGCCCTATCCAAGACCCATTCTTCGTAGGGTGAATGAGTCCTTAGTAAGCTTTGAAAAAGCACTTTTGGTGACTAGTACACATCACTTTTCCCATTCTCAAATTTGTATTTTTTTTTGGTTCCACCATAATTGAGCATAATCTTCTAGATGTATTTTATATCTTGTACTTTAGAGTTGATTTTCTATTTTTAATCTTTCTCCCAAAAGTGTTGTTTAATTAGGACCCTCGTCCTTGCATAAAAGGGAAATTTGAAGATTCATAACTTGATTTGACTCACCTTTTGGGTTGATAGTCATTTCATTGTTTGCATTTCATTTCCTAAATGAAATTATAGAAATAGGCTCAACATACCCCCTTTATTATCAATCTATTCTTGTTTAAACCCTATTTTTCCATGTTTCATTATGGTGAGCCTAACCTTTTGAGCATTGTAATTTTCTAATTTTGGAGTCCATTTGCACCCTAGATTTAGATCTTGCATTCATTTGCATTTCATTTCATTGAATTGAGTCTCATTTATGGTTGTTTAGTTTACATTAACTTTGCATTTCATTTAGGGGTTTTAGGAATGCATATTTGCATTCTTTAAATCTAAAAAAACAAAAAAAATAAGTCATTTTTCAAATCATTTACAGAGCATTGCATCAAAAATAATTTGCATTTGAAAATTTATACAAAATTGCACATCAAATTAGGTCTCCTAGTTTTTCATTTTATCATATTTTGCACTTGCATTCAACATTAATTTCATAGAAAAATCTAATTGTAATTTGTTTCTGATCAAAATCTAGGAACCACTAAAATCATCTCAAAAATCTATAAAAATATTTTTAAAAACCCCAACCTAGGACCCATTCACCCTTGGGTGAATGAGTGCCTGATCAGGGTCATTTCTTGATTTTCTGGGAACTAAAACATCAATTTTTGCATTTCATTTTGTTGTCTTCAGTTTTTTTTTTTAGTTAACAGATTTTATGTTAAGTAAAATTCATCATATTTAGCTTCATTTGATAAAATTAGTGCATTGTGTGATTTCAAAATTGCATTTACAAGACATAATTTTTAGATTTTTGCATTGCGTAATAAAAAAATTACCTTGTTTAGAATCTAAAAATTGTATTTACATATTTTCACTCTAGGTTACTTCATTGCATTTTACCTTCTTTCCATTTTTGGATGTATACCAAGTTTGTGAATCTTGTATGAGATTTACAACTTGGTGTCCTATTAGCAATACTATTGTGAGACATAGTTCAAGACACATGTCATTCTATGATACACCATTTGTTGTGAATTTGGGTTTTCCAACTCTTTCACTAATGGTGTTGATAATCAACCCTCTATGGATCATAGCCTTCACACCACATTTCCAATTACTTCCCTACCTACAAACAATGTGCATGATGTTGAAAAAATCCCACAAGAGAACATAATAAATATAGATGAAGAAATAGAGAAATTGTGAATCTTTGTGACTTCTAAAAACATGACTAGTAGTGTCATTCTTGCATTAGATAATATGAGGAAAATACTTGAACAAGAACATGGAATAGAGATTATGCAAAGTCTAGCTCATATTGTTGATACAAATGTCCATATATTGAATAGTTGTGCTCAAGCTTTGGGGTATACTCAAAGCAAAGGTGGGAATTTAGTTCCTCCTTCCACAGCCTTTACCTCTATTTCTATATACACTAGTACACATGTTACCACAACAATTAAACCTACTATCAATGCCAACACTTAGGCATTTCCACTGGGAACCCTTCTAGATTTGTGAATTCAAATCTCATATCTCCTCAACCATCCCCTCTCACAAATCTATAATTCACTTTCCGCTCGCATATGTATACTAGTCCACCATATTCACCTCCATCTCACAATACCAACAATGATCTCATAATTAACACACTTTTATAAAATATGATATCCCTTCAACAACAAATCACCACCCTAAATCAAAGAAAAAATGGCCAACCTTCATAATACATCAAAATAAATCCCTTATCCTTGGAGATATTGAGAATACAAATGCCACAAGGTATAGAGGTTCTTAGGTTTGAGAAATATGGTGGGAAAGGAGATCCTGTTAGTCATTTTTCCTCTTATACAACCCTATGTAGTGACTTCATTTTTGAAGATAAACTCTTGGCTAAGCTATTTACTCGATTTTTAAAAGATACTACTTTAGAGTGGTTTTGCTCCCTACTACATAATTCAATTGGTTCATTCAATTAACTTATTGATGCCTTTTACAACCACTTCCAAGTGTACATGGGTCACAATGTGACCTTACCTGATTTAATGACATGTAAACAAAAGGTTAATGAAAAAGTCACAAATATTATAACACGATATCAAATGCTTTATTCACAAATAAACATTAAAATTCTTGATTTCGATCTTCAAATAATGTTTATTTCTAATTTACAAGAAAATATTCAATCTAAGCTTGAAATTTTGAGATTTCTTTCCTTCAGATAGTTATGTATAGCCCTTCATGATTACCAAAATTTAGTGAGTAGTCATGAAGTGAAAACTCTCTCTAGTTGTCCTAAAAAGTCTGAATCCACACCTCAAAACAACTACCAACCTTTCAAGAAACAAAATAATGGCTTCCTCCAACTTAATCCCCTTCAATCCAATTAAAATTTTAACACCCAAGTGGTTGCTAGAAAAATGACAAAACCATATGCCTTTGCATAAAGAAATAGACAATTTACACCTCTACTTGATACCCTTCATAATACCATGTTGCAACTCTTAGAGAATAATTTAATCTCCTTACCTCCTATTAGAGATACTGATCCTACCAAGACTTTACCTCCAAGCTCTATACCAAATTCCTATTGTCATTTCCATTGAAAAAATGGACATGATACAGAACATTGCAAGCATCTAAAACATCTTTTGCAAGACCCCATTGATTCTAATCATATCCAAATTATAGGTGTGAATGATCAAGGGAATAATTTTGTAGCTCCTCGTAATCAAAATTTATTAATATTTACCAATCCCATCCCTAATATAACATATCCTTTGTCAAAGCTAGTGAAACAAAGAATGATGTGATGAATGTTGATACAGATGATGAAAATACAAAAGACAATGAGAACAACCTTATGGATGACTTAGTTGCATTTATTGACACTAAACCTTGTAAGGGACCAACTAAAATGTTTCTTGATATTGATTTCTCACAACAAGATATACTTAAACATGCACCTGACGTGTTGGATTTTGTGGATGTGTTGCTGATATGTGGTTGTCATTGATGTCAACACTATTAGCATTTGGTGTACTAGAGGTTGTATATGTCGAGGATATTGAGAAAATTGTAAAAGAAAGTGTTCTAGGTTCCCAGTGGAAATGTACATGTCATGAAGGTGTTTTGTTCTGAACGTTGAAGATTAGTTGGTGTGGATTAAAGGGCTTATTTTTTAGTATATCTAGATCATCTACCGAAAGTTTTAGAGGTTTGCATGAAGTTTTGAGTGTGTTGTGGTCTGATAATGTTTCTGTGGTTTCTGTCAGTATTCATGAATGAAGATTATGCGATTTTGTTGATCTCAGTTGTTGTGGATGCTTCTCTATTGTTTCTTGGTGTTCTTGGATGTTTCTAGATTGTGCTCTATCTTTGTGGTACGTCCACATTGATTGGTGTGCTCGTGGTTGAAGATTTTTCTCTGTATGTTTGGTTTCTCTTGTTCTTGGCTGACATGATGGTGGTAGCATGTTGTGGATCGTCAAGGTGAAATAAATTGAAGTATTTTTGTGTTGGAGATGTTAATTTGTGTCTCCACTATGTTGTGGCCGACCTTGGTGGATTCAGATTGAAAATTTATTTGTAAATTTGGGTCGACATTGCAAATATATTTTATTTTCTTAGCCGACTAAGTTGTGGTGAAATCTCATGTAGTGGGTATATAAGTGTGATTGTTTCATTGGTGTTGTGAGTCAATAAGGTGCTCTTGTGTGTGTATGTGTGAATATCATTCAATTGCAGAGTAGAGTGTGAAGAAGATTGTGTGAAGTGTGAAGAAGTGTTCAGCTTAATTGGAACTGTAATAAGGCTTGTGCAGAAGCTATTTTCTCAGTTCATACCCTCTGGATTTTTAATCCTATCATGTTGGGAAGTGAGCCCCTTTTGTGTTTGAGCAGTGAGCTCTAGGAAGTGTGCCTGAATGCATGTGCATTCCTCTTATTATTTTTCATTATACTTTTAGCAGAGTAAAATATTATGGACTAACATCCACCGTAGCTTTTCCCCTAACAGGGTTTCCACATAAAAAAAATCTTGGTGCTCTTTGTCTCTCTGATGTGTTAATTGCTTGTGGTTAATTGCTTATTCATTAAATCTAAGATTTAAGTTAAGATAAGTAGGAAAATTTTAAACTTCTGTGACAATTGATTCACCCCCCCTCTCGATTGTTTGTCCTTTTTTTTACAACAATTGGTATCAGAGTAGGTTCCTCTGAAGAAGTCTAAAAGCTTGAGGTGATCCAGGATGGCAACATTCAAGAAGGACGGTCCTAGATTTGATGGCACTAACTATTCAATGTGGAAAGTCTGGATGCAATGTCATCTAAAGTGCATTGGTGATGCCTACTGGAAGATTACAAAAGATCCATATACTATTCTTGAGAATGGTCCCTCTTCTACTGATGAGATCAAAGATGCTGAAAGTAATACCAGGGTTGTTGGATCTTTGGTGAGTGCTCTGACAGATTCAAAGATGGCTAATGTGATGGGTTTGTAGAAAGATCATGAGATTTGGATGAAACTGGAAACTTTGTATGAAGGAGATGCACAGGTGAAGATGGCTAAGCTACAGAGCTTGAAAGGAAAATATGAGAATTTGAAGATGGGTGAAGATGAAAAATATCACTTCTTTTATGTAGAGAGTAAATGAAATACTGATGGGTATTAAATGTGTCGGTGGTTATGTGGATGAGGATGAAATTTTAGCTTAAGTACTTAGATCCTTGCCTCCCTCTTACAAAATTAAGGTTCATGCTATTGAAGAGTTCAGATCAGTAAACAAGATGACAAGAGACATGTTGATCGGGAAGCTTGTTGCCTTTGAAATAAGTGAATTTGGTGAATCTACACTAAAGACTGAATCTGCATTCAAGGCTACTATATCCAAAAATAACAGGTAAAGATATAGTCCAGGAGAGAGTTCCCGAAAGATATCCAAGTATGATGAAGAACTAAAACAACTTGAAGATAAAGAAAGAGAGGTAGAAGAATTGGAAGCACTAATTGCAAAACAAGAAGGGAGAGGAAAAGGTAATTATGAAGATGTATTACCTATTAAATTTGTTTCATGCAGTAAAATAGGTCATTTTGCATCAAGATGTCCTGAAAGAGTTCCTAGATCTAAGCCTAAAAAGTCTAGATTCCAAAAGAGATGCTACTTTGCTGAAGAAGAAATGACTGATGACGAGTCTGATAAAGATAATGGAAAAGAAGATAAATGAGCTTTCATTGCTACCATTGAAGATAATCTTGTGGCTACTGAATCTACTAAAGATGAAAAAGCTCTTGTAGCCCAAGTTGAAGATAAATATGAGTGGGTCATTGATAGTGGATGCTCACATCATATGACCGGTGATAAAAGAAAATTTGTGAGTCTTGAGAAGTATGATGGTGGGGTTGTAATATTTGGAGATAACAATGTTGGTGTGATTCATGGTAGAGGATCTATTTTACTTGGTGGTAAGGATAACACTGATGATGTCCTCTATGTTGAAGGCTTGAAGCACAACTTGTTGAGGGTTGGATAGATGGTTCACAAGGAATATGGTCTTTAGTTCAAAGATGGAAGATGCAAGATAAATGGAAGTTCCGGGAATATGATTGCAATAGGAAAACAAACAAAAGGTAATATTTTTCATTTGAATACTATTAGTGGAAGTTGTTTAATTGCTCAAGTAGATGAAATTTGGTTGTGGCATAGAAGTTTGTGTCATGTAAACTTTGAAAACATTATCAAGATAAGTTATACTCAAGCAGTAAGAGATTTTCCTAGGTTAGTGAAGCCTGCTAATATAATCTACAAGGAATGTCAGATGGGTAAAAAAACTAGACTCTCTTTCCATAGCAAACATTTTAATTCAAATAATTTGTTGGAGCTGCTACATACTAACCTTTGTGGTCCCTCCAAAGTTAGAAGTATTCATGGAGAAATGTATTTTATGTTGGTTATTAATGATTACTCTAGAATGATTTGGGTTTCCTTTTTAAGAGAAAAATGTGAAGCATTGGAGAAGTTCAAAAGTTTCAAGGCTATGGAAGAAAATGTGAAAGGTCTGAAAATTAAGTGCTTGAGATCTAACAGAGGTGGTGAGTTCATTTCCAAGGAGTTCAACTCTTATTGTGAAGAACATGGAATTAAAAGACAATTATCTACTCCCCAAACCCCTCAACAAAATGGAGTTGTAGAGAGAAAGAATAGAATTTTTTTGGATGCTGCTAGAACAATGATGATGGAAGGAAATGTGTCTCAGATGTACTGGAGTGAAGTGGTAAGCACTGATGTGTATACTTTGAACAAGGTAAATGTTAATTGTAATTATGGTAAGACTCCTTATGATTTATGGTTTGGTCACAAGCCTACTATTAAGTATTTTAAGATCTTTGGAAGCAAGTGTTATACCAAGAGAGATGATGATATAGGAAAATTTGATGCAAGAAGTGATGAAGGAATATTCCTAGGTTACTCCACTAAAAGCAAGGCCTACCGGTACTATAATAAAAGACTGAGAAAGATGGTTGAAAGTGCAAATGTCAGAGTTGATGAGGACTCTGTCAATCATCCAGACATTGTAGTTATGATTCAAACAAAGACATTACAAGCCAAGGGAAGAATGTTCATACACATAATCAACTTCAAATTGTGCCATATGCTCCATATGTTCTAGTTGTTCTAGTGAAGCAACATCAATTTGTTTCGTTAAATCAAGTTAGTCAGGAGGTACAAACAGGTGCAAGTGTAGAAGAAAGATCAGAAGAATCAGAAGCTCAAGAATGTTCCAAAACTCCAAGGTATGTAAAGTTGAATCATTCTAAAAATCAAATCATAGGAGATAAGAATAAAGGAGTGCAAACTAGAAGAAAAATTGTAGAAGAATATTGTCTGATCTCCAAGATTGAACCTAAAAATGTCACTGAAGCCTGTCAAGATGAACACTAGTTAGAAGCTATGAAGGAAGATTTGACATAGATTGAAAAGAATGACACTTGGCTACTGGTCCTGAAGCCTAAAGACAAAAATGTGATTGGTCCTAAATGGGTATTTAGAAACAAGCTGAATGAAGAAGGTGAAGTGGTCCAGAATAAAGCAAGACTGGTATGTAAAGGGTATTCTCAAATGGAAGGTGTTGATTTTGAAGAAACCTTTGCCCCTATCACTAGGATTGAAGCTGTGAGACTATTTCTTGGTTATGCTGCACACAAGAACTATAAAGTCTATCAAATGTATGTAAAGTCTGCATTTCTGAATGGAGAACTAGAAGAAGTGTACATTGAATAGCTAGATGGATTTCAGCTAACAGACAAGGGAGATATGGTTTGCAAGTTGTAGAAAGCTCTGTATGGACTTAAGCAAGACCCTAGAGCCTAGTATGCTGGATTGGAAAAATACCTACTGAAGCTTGGATTCACTAAAGGTACTACTGATAGCAACTTATACTTCAAATTAGATAATGATAAGGAATTAATTATAGAAGTTTTTTGTTGATGACATCATTTTTGTAGGAGATGATAATCTATGTATGAAGTTTGCTGATGAAATGAAGAGTGAATTTGAGATGAGTATGATTGGAGATATGAAGTTCTTTATGGGATTGCAAGTTACACAGTTGGACAAGGGGATCTTCTTATCTCAGTCCAAATATGTGAAAGAACTGTTGAAGAAGTTTGGGATGGATGACTCCAAACCTATTGGTACCCCCATGGTGACTGGATGTAAGTTGACACTGATTGATCTCGTGCACTTGATCTTGATTTACTAACACCAGTTCATCCTAAATCTTCTCATTTGCTAACCATTTAATTGAATAACCCTTATTTGATTAAATTCATAATATTTCATCTTTCAATTAAATAAATCCATTTTATTTGATTAGATCATTATCTTCTATTAATTAAATAAATTATTTTGTTTAATTAATCCTAATGTTCCTCTTTTAATTAAATAAATCACTTTATTTGATTAAATAATATTTCATCTCCTTTAAATTAAATAAACTAACCTTTATTTGATTTAAGTCTAACATCATCCCTCTTTAATTAAATCTAATATTCATATTCCTCTCATTTTGATTTAAATAAATCCAAATATCTAATTCAAAGTGTCAAATAAGCTAATCTTCATCTAAGTTAATCAAATCATGATTAATCCTAACTCTAACCCATCAAATCCTCTAGATTTTGTAACTTTCACAAGTAAATCAATTTAATTGATTTA
Organism: Sequoia sempervirens; assembly: GCA_007258455.2. Lineage (NCBI taxonomy): Eukaryota > Viridiplantae > Streptophyta > Pinopsida > Cupressales > Cupressaceae > Sequoia > Sequoia sempervirens. The sequence goes on from VDFB02271358.1 coordinate 44,326,514, forward strand.
TAAATTCATCTATTTTCATTCAAAAGGGAATCAAGTTGGAATATTCTTCAAATTTGAAATCTCCCTCCTAAATGTCTTATCCTCCAACTTGGCATTTATGACTCTTACAAGTCCTTTTCTTGAGCCAAGTGGCAATAACTCCTCTTCCACATCTTCCTCCACAAGCTAACTTTCAAATTTCAAATCTCCACCTTATACCATTTATTTGCACATTCATCAAAATATGTTCCACCTCCTTCCACTAGCATGTTGACAAGTGGCACAATGCCATTGGCTCATGTTTAGTCCCACATTCATCCTTTTTGCCCATTCTTCTATCTTTCTCTCCTATAAATTGAGAGCTCTTTTACTAATTTTGGATCCGCAACTTGTGCAAAGTCATTATCTACACATTTTATGTAGGCTCATCCATTGTTCATCAAGGTTTTCATAATTTTCATCCACCATAGCTAGGTTATGGAAAATCTCATCAAGGAGAACCATTGATCATCTTCAAAGCTTGCAAGGAATTGGGAAATGGCTATTTTCCACATCAAAATAGCACCAATTCCCCCATGGGATTGAGGGTTTCAATGTTTGAGCAAGATTAAATAGCTTTCATTTGGCTTATTTGCTTTGTTTCTTGTACTTGACATTTGAATGAATTGCATTGGGAATGATGGTTTAGATTTGTATAATTGACTACTATTGTGTTGTTTGTTCATGTTTGTGCAGGTCTAGATCCATGATTCACGTCAAATCCTTGATCTATGATGTGCAAAATGAGCAAAGCAATTGAGATTGATACATAACTACAAGGGAAAGCTTGTCTTTCATAGAAACGGGTGCATCCAATCATTCATTAATCTTGATTGATGTCATATTAAAGTACAATTTGATCTCAAATGGCATCGATGTCATCTAATCTTTCATGGTAGGTTCATTGCATTACATTTCATCCCATGTGCATTTATCATATCATGTTCATTTTAAGTTGTTTAGATTAATCTTAATTGGTTATTCTAAGCATCTTATGTTCATTTCATTATCAATTCATTGCATTAACATTTTCATATTAGTCCATCTCATTACATACATTTCATACATCACATTGCATTGCATTTTATATATCAGTCCATCACATTGCATTATCATAACATACATCAAGTCATAATAATAGCAAATTGATTGCACAGTGTACAACACAGATGTTCGTCTGTTATGAGTTGATTAATGATTCTAGATCACATTTGCTAATTATTTCATGCATACATTGCCACCTGCATCACAAATCATTAGCCTTATGTCCATAGCATATAACATCATAAATAATCCATCACATCCTGCATCACAAAGTGTTAGTTATGATGCATTTCATCCATGTCATCCACATAGGCATAAAACATAAATAATCATAAACACATGCATACACATGTGCATAAATAAACATCCATACATACACATACATACACATGTGCATAAATAAACATCCATCACATAAACACCACATAGTGTCGACAAGGGCTATTGTATATCATATAAATATCAAAATATCATGTCCATCACAAGGTCCATAATAAAGTCCATCATATCCATCAATAATCATTGAATAAGATACAAGTGCAAGGCTCTTAATCAAATGTAGAGACTACATCAATGACCAAAATGATATATATTTGATCTGCACTATGGGATATGTGGTCTTTTCCCCTATATACTGCACATCCACCTTGCACCTGTCAAAAACCTGTATCCTATCCTCTCTCCTCTCTCCTCACTACCATGAGCTACCGACATCTGACCTCTGCGGGGAATCTAACATTGGTCCTCTATGTGGGGGAGTCTTGCGATAGCTACTATACCCTTGTGTATGTGTCCCTAATGACTGACGGTATTGGCATCTATGGTATTGCTCAAACATAGGGAGGTACACGATGTGCAGGATCTAGAACCTATCTAAAATAAGTCCCCATGTAGTAACTGGCCTCTCTCATGTACACATCCCTCTCTACTACTTGTATCCTAGCTGTGTCTCGATCCACCCTATACCTGTCTCATAATCCAACTAGGTATCTCCTCTCCTACTCCTATGCATCCTGTGCCATCCTTAGCTGGTCTATCTATGCCTGCATCCATGACATCTGATCTATCATTGCATCCCTGTCACCCTACAAGACCTGCACCTATGCCTCTATTGCATCCCTCTCATCCTACAAGGCATGTACCTATGCCTCTGCCACATCCCTCTCACCCTGCATGACCTGCATCTATGCCATCATTACCTTTGTTCTCTCTAGTACTACCCTCGCCTCTCTAACTGTCAGCTTTGCAACCTCGACCCTGTCCTGAAGCTCATCCCGGTCTCTCCTAAGCTCATCTCGCTCCCTCCTCATATCCTCCATCTCCCTCCACATCTCTGCTAGCTGCCTTTGGACATCATCCCTCTCTATCAGTGCCTCTAGTAACTATTGTCCTACATCATCTGCTAGGGCCATATAGTCCCTTCCCCTCTCTCTGCAGTCTATCCACCTTGGCCTGCAACCTGTCCCTATCCACCTCTGACTGCTAGAGTCTATGCTCTGCTATCCTTAGTATTGCTAGAGCTCTTGTCAGTAGTACCATCAGATCCTCAGGTGGTGGAGGTACAAATGGTACTATCACCAGTGGATGTACCTCTGGTGAATCCTTCTCCATCGCCTCCCCCTATCCTCTTGCCCATTAGTATCCTATCTCCTCTGTCGGCCACCTCTCCTCCTGACTCTCCTCCATGCACCCAATCTCCTCTCATCCTCTGAGTCATAGCCTAGTGCCCCTACAATTGGGTGCACTATTGTAATCCATCTTGACCTATGTTGTGCCCACATCGTCATCCCTGCATCCACCACCCCTCCTCTCCTTGGATACAACACTAGCTATAAGTCCTCCCACATCTGCCTCACAAAATTCCCTGTGATCTGATCACCCCATAACCGATCTCGAGTAACCTGCCAAAACCTTTGAGGCCCTAGAGGGGTATCCTGTTGTACACCAAACTGCCTTGTCACCCTATCCGGCCTGTGAAGCTCAATAATGTGTGGGTCCTAGTCAATCAAGTAGAATACTTTTAAAAAGTAGCCCCTGTGCCTCCTCTCATCTTGTCTCCAACTTGAAAAATTCCTTTGGTATGGTCTCCATATGATCTAATCCTCCTATAATTCATCTAGCCTCCTCCTCCATACCTCCAAGTCACTGACACCAAGGTAATGCAGCCGCCAACCGTACTTCATACCATACCAGTATGCCACTGGTAGCATATCATCCTGTGCCCCTACTGTTAGAACCCTTGGCCTCACTACATTGATATGTTCCCAATCCCACACCTGGAGTAGTGTCACATGTGTGACACTAAGAGCTCTCCTATATCACACCATGTGCATATCTTGATATAGTTGAGCTAGTATGCATAGCCCCCATGTAAACTCTCCCTCCCTCCTCTCCACAATGTGTTGCACAACCTCAATGATCTTGAGGCTACAAAATCAGTCACTCTTGTTTGGTAGTAATATCCCACTTATCATCCCGCAAAGGTACAACGGCAGTGTAGGCACCTGCAATCCCAAACACCCATCCAAGTCTAACTCTCCTCCCTGGATAGGGAGATTTTCTTGTCCAAAGATCACCTATAGGATTCTATCTTGCTCTATCCCATGGCTTTGTGTCTAGGTCACCAAGTTCCCATTGATGGGAAGCCGTAGTATCCTCCACACATCCTCTAGTGTCACTGTCATCTCCCCTATTAGGAGATGGAACGTCGAGGTCTCTGAACTCCATCGCTCCATCAATGCTATTAGGAGCGACCGATGTGCTTTGATATTGGGATAGCCCAATATATGAAGTAGCCCCGCCTGAGCTAGCACCACATGATCTTAGGCGGTCATCGTCCTGATAGTCACCTCCAAAACTGCTGAATGCCTCTTGTGCATCTGCAATGTCTCGATGTTCTACATCCACACATAAAAAAATTTCAACATTTCCTCAATTTCATTCCTTTTTCTATCATTCGTCCCCTACCCCAAGTTTTTGGCGAATTCACCTATTTTGGTGAAATCACCCTTTTTCTTTCTTTTTTGGCAAATTTGCCTGTTTTGGTGAAATCACTCCCTTTTTCCTGCTTTTTTGAAAAAATTTCCTGTTTTAGCGAAATTGCTCTTTTTCCAGCTTTTGGCGAATTCGCCTATTTTGGTGAAATCGTCCTTTTTCCATCCCTTTGCAAATTTGCCCATTTTGGTGGAAAATTCTCTTTTCTAACACCCCTTTGCAAATTCGCTCATTTTGGTGGCGAATTCGCCTTTCTAATGCCCCCTTGCAAATTTTCCTATTTGGTATGCAGATTCGCTTGTTCCCTCCTTTTTGTGAAATCGCCTTTCTTGATGGCTGATTCACCCTTATTCTTGCCCTTCTTGATGGCGGGTTTGCCCTGGTTTGTCCTGGCAATTTAAAAATGGCCCTTTTCCCACTAATCTCACCTCTGTGTTGGGTGAATTCTCCTTTTCATAAAAGAGGCGAATTCACCCTGTCTTTTGTCGAGCGACTTCACTCTTTGACTATTGTGAGTTCACCTTTCAATGCGGCATCATTTGCCTTTTTGGCGAGTTCACCCCTACCCAAGGCGAACTCACCTTTTCTCCCAACCGCACCTTCAAATGGGTGAATTCTCTATATGGATGGGTGAATTCTCCCATCCACCATGGCTCTTTCCCCTTCTCTACCCCAAAACCCAAATTTTAAAATGCATTAAATTTAAAATCTAGATCAAAATCACTAGGTGGGTTTTTGATCTTACCTAGCGGGGTACGACACACTCATAGTAGAAATGGCACACCTCCTCACCTCAGTGGATGATCTCATCATCTACAAATCCCTCATCTTCATTGTCATTCCCGTCAACCATACTCGTCACTCACTTCCGCTCTCTCTCTTATGAGTCAATTACCAAGTGCGCAAATGGTGAATAGTAATTTCTAAAATTACTATTTATAACTTTCCCCCTATTTTTAACTTTTTAAATTTTGGGTAATTTTTACCCTTTATTTAACCTCTTTTTTAATTCATTTAATCCCCTTTCTTCCGTGGGTCGCCATTTGCACCCCGTTTGTCCATTTTCCTCTGTTTAAAAGCCATTCTTCATGGTTTTTCGTGCTCTATTGTGTGGTACCCTATGTTTCTTCATATCGAGAAGTCACCTGGGGCCCCTTTTTCATCCCCATCTACCCTCTTGAAGGGGCATACCCTATCATTTTCCTCCGTTCCTTCGTTCCTCCATTCCCCCATCCTATCCACTTCCTTGACTAGGGTATCTTCTTTCTTTTTTCATGATTATACAACCTACACAACTTTTCCCATGTTGGGGCATCGCTTTCCAGTCCTTCTTCCATCGAGTCATATGCATTTCATTTTCTTCAAAACACTGTTATTCTACCAATATTTCAAAGAGGTAAAAAATGTAGACACATGAATTTGACCACCCCCATATGGTCAAATTCATCCCCTTTATTCTTCTATCCCGCATCCTTCATCTATGTTAATTAAATAATTTATTATTTAAATAATATTCCCTTTCTTCTAATGTTCCTATGGTATTTAATTAAATAATTAAATACCTTATCTCTTATCCCCTTTCTTCTCTAAATTAAATAAATACTCTAATTTATTTAATTTAGTCATCTGGCCTTATGAATTTAAATCAATTTTAAATTCATCTTTTTCTCTCTCCTTGTCCCATCTTCCATAATTCCTCTTGAATCTAGATTAATCTAATTAATCTATGATTAAGATGTGCACACTCCTAATCAGGATTAGTGTCACATCCTCCATAATTCATCCAATCTCTCGTTTGCACAACTTTAATTACTTGATTAGGTCAACCTAATCCTTATGCCATTTATGGCATACCATTAAGTCAACTTTCATTTTCTTTCTTCTTTTGGAGAAGGCAACCCATTTCCCCATGTGAATTTAAAATTCACATTTATTCTCCCCATGTCCTTTTAGGAATTTTTAATTCCTCTCCTCTTCCCCATGTGGATATTTGAGGAATTTTAAATTCCTCAAACATCACATCACCCATATTGAAACAAGGACCTCCTTTATGAGGAGATCTTGTCCCAATCCCAAGGTACCATAAGGTACCTCCACCTCACCTCCCCTTTGACACCTCACTGGACACATGGCAAGATGTGAGGACTTGTGAGTTCTCAACTCACCCTAGCTCTTCATCTTGTCCATGGTGGCCTCATCCTAGCCCTTCATTTCTTAGAGGCATTTCCCCTAAAATTAGAGGATTTTTCCCTCATTTGGAACAATCATCAAACAAACAATCTTGCACTTCAACTCTCAAGAATTCAAGCCAAGCCATAACCTCCATTGTTGCAGCTTGATTTGCATCCACATTGTGCATCTATCAAAATAACCACTTGCATCATTGCATTCTCCATCTTATCCCCATCGTTTTGCATTAAGTTTTATGCTATTTTCCATCCAAAGGAGCACACAATCAAACAAATCAATAAGGCCAACCAACTCATCAACTTGGGCAAGGTAACATACTTCTTTTTTTATTTCATTTTGTTCAAGTTCAACTAGGCTAATCAATGAGGTGTTGTTTGTGTTTTTCCTTGTTTGCATTCCCTTTTGTTTTGCACTTTAGACTAGGAATTCACCTACAAACACTTTCGTTACCTCTCAACCTATATAAAAGCATGGTTATATTGAAAATTCCATCCGCAAAGTGGATTTTGTGTAGCTTCTTTGGAAATTGGGATTTACCCCTTTTTGTTGTAGCAAACCACTCTTGGGAAATAACATTATTTTACTATTCATTCTTCTCTTTAAAAGGTTGATAAGAAGAAGTGAAATCAAAGCCCGCATATGCCTCTCTCTCTGGTATTTTTAGACATGAAGTGAAGGTATCTTTGTTAATTTTTACCACCAGTCTATTGCCATTTGTTATGAATTCTCTAGCATTAGGGTCATAGTGATGGATACATTCCAAAACTAAATTAGTGCATTGCACAACCATTAGAAATTCTCCCGCTTGCAATAACCTACTTTTGATTAGAAGCTAAGTAATTGGGGCTCTATTTTCCCTTGAAATTCTCTCCCAAAACTCATCAAGATTTATATGCCCTAACTTAGTGTCTCCAATCTCTAGAAGTTGGCTTGAGATACCCAAAAAATTCTCATAACCTAGATACTTAAACTTCATGATGAGTAGAGTCCAAGTGAGTGTGGATGCAATTCACTCTTGGAAATAGTTAAATTCAGTTACGCGAGATGTCCAAACAATACCCAACTCTCCAAATTTACCAAAGTTTTCCCTAGATTATTCTATGATGTGCTAAGGCTTAAGATGAGAACCACCATACCTCTTAGGTTTTGCAAGAACTACTACTCAAATTCTTCTATAATTTTCTCTTTTTTCATTTGTGAAATCTGCTTTCGAATTTTCATTAAAATGAATTCCTTAGGTAACATAATTTTTAAATAGGTTCCTGCAATTAATGTTCAGGAGTATTAGGTGAAAATTAATGACACTCTTAATAATTGACATGTGTGAACTTTTTGATCTTATGCGAAGCTCATCCATTTTTAAATTTCAAATGAGAACATATATGAGAACTTTTTCAGAGAATTGATCAATTTCAACAAACTTGTCGAAGTTCAACAAAGGTTTCGAGACCTTTATCATCATCTAAAATTATTTGACGAAACATCCTTCAAAGAGTCCAACCTTTAAATTATAAATTATTTTGGCTATAGTTATGGTTTCGACAACTTTGTTAGGGCATAATAGAGGTTTCAAAAACTATATAAAGTTCAGAAATACTCCTTGTAATATTCAATTTTCTTAAGACCTTTAAAATGCTAACTTTTGAAAAAAGATTAGACAAAAATAAGGTTTTCAAATCCTTGTTGGAACCTGAAAGATGTTTTGAAACCTTTATATAGATATTTTTGAAACTTTGATAATTTGGCTAAGTTAGGTTGTGAGAACCATTTCGAGTACTGACACAGTTTTAATAACTTTGAAAAGGGGAAGAAAAATGTATTATTAAACTTTCACATGAAAACAATGGGAAAAAAATTGGTTGTGACAACCAATTCAGAACTCTATAAGGTTCTAGAAATGAGGTTAAAATCTTAAACTATGTAACAAAGACCACATATATAAAAAATGTATTTTTAAGAAGGGCATCAAAATTATGGTAACAATTAGCTCTAACTAGGGATCAAAGATATTAAGAATATGAAATAACCTAGAATGAAATATTAATGTCTTACACATTAGGCTACAAATTCAATGTTTTCAAGACAAAAGAATACGATGAACCAAGAACTACAAAGCAAGACCAAAAGGAAGAAACCAAATGATCAAGCCAAAACCTATAACCTAATATTTATAGAGGAAAATATTCTTGGCACTCAAATCTAATATAGCTTCAAATATTTCCCATTATATGGGATAGGCAAGGGTGTACCATCAAGATAGGATAGCCTAAAAGTGTTCTAGTGTCACATTCTTGAGTTATTGTGAAAGGTCCCTTCCATAGAGAATCAAAAAGATTATGTGCTCCTTTGGGCTCTCTTCTTCTATCCCGCAACAATACTAAATTTCAAATCATAAAATTTATTGGTCAATATTTTCTATCAAATATTTTCTTGACTCTAGCCTGATGCATAGTGACCTTATCCACCATATATTCTCTTTTCTCTTTGATTTTTGTGAGGTGCATAATTATTTTCTCCAAAGAATGTTGGAAATCTTGATCCTCAATAGCAGTATGCAATTTGATGGCAGATAACTCTAGAGGAAAAAGTAAGGCACTACCTATTCCATATACAAATTTGTTACGGTTGGTGACACACTTGCTAGATTCAGTGACACACTTTCTATAGAGAATCACTCTAGAGAAATTGTGCTAGGATTTAGTATACTTCAGTGCACTTATAGGAAGACACATGCACTTGCCTTTGATATGCTAATGCACTTGCAAAATTTTAGACTGACGCACTTGCATAAAACAAAAACACACTTGTAATACCGCCACACACTTACTTTTTGGCAATGCACTTGTTGAATATGACACAATTGAAAACATGATAGAGCAAAAAAATTTCCTAAAGTCACACACCTACACTTTTAGGGTTCTAGACTTAGAAAATTTTTCTTGATTTTTTAGAAAATTTGAAATTGTGTGTATTATGCATGTAGGAGAGATTTGGTCCATTTCTTTCTTGCAATAAGAGACCAAAAATCCTAAGGAATATGCCTAGACTCGAAGACAAGGATGACAAGTTCCTAGATTCCATTGAACTTTACCACATTACATATATGCCAAAGATCTGGACCCATTTAATGATGATGACCGCATTAGTGGAGAGGCGACATTCTAAGACATCATCATTTCACCTTTTGATAGGCAAGGTGACCATTACTCTTAAGGATGTTTGGTGCATTTTACAAGTTCCTATTCACAGAGATAGAGTTATTTATGATATAGACCTCAACTTGGATGCCATGTTTCAAGTAATACAAGTAGCTGCACTAGAGGTGGAGAGCTATTAGATTGATTTGTAGAGACACCATGTATGTGTCAATGACTTGACATTGGTTATCGCATGTCTAATCATGGGAGTCCTGGTTCTTGATAGGTGTAGCCAAGGATTTACCATTGTCTAGGGAGTAGTTTTGGAGGGCATGGTTGAGGATTTCTGTACTTATGCTTGGGGTCCATGCATCTTGGTGACATTATATCACAATATGCATTAGGTAGTTTACATGAGAGGCCATAACCTATTTGTTAGAGTGACATTTTTATGCATCTAGGCTTGGAAGCACATTTCCATGCTTTGACCAATGATTTCTTTGAGAGATATCAATGAGGAGGACCCAATAGTTTATAGGTATGTAGGTATGACCACACTCCACCATAAAAGAATGATAGGTAAAGCATACTAGAGGAGAGTCCTGGATGATATGACAGTATTTAGGTGGATACCTTGGCTATAGGCACAACCATGTGATGATAACTAGACTCAACTTTTCTATGCTTGTTAGACACAATGTCTCATGGGCCTCTAGATTCACATTATAGAGAGGTATCTTCCAAACCGAGTTGTGAGATAGTTTGGGGACCACCAAGATGCCACAACTCCAGATAATAGGGGTTTTTTATGCACACACCTTTAGAGATATCAATTGGAGCATGGGGACCTCAGATAGATCCTTAGGTGGCTATTGGTGACTTTACATAGCTGGCTCCCTTACCATGGGCTTACACAACTAATGCAAATGATCCCAAGATGACACCAAATTATGATGCATGGTTTTCTCAACATCAACCCATTAGGTTGATATAACCAGTAGGAGTTGATGGTGTAGGATGAGGTAGAGGCTAGGGCAGAGGTAGAGAATAGGTTCCTTAGCATGATGGATAGGTTCCCAGATAGGTTTCAGGTTAGGTTGGATAGGTTATTGGGTAGGTCATAGGGTAGGTTGGACATATTGGATAGGTTCCCCATAAGCCACTTTAGTAGCCACCACATCAAGTGCAATAGGTACAACAGGTGCCAGGGGGTTTGAATCCACAGATCTAACTACAATAGAGGATAGGAAAGTGGGATACCACTATACAAGAGAGAGAATTCTCACTAGGAGTGAGATCAGGTGAGAGATGAGCAAGACAAATAACAAAAGGAGAGAGATCAAGAGTGCCAGTAGCACCAACAACTAGAGATATAGCTAGCTCAAGAGAGGGCTTAGAGACAACAGTTGGAGGATAGCTCCACACAAGGATAGGGTACCATGGTATCGACCACAACATATGCCTAGGCTATGTCAGAGGCTTCATAAAACTAGACCTTGTACCATCATGAGGTTTCTCAACACTAATGACATTCGGGTTTTTCATATAGGAGTGCTCTTGCACCAAGCAGATTAGTAGGTGGTCTACCAATAGGTCATTCAAATAGAGCATGTTTGTTAGGTAGCCATCAGCCATGTCTCAGCATGAGGACTGGGGGAGTAGAGGATAGCTCCTAGACATAGACACTTTTTTGATGTAGCTTGATTATTGATGTATATCCCTTCATTGGCTCACATTCGATAGCCTCATTTATATATTTTGATGTATATCACATACTTGACTCATATCATGAAATTGATTATTTTGATATATATGAGATGACCCTTGATGTGGTGGTTTTAAATGATGTCTTATTTCATGCCTACATGATGATATGTAATGGATGTTTTCTGATTCTATGTGGATGTATTATGGATGATGTATTCTCATGTATCCACAGATGTGATGTATTTATTATGATTATGATGTGATGTATGTAGATGTATATGAGATGAATTTATTTTTATATTTTTGATATGTCATGTGGATGCAGGATGTATGCTATGATGTTTATGCATGCAAGATGGATGCACTTATTTTTTAGTTATATCATGATAGATGTATGTTAGTAAGAATTTGATAGAAAATAGATGGTAGAATAGAATAATGAGAGGTACATTGATTAGCCCTTCTTTATGTTGATTGATTCATAATCCCAACTAACCTATAATTATTTTGAGATCTTATTGGATATGGTGATGAGAGAGAGATGACATTGCTTTCTTTCTAGGACTTTATTTGAATTCATCATAGTAATCCTTATTTTTGATATAGCAACTAGATACAATGCACAAAGGTATGAAGAACTGATAGTTCCAACACATTCAAGTGGGTCATTTTATGCTAAGCAAGGTCCTTTTTTTCGCCCTAGCACATCAGATCATTATGGTTACATTGTATTGATGCTCTCTTAGGAGTCCTAAGTGCTAAAAAGTGGTAAAATTCGACGAGCCGTTCCTCTAAAATCATGGCACTTAGAAACATTTTTTCTGAAGTTATAGGGTCACATAGGGTCCCTCTACAATAACCTATATCAAGTTTTCATATATCTAATTTGTTTCACCATGACAACAATATTTTAGATGTTGTAGAAAGTGTTAGTTGCATTGAAAAGAAAGTTGCAAGGTAGTCTAATTTTTGTTGTGTTCATTGTGTGTCCAAACCGATAGTTCCAACACATCTATGTGGTGGGTTTATGATAGGAAAGGTCCCGTTTTGCACCCCAACATGCCAGATCATTCCAGGCTACAATGTACCAATGCTTTCTCTTAAGAGCCCAAGTGCTAAAAAGTGGAAATTTTTGATGACCTATTTATCAAAAACTGTGGCACTTAAAAAAAATATATTTAAAAGCATAGGGTCCTGTAGCATACCTCTACAATAACCCCTCTCAATTTTTCATACATCCAAGCCATTCCAAAATGGTGACAATGTTTCATATGTTGCAAAAAAAATTAGTTGTATTTAGTAAAAAGTTTTCAAGAGGCATTGTTTACATTCTTCATCTTGTGGGGGTAAGCCAATAATTCCAACACATTCGGGTGGCTACAAAATAGGTCCACTTTATGATTTATGGTCAATGTAGGTGTCTTTTATGACTGGATGATCTTCACCAAAGAACTAGTCTCCTCCATGGATTGAAATCTATGTAGTCATAAACGTTTTGGTCAATATAGGAATAGATTTTTTTGAGATGAAGGAAAGTGATTGGTCAACTAGAGGATGGGTACTTGAATTCAGAATAAAATTATTGGAAACATAGTGTAAATTGTTTATACTTTGTCTTGAATAAAACTCGATTCCATAACTATATGCCTTTGATATGGCATCCAAGACCACAAACACATAGTGGTGTAGGAAATATAATAATTAACCAACAAATGTAGGTAATAAATAGGTGCTAAATATCAGGAATGAAAAGATATGATGCCCTTGATGTAAGGATAAATAATGCAATGTAAGCTCAAAATTCAAGATGAAAGGTATGATACCAAAAATGTAAGGATAAAGAATGCAATGCAAGCTCAATATACAATATCAAATGCATGATACCCTAAATATAAGGATAGATTCTAATGGCGTGACAAGAGGAGTGTAAATGGCATAAAAGGTATGCTTTGGAAGCATAATATAGTAATGTAGGATCAAAATGCAAGCTTTATGAGTATAGTAGGGTAATGTATGCTCAATAAGAAAATTTATAAATAATATATCTCAATATAAGATCCAAGAAGCATGATGTAGCAATAAAAGATCAATAGGTAAAAAATAATGGTTAAATACTAAGGAATGGGCATAGATATAAGAGTACGATAGGAAGTAAAAAGTTAACATAAGTAAGCAAGATGATAAAAGAATAAAGGAATAAGAGGAAAATGATAAAATATAGAAAAGAAAGATAAGTAGGAAAGCCAAGTGGGAAATAAAAAGGCTCAAGAAAATAGAAGTAAAGCATATGAATAAAGAAGATGTAAATAGAAAAGGAGAAAAGGAAACCAAAAATACCCCCTACCTAAAGAAGAGAGTTATGAAATCAAATATAGGTGAAATGAGTGTGAAGATCAATGTAAAAAAAATAATTAAAAAGGACAAACATAAAATACCAGTGGGAAACTAAAAAGGGTAAAGGTATGTTATGATAAAGAATCATCACATCCTCATTGTCTTCATTTTATCAATACAACAAAATATTGGGAATGAATGGATATAAAAGCATATTATTCAATAAAGTGTGATAATGCTTACAAACAATTATACATAAATCTAAAAATAAGTTATGAAGCATGGAATATACTTGGATTTTAAATATTCGAAGTAAACCATCTACAAATATCCATTGGAGCTTTTCATTGTATAATGGAGGGAACATATTATTATCGAAAGCTTGAAATATAAAAATATAATACTTAATTATCTCTTTTTCCTTGTGTTTTCATTACATGCTTGAGAGATAAACATATTAGCATGTTTTTAAGCACTTCATTTATTGTAATGAAATAATATAGGAACATTTTTATAAGAATGGATTGGAATGACATTGATCATTTATAGTTATGTCAATTCACTATACATTTATTTAAATAATCATTTATAATTTAAATATGGACACCATCGATAAAAAAAGTATGTATTAACCAAATAGCCATATAGGAATACATCAATACATGTTGATATAAGTATAACATATATACAAAAAGGCCATATAGGTTTACAAGAATGCCATATGAGCATACAATGTCACATAAATGCAATAAAAAATATATGTTCAAAAATTCCATATAGGCATACAAAAAAGGACCCTAATAAATATTCATTTTCCTCAAGGTGAAGGAAATAGATCACGAGTGGCCTTTGATTGTCTGAGGGATAGAGATGAGTATGATGTTGGTATCCTTCAAATTTGTTCACTCAACCTCCAGTTTAAAGACACTTGGAGCTCCACCTATTACAATAAAAACTATAGAAAATAATATATAAAAATTATATTATATTTAAATTAAGTATAATAAAATAATCGCTTATCGCAAGTAAATAATCACTCTGCTCATCCACAAAAATGACACTCTCATGATTTGGGATTGCGAAGCCCTGTAGCAACCTTCTAGATAGCAATTAAACTAGAAATGAATATCATTTTATTTTTCAATAATAGATAGATAAAGTAATGAATATAATGTGAACTTTACTAATTTTCCTCATACCTCTATCAAAGGCATTGAACTCACTACTATTGTAGTGACACCATGCTCCACTTTCCTATCAATATCAAGAGGAGTGTCTACTTGCATCATCTAAGAATAAGACAAAATTATTCCATTACCACAACTAGAAGAATGAAATTTCTCTATATTACATGATATTGACTTTTTACATAAATATTTAAAGGGTTTAAACCATCCATCAGTGCTAAAGACCCAACTTAACTATTAAAAATTACTTTACATGGAATATAGATTCCATTGCAAGATATTTGCAAGCATTCAATAGTGATCATAAAAAAAATAATATCACTCCTAAAGGTTGCCTCTGATAAATTCTATAAAATCCAAGTGCAAGCATGATAGTGATCATAAAAAACATTTAATGGTCATATTTTTTTATGAAGCATAAAATATATAGAATATGGTAAGGGAATCCACTATTTTACCATATTTTTATGGATTATGTGAATTATTCATATTTATATTTGTCAAATATCCCTTCTCAATGACTACATTTTAGAAATAGATATTGATTTTTAAATTATTTAAGGGCAACAAGTTAGTTTTTGGTAAAAATGGTTTCAATTTGTGTCTTCTTACTAACAAATGTTGTAAGGTTATAATTGTTGATAATGTGTGCATCCTTGTTTATGAATTTAATTAATTATAGTGTGTGGGTCCCTATGCATATTTATTATGACATCATAAATAGCTATGTTTCATTGTATCCTTTATTTACAATAGTGAGACCATTTTCAATAAGGTGAAAAATTGGATGTATCCCCTATTCAATTGATTAACGAGTGTGACTGTATTGAGCATGATGTAGGTCATGGCTTAAAATGTATGTCATAGTCAAATTTTTTTTTAGTAAGTTTATTGAACTATATATTTCTTCGTAGTTTAATATGTGGTTAATGGACTATTGTGTTGGATTTAGTCTAGTTACTAATCCCATAAATATAGTGAATATGATATAACAAGGGGATTTATTAGGATTTATTGTGTTGTGGCTTGATTAGAGTTTATATTTTACCATTGCATAGTGAATACTTACTTGGGATAATGAGGTAAATAAATGTATCAAATTAAACTATATTGAGGAATGGAGAGTCATGTTAGAAATAAAAGTTAATGGATATAGGATACTCAAAATTATTAAAAGGGATGAATGTTGATTTTAATTAATATAGTGAAGTTGAAGTATCTGAAAAATCAATAGATGTTCTACATGGTCATGTATGTGGATCAATGTTATATAGGATTGGATTCAATGATAATCAAATTCATACAAATTATCCCTAGGTATTCATTTTTTTCGTAGAAAATTTATTAGGATTTTTTATGAAGAGTTCCAAATAACATAATCACATAGAATAGTTAGGTTTGGTTGATGGAGGTGCCAAGAGAATACAATAAAGAGGTCTATAGAAGGTGGAAAATTAATTGACACCTCTAGCTTATATTTTTGGAGGTCAACAACTGAAAAAAATGAAATTCATAGATTATGAAGTACATAGCAACTTGAAAACAAATTAATTAAAAAGTACAAAGCATACTTACACTCTATCTATAACCTTCAAGTCATTAAACATTATTCAATTATGAAATATATATTTTTATTTTAAAATTAAAAATACTTTGTATTACTTGAGTGAGACTTGGATGACCACTTCCATTGCTAGGTGTTACCATCGAAGGTCCAACATTAACCTATTCAACATAAAAAATGAGATATAAGAATACCATTCATATAATGTTCAACTATTGACATGTAATATTTATAATTCTTTTCTAGTTACATACCTCTACAATAGATTCCATCATGTAATAGGGAGATGGAGAACCATTAGAAATAGGGTGAACATTATGACCTTGATATTTCATTATAATCATTCAACTAATTTAGTTAATCAGGAATTTTAATAGTGAAATTTAATAAATTAAATTAAATGAAATAGCTGACATTTACCTGACTCTCAAATCTGAATATATCACTCAGGAGGGCATCTATCATCACCATCTGATCAATTACATGTGTACCCTAGGAACATGCTTCCTAACTATCCTCAAGATCATAAACACATAGTGACCCACAAGCATGACATAAATGAGGTGGAACTTGACACCTCAAAGACTCACCCGCCTCACCTTGTGCTAGAGGCATAATATGTTGTTTGAGGCTCTAAGTGAGGGAGCTAATTGATTGCAAGGTATCCACCTCAACACTCTCCTTCACAATGGAAGGGATAGTCACATGCTCATACTCTGGGCTAGCGAGTGGTCTTGCTATCCATTGTCTGTCAATATGTACCCCCATTTTTTCCTTTGAGGAGCCCCCACCTCTACCTTGGAACTCTCGCATGTAAAAATAGTTTGGGGTTTTATTTAGGACAAACTCACAAGAGTTTCCTCAAAAAATATTGTGGTACCTCATTGTTGTTGCATGGAGGATGGTCAAAAACCATCCACCACCTTTCTCACAAATGGTTCTTTATACCTTGGTGGTTGCACCAATGGATAGGGAACCTCTTGCATGTACCGGTTGTATAAGGGTTGATTCATTCTTAGGTCCATGAATAGTGGACACAAGTTAGATTTCAAATTATTTTATCTTTAACTTATTTAAATGATAATTTGTCTCCATAAAATTGTCTAAGCTCTTGTTTCATATCGAACCAAGTATTTATTTTCTTACTAGTTGAATCTACATGAGATATTATGGATTGCAGTGATTTAGTGAGGGTGGTTCTATGTGAGGTTGTTCCTATAGGATCTCTCAACCTTGCAATTAACTCCTCAATTTCCTTTTTGTTATTTCATTTTTCCCCATTATGTTTTCTTGTGTTCCTAGAGCATGATAAGGAAATATAGGAGGTATCTATTGAGGTTGTTCTTTAGGAAGGATTTGATAATGAGGTGAATTAGGATTTTGAGGAGGATTAACAATTTTTGAAAATTAAATAAATTTTGCATCAAAAAACATATTTAATCTACCTATTTAATACAAAATTCACACAAAAATATACAAATAACTTACTCCTTTGACCTCCCCGACATCATGACAAAATTTTGACGAAGAATTATTGAAGATTTGGCATGGTTATGGGATTCCTAGAACATGAACGCGTTATGGAGGGTTTGGAGGTCATGGGGAAACTCTTCAACAACAGAAAAATAGAATGAAATGAACCTTTTTTTTTGCTTTAATATGCAATAACATGAGCACACTATAATGTGCTCACATTATTGCTCATTCAATAAATAACACTAGCATGCTATAATGCACTCGTGTTATTTCTCATTAAAGAAATAATGTTAGCATGTTATAACACACTCACATTGTGGATTTTTTGAATTCAAAAAATGTGGTGACCACTTTTTGGCCCCCCTTCTTTGTGCATTCACCCATATATATGTATATAGATGCATACATACATACATATCCATGTATATATAACTATATACACATACATACATACATATGCATTGTGTGTATGTAAATACATACATATATGCATATGATGTGCATGCATATATATAGATTTGTATACATATAATTTTAGATATGATACATACGAGTGTATTTTGGTTTATAATTTTAGACTAAAATTCGCTTAGAAATCTAACCATAACCTTTTTTTTATTAGTTTGGTTATCTCCAAATTCATTTATCTCCATTTTTATTGTTCATACCATCATAATCTTGCACTAGCCCATATTATGAGTTCTATAGAGAGATAAAGATTGAGCTCTAGGTGATAGGTTACTAAAATAATATTTTTAACAACTTCAAATTTTCCTACATAGGATGGAGAAGGCTTCAATATATTTTAAAATTAATTAAAATATTTTAGGGTCTATCATTTAAAAACACTTTCTCTATAAATTAAAATTTGTGAATGGTTTGATTATATCTATGTTTCTTTTTTACCTACCCACTACTTCATTAAGCCATACTATATTTTAATCATAGCCTACCAAGTAACAATCCTATATCAACTCAAGTCCAATTAAAACTTAATTATCTAAACAGTATCATCTATTGCAAGAGGTATATACTATTATCACTTGGTGTTTTGGTTCATTACATTTAGTCCTAGCCTATCTTACATAACCTAATTAACTTTTTTTTATCTATACATAAATTCTATGGTGATATGATAAACTAACATTAAACTTAGATTTGAAAGGCTACATCATCAACTTCTAGATCCTTGAATTAAACAACTTATATCTATCTAAAATTATGACTATAGGAACCACATGGAGTGACACCACTTAAAAAATTTCTTGGTAAGAGCTTGAACATCATCCTTAATATGTTCATGAATAAAGTGGGATGTGTTAATAAGTTTATCAACTACTACAAGGATTTTAAGTAATAGTTACTACTATTTTTAGGAAAATAGATTATAATATCCACATAAATAACTTCCCATTTATGAGAAGGCATTCCATGTAGACATAATTTATTTTTTAATGATCATGCTTTGATTTGAATCACTAATACTCTAAGAATTTGACTATAGATAAAGCTAAATCATTATTCTTGAACCTAGCAAAAATTAACCCTTCCTCAAATCTAAGTACATTTTTTTATTTTAGGATGAATACCATATGGTGTAAAGTGGGATTCTTGAGGTATTCTTACTCTTAATACACCTTTTGATAAAACATAAATTTTCTTTAGAGTCACATCAAGCCTTAGTTATCCAATCCATTATTAGAAATTTTAGGATGAAGTGTGGCTTGTAGCAACATTAACCTATAAAAATCATCCACCCTTGGATCTAATTAATATAATCATTCAAATCTACTCTTACCTAAGATTTGACTCAATCCATTTCTTCTACTAAGGGCATCTCCCACTCAATTATGTTTTCCTCTTATGTATTAAATATTAAATTCACTACTACTAGGAAAATTTAGCCACCTTTATTGTCCAAATTTCATGTCAAATTGAGAAAAGATCTACTATAAATATTTATGACTAGTTTACATATTGAAGGATTTTCTCATCAAGTAGTTCTCCATAGATTTAATGTATCAAGGTCAAGGTTAATAGGCCAATGTCATCGGTGGGGTAGTTCAACTCATGATATTTTAGTTTCTTTTATTTGTATGTAATAATGTGTGCATCCTACACAAGCATACCATCTAAACCATCTAGGGAGTCCTTTTTCTTTTTTATGAACTCCTTCTTGGGGGCTAGTATTAAAAGTAGGAGTTGTAGTCAACACCTCCTCAAGCTTAGAAAAATCAATTTTAGGTCCACTCAAATTATTTTCCTTTTTTTTTACAAGGAATTTGTGGAGTTTTCCACATGTTAAACTTTGGACATAAATTGATGGTAATAGTTAGCTACTTCCATAAAATTGTTCATTTCATTCACATGCCTAGGAGTACACCACTATACAATAGCTTCAATCTTTGAATGGTCCACCAAAACACCTTTAGCTAATGAGACATTAACCCCTAGAGTAAACTATTAGAATATTTTGCTAATTGTACACTAGACAAACAACCAAAGTAATTCATAAATGGACAAGGAAAAGTGCTAGAGATTCACTTTTTGCCATTACACGAGTCTCATGGTAAAAGTGCATACTATAGACTTTTACCATTTAATTTTCATCACTTTGTGTGGGTGTTGTAAGTACTTGTATTAGTGTATGGTTTTGACTAACTGTCATCCCCTTTGACCCTAATTCCTAGTTAACCATTAAAAATAGAACTAATCGATTGTCATACATTTATCAATTCATTGGTTACCTATTCCTTTCCCAACTACAAACCCATACCCACATATTTCATCTATTTCATTTTTGTTCTTGCAAATTTAACATTAACCAAAATTTGTCAATGACCTTATTTAGATTTAACTTTTACGCTCTCAATCACCTACATTTAAGTAATTTTGAGCTATAATTTAAATATTAAGATCAAATTAATAAACAACTATTACTCAAACTAATTAACAGCTTTCAATACTTGTAATTTTTAAATTTGTAAATTCTATCACATAAAATTTATCACAACAATAAATTAACATTCAATAAAATTCAGTCTTTTCCTTTCTATGCACATATATAAGCACATTATTTGGTATCCAAACATAATAACCCTGGACACAATAACCCCGTCATAATAACCCAAGGACAAAAGAACCCAGGGTCATAATAACCCATGGACAAAATAACCCTTGGTCAAAATAACCCATGGACAGAATACTGCGTGGCTATTTTGTTTTCCTTTCTCTATATTCTTACGGGGATATTCTGTCCATGGGTTATTCTGACCATGAGTTATTTTGGCTTTAGTTATTATGACCCTGGGTTATTTTATCCTTGGATTATTGTGACTGGGTTATTCTGTCCAGATTATTTTGGGTAGGTTATTATGTCCTACAATCCATTATTTGATTTTATTTTAAAATATTAGTGTGACCATTTACCACTATAGCCCAAAACCTTTAGAACCCAAGAATGATACCCATTGTCTCTTAAACGAGGAAGATTGTCATTTCACTACATCATTATTGAGGAGGGGGCCAAAGTACCAATATTTAAAAATTGGGAAGGCACACAACTTTCTTCTTGAAGTGATATGATATTCCAAAGAACTCTATTAAGAATCGGCAACTTCTGCAATCATTAACAACGACGTGGCCTTCTTTTACTATTGTCACAAAAGACTATAAAAAAAAAGTTGTATTAACCAGTTAATGATACCTGAACCTTCCCAATTGTTCTCTTTCATGAAAAAGCAAATATGGCCGATCCAAAAGTGGATAGATTGTGACTCAGACGAAAAGGACTTAACAGTAATAACCCATGATTTTAAATGAAGATTCTTATCACATTTCAATAATCCCAGCCATGTTCTGCAACATCTTATTTTACTCTGCCTTCTTTAAATAAGCATTTCAAATGATTATCCAGAATGTGTGTTGCGCATGCACCTATCAAAGGTGAGTTTAGAAGTATTATCAATTATTACATTGTATCAAAAGTGAGCCACATAATGTGAACATACTTTATAATGCATTGTTGATAAAGACACAGGCCTACTGTTACATATGCACGCAATTTATAAACTCAAGAAAATCCCATGGCAGTGGAAATCAAAATCACAAAGGAATGGGACCAAACCCAACAATCATCATCAAAGGATTCGCCATATTATAAAAGCGTGAATAATGGGGACTCTTGCTGGTTTGTCTTATTTGTTAATGAAGATGCTCTTGGCTTGTCTTGCTTTGTTAACTTACTTGGTGTTGAGTTGTGTGGCATATTTATTATGATATATCCAAATTGCGACACTATAGATGCATGTGACAATAGACAACGACTGTCTCCATAAGCCCTGCAGGAAAGCTTCCCGAGGAAAAAAGACTTTTTGCTTTAAAGCAATGACATGAAAGCACAGGACTTCCTCATAATTTGCATAAATTATAAGATATATCGCTGTGTGCCCAAGGATCAATCCCATCAACCTCATTGAATCACTTTTACTGTTTCAAATGTCATTTTAGTTTTGGAGCTTTGTATGGGATTTACCCATTACAGTTTAAACAACGAATTTTAAGTTTCGATTTGTTTAGATGGGTCATTTGAAATCATGTTAATAGATAAGATCTACGAGAGAAGTGGGTGTGATTTCAGATGAGTCACTTAAGCTAGTAAAAATGTAGAGTGTGCTGCTCATTTTGACTTAATCAGCAAACCTTAAGATTTTACTTCATCTTATTGTAATCTATTTATTCATAAAAGACAAGGATGTCGACATCTATGTAGTTCAGTTATTTTCATGTAAACCAAACAAAATTAATATCTATGTAGTTCAGCTGTTTTCATGTAAACAAAACAAAATTGCTGAACATTCTATCTTTTTCCATTTCATCCATCAATTTATTATCGACTTGTTCATTAATGACAGAGATGCGAATATCTATATAATTCAGTTGTTTTCATGAAAACAAAAGATTTGCCTTCTTCCTTTCTTACAATTTTTGAAAAAATAATTTCATTTCATCCATCACTTTGTAATGACTTATTTAAAAAAAAACAAAAATACCAATATCTATATAATTCAATTGTTTCCCTGCAAACAAAAAAAAATTACTGTTTTCTTTTATAAATATTTTCATTTAAGTCGAATACATCTTTAACATGTCTTACAATTACTTTTACGATAAGCTCTCTTATCATTACATCCCATCAAGAAAGATTTCTATATGATAGGTCTCGGAGCTTTATGGATTAAAGATTTGGAATTTTCTCAGCATAGTTTATACATGATGTCAAAAGTAGCAGACAGTTCAAAGTGGCAGACAGAATATTTTAAACATATCAGATCCGTCTAATGTTAGGCACAAAATGCTTTTGACATATTATACTATCGTGTCCAATTGGCCACAAAAAGTTTTCAGCATATTACATGCATCATATCCATTCAGAGATTTCTAAATGTCATCATTTGAATATGTTCAAAAGTTTTAATATCGTTTGATTTCAAGCATGAACCATCAAAACTACATTTTTAACTTAAGGATAGCCAACTGTTCTCGTAGAGCTGTGGGTTTTTGTTCTCGGCTATTCTCTAACAGTTAGACCATATACACAATTCTTGATGAAAATCTTTCTCAATTAATTTTGGCTGTGACAATTAGTTCAACATCTATTGAATTATAGTCCGTTCGAATAGCGGAGTTGGCTTGGGCCATGGGTTTGTTCCTTATAGGTCTCCGGTTCATCCCCCCATTCTCGCAGTTGATCTGTGGGCCTGTATGCGGACAAGGTATGGCTGCTGGGCCGCTGGACTGAGTCGCGGGAACAGTTGCCATATAAAAAATTAAAAAAATCTATTGAATTATAATTTTCTAAAGAAATAAAAATAAGATGATAACAGTTTTTATCTTAATTAAAGAAAAGAAAAAAAAAAAATCATAGTTCATGATAATATTTTGAAATATTTTTTAAATTTAATTGTGCACATTTTTTACATCAATATTTTAGATCATATTCTATGATCTATCATCACTATAAAGAAAGTAGATAGCATGGGAAAATGATTGTCCATGATCCATCATTATAATGAAGAAAGTAGATAGCATGAGAAGAGAAATGCACAATTTTCTTTTCATACTATCTATTTTCTTCATTTTGATGATGAATCATGGAATGTGGTCTGAAACATTGATGTAAAAAAATACACAATCAAATCTAAAAACTTTTACACTATACCAATTATAAAATATGGAAACAATTATTTAATTGATAGCAATTTTCAACTTTATATTATTTATGTCAAAATGATTATTTTTATCATAATATATGATATTATACATGACATGTTGTAACAATTACATAATAACTTACTAAGAAATAAAAATATTATTATAAAAATTGAAAAATAATCCATGCTTATCATATGCAATAAACCAAAAATTAATAATTATTGCATGAGAAAATTAATAATAATAAAAGAAAAATAAATAAATCATGCAAGCATGCATGTCCAACAAATTACAGCCATGGAACATATGGGGAACATTTTTCAATCTTCCCTTAGATGATCAATGGAGGAAAGTCAACTATCTTTGGGAAGACCTTTTGCTGAAGATTCCAGCTATGTCCTTAAATATAGGACAAAGTTACAATTCTATTTGCTCATCTTCAATCAAATAAAATGATGCCAAATCTCTACATATTTCAATCTAGCATGAAACACAATATTCTTGTAATTACAAACAATTGAAACATAATATTCTTGTAATTGTAATATTGTTTGTATTTGCATGGTGAACAACAATTGAATGTTCTTATAACAAACACAAATCCTTCAAAATCCTTCTAATCTATATGATTAACAATTTCTTGTTGCAACAACAATATATTTTATTTCAATTATATAGAGAGTCATGGTTGTTTATTTTTTATCTCTCCAAAATACAACTATAAATTCAAGTGAAAAAATAATCAAATATTAATTTTCTATAATCTATTGAACTATCTCAATTACACATATATGTATGTATATACACATATATGTTTGTATATACATATATACATACATGCATCCATACACATATGTATATTTAAATATACAAACATATATACACATATGCATATTATATACATGCTTACATATGCACATAAACACACATATATATATTACAAATAGACTTTTGAAATAGATAAATGATTATTCCTTAAATAAAATTTCAAAATTATATTAATAGTAACTAAAATAGGCAACTACTACATAATATTTTGAATTTAATTCAATCATTTGTACTTACATAAAACAAAAAGATCCCATTGAATGCCATAGAAAAGTGCATAGAAATCATGTGTAGAGTTGTAGTGGGACCAAAATTAGGTTTCATATGCCTTTTTCCCATTATGTAGCCCTTTTAGCACTTTTCAAATTGTAATCACATTTTGAAAACATGATTTTTATTCAAAAAAGTTTCTCACCCTTTTATCTTTGGAATATATTTGAATAATCAATCTAAAGAGTTGAATTTTTTACTCATTTGATATATAATTTAATTATATTTATTAACTTCAACATTATTAGATTTACTCATTTTTTAATAACATTGGATAAAAATATCGATAAAGTGACATTTTTTCTTGACTTTCTAATCATTTAATTTTGTTTCTATTTGAGATATATTAACACATCTATTCTATTTTACTTTATTAATATTTCTATATTATTCAAGTATATATTATTTTAAAGCATATTATGTGATTTGTACACTCAATGCTATAATATTTAGGATGCATCCACTTTGAAAAATCACAAAAAAAATTCAATAAAAAAAATTAAAAATATACAACTTTGAATACTTTCTTTTAACTACACTTCTACCAAATGATCTAAAAAATATTGATTGCAACAAAAAATAAAGGTGTACACACTGAACACTATGTTATATTATAGTAAGAAAAATAGGATCAATTTTATGTGTGAATAATTTTTTAGCCTCTTAGTCTTAACCATTTTTAAACAAGTTTAGTAGTTCAAAAATAAGATTCAAAGTACTGAAATGCTTATTCTTATCATGTCTTAAAATCTTAAGTGTGCATGCATCTTAAATTTCTCATTTATATTTAAATTTAACAAATTTTAGAAAAAAGTAGCCACTTTTAACTCCTTTTTGTCCCCCATTTTCATGAGCATAATAATTTTGTAGTAAAAAACCTTCTTAATTGTTATTGGGTAGAAACAATGGGAATAATAATCTAAATTTTTAATTAAATCACATAAAATCAGTAAAAATATTATTCCAATAGAATTTTGGAGTGGTTATAAGCATTTTATGGCTAATTTTCATGTACCTACCTGTTCTATTTATGCACATATTCTAGTTCAAAAGTGAAATAATTTGGACATAAATTATCAATTTTATATATGTGTGGGGTATTATTATACAACTAAAGGGTATAGATTATATAATCTTTACACAAAGCAATGAATTGTAAGTCAGGATATTCTTTCTTATGAATGGGGTATGGTACTGGTAAGATGGTGTGAAAAAATACTAGTAATAATGAACATAGAAGATGACTATATTCCTAATCTCCCCACAAATTCAAATACAAATTTAAGCTCTAGTGGTATCTCAAAATTGAGTTCTCCAAGCTCAATCTCATCAAGTTATCCTAATATAAAAAAGTTTAGGTTATAGGTCAGTTCTTGCATCGAATCTAAGCTCTTCAAGAAAAGGTATTAAGATTAAATTAAATGAGTTTTAGCAAAGTCTCTTAAAATAGTTCTAAGAGAAAAAAAAATTCCAAACCTTTTTAGAGTGATTCTGAAAATTTATAGGGCGGGAAAGAGTTTTATGTTTTGTACCTAAAAATGGATATAGGTTCCCTCCATAATAACCTCTCTCAAACTTTTTTGACCCAAAACTATTTAATCATTCCAACAATGAATACATTCTTGTGAAATGTCTTAGTGGTATTCATTATATTGTTGCCAAGATCCATATTTTATGTTTTTTACATCATTAGACTAAATTTACTATGCCATAACAGTGGAGTGGGTAGGTGAATTATATAGAAGGCATAATTTTATTCCCCATATCTCTCAATCCATATAAGGTATACAATTCCAACAATGTTTCTCAAGGTACAAGAGAAAAGAACTACCAAATTTTGGTAGAGTAAATTTCTTAGAATTTGTGGTGCCTTAGAATGTTCCTTTTCAACCTATAGTTAGATGTTGGTTCCCTCCACAATAAAATTTTGTACTTTTTATCAATTTAAAATATTTTAACCATGCTTTAATAATGAATACATTCTTGTAAAATTCCTCAATGATGTTCAATGTATTATTTCTAAGAGCCATACTTTATGCTCTTCACCTTGTGGGATGAAACTAACTATTTTAACATATCACAATGTATAGGTGAATATTGAAGAGGTGCCCTTTCATCCTCAAGTGTCTTGATACATCTAGGCTACTTAATTTTGGAAAAGTATCTTAAGAGACTAAGAGAAAAAAAATGTCAAATATTGGGAGAACAATTCTTAGAATTCATGGTGTCTAGGAATGTTCCATTTTTACCTATAGCTAGATGTGGGGATCATCCACAATAAAATATATTAGTTCATTCCAAACCATAATCATTTGAGTATTCCAAAAATAATGAGTTGTCACAAAATGCATCAGTTGCATTTAGTGTGTTATTACCGATTGTCATATTTTGTGTTCTTTACATTGTGGACCCAAATCAACTATGCCAAAAATATTGGGGAGGGTAGGTGAATAATAGAGAGTTATATTTTTATCCCCAAATGTCTTAATCCATCTATGCTATATGATTCTAGAAGTCTCTTTAGAGGCGTGAGAGTAGAAAATTACCAAACTTTGATCGAGCTATCCTTTGAAATTGTTGTGCATAGGAAGTTTATTTTAGACTGATAGCTCGATGTGTGGTCCTTGTTGGTTATTTTTTAAGAACCAAACTGATCTCTAGAAATACTTATGGATTTTTCCATTTCCAATTATCAGTAATACTAAAGGGGTTGGCCAACAAACGAATAGAAGTTGCTAAACTTATATTCCTACTCTTTGGGCTCTGTGAAACCCGGGAAGGTGATCCCACATTGTATACCTAAAGACCTTTCATAAACATTGTTAATAACAAATATCTCTCATGATACCATTTAATAGTAACATTAAATAAGTTGGAAGCTTATTATGTTAACATTATATGAGTTGAATATGAGAGAGAAGACACCTAAAAAATGAATAAAAACAGTGTTCCTCTTGAGATTTTATGGTTAAAAGATTGAGTAGTTAATGAATCAACACTATAAATGTAACACCAATATCTTGCATGAACCGGTGTCTTTATCCAAAGCATGGAGTCAATACCTTTCAAATGACGTAGCCCGATAACAATTTAGATAACAACAAATATAACCCAAAGAAATATTGCATTACAACATTTCTCTGTGACTTTCAGGATTATCACTTACAAATATCCTAACACATAGTAATTATAAGTTATCAATCTCATATAAGCATTTACATCAATTCATTGAATCGATAAGCAAAAATGAAACTGGACATCCATCAGATAATAACAGATACGAGTGAAATAAATCCTTGACTACTTTCAATCATAACTCATAACATATATACAAGGAGAGAGAATAACCATGAAATCAATATTACTCTGTATTATAAATGCTATACCATTATTAGTCTTACATGCATAAGTATGAACTCCAAAAGAAACTTAAAACAAATACTCTAAAACTTGCTTCGTATTTGTCTTGAAAAAACTAATAGTATCCACTCAAAAAAATTCCAACTCTCGTGCTTCTGGTCCTAAATTCCTTCTTATAGAGATGAAGGAGCAAACAAGCCTCAGACCAGATAGCATACATGTCATGATCCCATAGGACCGCTTGCAGCAATATTCCCTTCCTAGTTACGCTTGAGTCTTCAGGTGGAACAAATAAACATGACGTAGAATTATCCTCAACTCTTCATGGAAAATAGGTCCCACCTTAAAAGACATCATTAGTTTGTTACAACAGTTACAAGATATTCTCCATGTGCTCAAAATGCCAACTGTAAGAAAATAAAAGCAACAAAACTTACGAAGCAAGGAAAAGAAAGCAGGAAAAGGTCAGAATGTGTTAATCCACATTAGCACCACATGCTAATCACTTGAGTTTTAAGGATATAATAATATTTTACCATGTTACATCAAAAGCCTAATCTGTACTATTTTCAGGCTATGTATTATTCTCCTCCTATCCATTATTCTTCTTATTCATTATGTATATCTCTCCAACCAAATATTGTATTCTTCTTTAGATTAACATTCAATAAATCCTACACCTTAGTAGTATACTCGGAGTACCTTACATCAATTAAAATCCTGGCTGATCCTTAATAAATATATCCATCCTTGTTTCAATCTCCACCATCATATCAATATTTGAATTGAACAAGATGTAATCGGTGACAGACAAATGCATCATAGCCAGTTCAAGCAACCCTCCCAAATCTTCCTTCCAGGTGTTAAACAGATGCAATTCACCTTTTAATTTCAATATTTGAGGCATACCACAATCCTCCATCTCCTTGAATATTTTCAACTTACTTTGGAGTTGTATTCCCAACTTTCCATGGACAGTAGTTACCTCATTTATTAATTCAATAGTTTTCAAGATGTCAGGAATATTTGTGGGTGCCTTGGGATCCTTCTTTATTTTTGGCATAATTTCTTTCAAAGCACTTACCGTAGCAATCCAATTATTCCACTCATTCCTAAAGGCCTCATGTACTTGCAGATATTTTGTATTTGCTTCATGAATGTTTTTATACATGGCCCATACATCATTAGCCCTGTGGACCAACTTGGTCACACTATGCTTAATCACATCCTTACAAATTTCATTGGCCACCCTAACTATCTCTAATTCGGCCTGCAGGACATTTTCCTTTTCAACAGTTAACTTTTCTCTCAAATCATCAATTATGAGGGCCAAAGTTTCCCTATCTTGTGTAGACATATTAAATGAAGAAGAGGAAGAAGGCTAAGTCACTATCTTTTGGGTAGCTTGAATGGTATCTCTCATTTGACTCAATTCATTTAAAGCCTTATTATATTCCTTGACCAAACATTCATATTTCTTTTAAGAAAAATGTGTTGTGTCAACACTAAGCATTGCAACATGTGCAGTTAACTCAGCTGCCTGGATAGGAGTTATGTCAGTAGCTCTTTTGAACACTAGTGAACCAATGACTTCTTCAATAGGCCTAGCAACCTCATGTTTTCTAGTATTAGGTGCCATAGACCAAATTGCAAGGGTATGCAGCTTTGGACTATCTCTGAAATCAAATACGTTATTCTCAAACTGATCTTCAAATATCAAAGCTTGAGGATCTCTTCTAATTGCATCATATGCTATGGAAGCTGTGATAGTACATCCTGGTGATAACATGATTCCACTATCTTTAACAATTCTTTGAGCTTTAGTGGGAGTAATAGTTGTAATTTCAGCCTTAATCTTATCTTCCTCTACTTTCTCAGCTTCCTCTTGATGAGAAGGTTCAACATTGACTCGAGCTGCTTCTAGTCTCTCTTTTATTTCCTTACTCCACTATTGAATCATAAACTCTTGAAACTCTTTAGTCTGCACAAATTTATCATCAACCAAAAACTCATCAGACTCTCTAATTCTAGGATCATCATGATTTTCTTTGTCATACTGCCATTGGACAATCCTGTCAGGAGGAACATCTGAACTGTGAGTCTCCTCAATATGAGGAAGGGGAAATTTCTGCTCAACTTCCCCATTTCCTGGCACATGTTCTTCCACTTGTTCTTCCCTCACCTCTTGAACAAATTCAAGTCATTCTGGGATATCCATAGCTTGTTGTTGTCGTTGTTGCTGTACGAGAACCCGGCCTCTGTCTACAACCTCCTTAACTTTTACTTTAAATTCACCAGAATGATAGTCCCTTATATCATAGTAAAGGCCCTCTCCTAGGGGTTTGCAATTTCATTGTATGGACTAATGTAGAAGGCATTCTTTTTCATAATCTTCTCCTCAAGGTTTGTCATAGCTGTCCATTCCTTTTTCCTAACCATAATAGCCTCATCACTTGTCAGATTCTTTAGTACATCATCTCTATAGAAAAATTCATGATGTATGATTCCTAAGTTCTTTTGTCTTCTTCTTCCTACCACAAATCTTTCTAGATCAAAAATTGTAGCCTCATGGATAGGCATTCTAAGATTAGTCACCATAATGCCCAATTTTGCATACCCTTCAATGGCAGTGACCTTAAAAGAAGAAAAAGAACATTGGGGGTATACCATAGAGCCCTTTCTGTCCTTTCTAAAAATTTCATAATCCATAACTTCCATTTGCCACATGAGCTCCATGAAATCCAATCTGTCTGAGACATACAAGGGTAAACAATGGGGTGCCACTTTAGCTCCATAAACCCTGATCAAAGTATATTCAAAATGCATAAACCAGTCAACCCAATTATCTATTGCTGCAGAGCCTGGTATATCCTTTGGGTCCATAACACTTCTGATCTCTGGAGAAAGTATGAGTCTAGGTGCCACACCCAATGACTCTAAGATACTATGTCTTACAACATTGGCAAACAAGATGTAGTTAGAATTGGAGTAATTCTGATCCCAAATATATGTCGACATTTGCACAGGGATGGCCTCATTTTCACTATCCATAATCCTCAAATTTAGTTTCCTCTTCCACTCATAATCTCCTTCCCATAAGAGCATGTGCATCAGTAAGGAATAATGATGGAAAAATAGAGGGGGCACTTCCTTTCTCAAATTGAGAAAATCCTCATGCATTTGTTGAGCAAAAAAATTAGCATAATCAAAACCAGTGTTTCGATTATATTCATGTATATCTTCCACCATTACCAAAAAATCAAGGGCTATTCTAACCTCAAAATCCTGAGCTAGCACTTGGTTCAGACAATAATAAATATTTTTGATATAATCTTCAAATTCTTCATACTCAAAAGGCTCAACATCTTGAATATTGATTTTTTTCCTACTCCTATGTCTCCCAAGTATTGCTTCTCTATATGCAAATTTTATCCCTTCATATTCAACATACAAGTTAGCACGCCTGAACTTTGCAGTGTAATTGGGATTCAACCCAAACACATCCACTATTTTATCCTTTGTCACCTCTAGAATTATATCACCCTTCTCACTCTTGATTTTCTTGTCAGTAGTGTCATAGTGCCTTGCTAGCTCCATCATTAAATCAACTTCCACAAACACATTTAGAATCACTAACCTTCCTAGGTTCAATCACCACAAATAGCATGTAGGATTATTGGAATTTCTCCCATTGAAAGCATATCGAAACAATTTACATCCACTTTGGGGGGCTGGGGTTTCTCACCAATTTTGACAACATTATCAATCAACCTAGTAGTAACAAACAACCTGTCTTGTGGGCCTTTTACCAATTCGTGACCCTCCCTCTTTGATACCTCTAGGAGTTTCTTGCATAATTTTTTTTATTTCCTTCTTTACACTTCTAGACCTTTTGGAAGCTACAGGGGTACTGGGAAAAGGGTTAGACATAGCTACTGGTTTGGGCTCAACTTCAGCCGAAGCATGCTGAGTTTTAAATCTTTTGACCCTCTTTTCTTTGGTTTCCTTTTTGGTCTAACACTGGATTCACTAGGATCTAGGTCACTCATGCTTGTAACGCAAATGGAGACTTGGGTTTACAATTTCTTACGGCCAAAAAAAACCCTTCACAATTATGACAGGATAAAACTCTACTATTGAACGTGGCACCTTTCTTCACAATTTAGATAGTGCTCAATTATCAAATTGAAATCACTAGAAAAGACTAAATTGCACTTTCCACCAATTTTCTTATCAGCTTTCAAGGGCATTCACCTTACTACCTCAATTAAAAAGAAGTATCAGTTTTGATTACCCGGATGAAAGCTATGCCACTCTAGTTGCAGATAATTTTTGGAGCTTTCCTTGCAAATTCTTCAGTCTCTGGTATTCTTTTCGCCAGCTAGTGAATTAGGATGCATGATAAACTAGATATCTACTTTTTGTTACATCCAAGAGGGGAGCATGTCACCATTAATATTTGATAGTAAGCTTGCGCGAGTGAACTGAAAATGAGCTGTTTAGTTTTAAACCTTGATCGTTGATCCTTCAACTTTAAAACTATATCAATGGTCAATAATCCACCTTGCTACTTTTCTTTTTGATTCCACCACATTGCCTCTTCATGTAGCAGTTGTCACCAATCACCAATGCACTTCGTTCTCGTCTGTCTTTATTAGCGATGTAAGTGCCTCATGCGACAAAATCTCGGCCCTTTAGATCTAAGGATGGTTTCTCAATGTCATCCATATCCATCTCTCCTCGCTAGTTCAACTTTGCATCTTGACTTGGACCATCAGTGATAAGAGATGTAAGCACCACATTTTGACATGTACACCTACATAGCAATCAATGACACAAAAGATATATCGCAAATAGGATGTAGTCAAGTTAGCGAGAGAAAAATCCTTAAAAGGGACCATATCGCTCATCGCTAATCATAACCTTAGTGCTCAAAACAAATCCATGAGATGCGATATAATTGGGAACTCATCATCCTACTCATTGCTAATTGCAAACAATCTCTTCACAACATATTGGTGATTAGCGATGAAACTATGATCATAAATGAGAGGTCATCGCTTATCGCTATTACAACTTTAAGAATTAAAAAATTATTAGCAATACACAATCTCCTCTTAAGAACCTCACTCATCGCTAATCGCAATCAGAAGTTCAAAGATTAATTTGTGATGAGAGATATCAAAAGATATTACCTCATCGCTCGTTGCTGATTTAAAACATACATTTCAAAAGTGATTAGTAATGATCGATAAAGACTTAAGGCCAATTGATCTTAAGTGAAAACCTTTAGGCACATGCTCAATAAGTTGTTTTAATGGAGGAGACTTCCTAGGATGATATGAAAGATAAAAAAAACTTAAGAACCCCAAAATCATTATAACAAAGCTTTCCAAACTCATGATGAGGGAACTAGCTACGTAATAGAAAATATTAAGATAGTGACTGACAACGAGCAATAGGGAGTCAACAAAAAAATAGAACACTCATTTGATTCCAAGGAAACAAATCCTAAAACCCTTCTAAATGCAACAAGGGTTTAAGATGGGACATAATAATTAAGGTTCCATCAGTGGCTTCGACTGGGGATGTATGCCCCTTGCAGGCATGGCAAGATCTCCAAAATATCTGGTTGAAGTAGACCAAAATGTGGATTAAAATCAAAGGACCCAAACTAGGGAACTACCCAGACAAGGTGGAAAGTCCCAAAACAAAATAGAAATAAAACACACCTATATACATAATATACAAAAGGAACGTACATCATGGAAGATAACATACTTAGGAGAAGTATGGCTTTAAGAATTTTCCATGTACTGGCAGTTCAAAAAGTTCACCTGTCAAGCTCTAAAGAAAATATGAATCTTCTCTGTGAGTGTTGGCTATCAAGTAAGGGCCAATCCATAATGCTTCAAATTTTCCATGTTTTCCCTTATCCTGAAATCTTGCATTCCAGGCTAACACCATGTTGTTAACTTCAAACTTCCTAGGAGAAGCTTTTCTATCATATAAGTGCTTAACTTGCAATTGCATCTTCAAGTTTTTAGCTTGAGCTTCCCTCCTAGATTCATCCAACTGCACCAAATTATTTATCCTGTGCTGCATATCATCAAATATTTCTTCATCGTATTCCTACAAAAACTTGTACATTTTGAGCAGGTTATTCTTTGGAAATCTTGCCTCCAAACCATATACTAAACCAAATGTTGAATAACCAGTAGCCTTTTTCACAATCACTCTATCTGCCCAGAGTGCCAATTTCAATTTTGAATCCCATGCCTTTTTGTTCTTCTCCATAATTTTATTGATTATCTTCATTAAGCTCTTATTACTAGATTCAACTTGACCATTTCCTTGAGGATGGTAAGGTGAAGAATAAGAAACCTCTATGCCATGTCTTTCACAAAAGTCCTTGAATTCATTTGACCTAAAACACATAGCATTGTTCGAGATAATTCTCTGAGGGACTCCAAATCTAAGAAGAATATTATTCAACATAAAATCAACTACCACCTTGCTTGTTGCCTTCTTTGTAGGTATTGCTTCCACCCATTTTGTAAAATAATTGGTGGAAACAAGAATCCATGAATGACCTCCACTAGATTTTTCCAGTATTTCCTCGATGAAATCAATTCCCCATTGTTGGAAAGGGGCTTCAATCATCATAGGTCTGAGTGGTAAGTTTCTTGAGAATTTCAAATTTTCAGAGAATCATTGACAGGCATCACAAGTTTTAACAAACTTGTGAGCATCTTTAAAAATAGTAGGCCACCAGAACCTAGCTCTTAAAATCTTATGTGCAGTAGTTTTTGCCATGTAATGACCTCCACACACCCTATTGTGCATTCCTTGTAGAATTTCCAATGCTTTTTTTCCTTCTACACATTTCAGAAGTACTCCGTCCAAGCTTCTCCACCATAGCTCATTATCAATGATCACATACTTGATAGCATGCAATTTCAATGTTCTTTTTTCATTGTTAGCCATACCAGTAGGACATTGCAAAGTTTGCAGATACTGGATAATTCTTCTGTACCATCCACATGTTTGCATATCACAGAGAGGTGCAACATCAATTACTTCAGCTTGATTAACTTGATTTGCTTCCAAATTCACATCTTCCATCAACTTGGCTAGGCCCTATCCTCTCACTAACTTGGTAATCTAAACCTCAATGTTGAATTCTTGGATCTTGTTGATCCATCTACACCTTCTACCTGTTGTTTCTTGTTGAGTAAAAATGTCTTTCATAGCTGCACTTGGTACAAAATCAATAACTATAGCCCCTTGTAGGTAAGTCCTAAAATTATTTACAACCTTCACCAAAGCATAGGCTTGTTTCTCAAAAGTGTCATACTTCAATTCTGCAGCTTGTAGAGATTTTCTAAAGAATACAATTGGTTGTTCAAAACTTTTCTCATTTTTCTATAGTAAAACAACAACAATAGTATGAAAAGAAGCAAAAGAGAAAATATGCATTGGTTTAGAGAAGTCAGGAGACTTCAAAATTGGAGCCTCTTTAATAGCTTGTTTTATCTTTTTGAAAGCTTGACTAGGCTACTCACTCCAAAGAACCTTTTCACCTTTCTTTAGCATTTTGGAAATAGGTCTTGTAATCTCTACAAAATTAGTTACAAATCTTCTCAAAAAAATTATTTTCCCAAAAAATGACTAGATACCCTTGACATTTCTTGGCTGGGAAATCTTGTCAATAGCTGCTACTCTTTCAGGATCTATCCTTACTCCTTCCTTGGACACAATATGCCCTAGCAACTTTCCCTCGGTGACCCCAAAGGAACATTTCTTTGGATTCAAAGATATTCCATATTCTAGTGACTTGATAAAAACCTTTTCTAGGTGCATGCAATGATCTTCTTCTTTCATAGAATAAGTGGTCAAGTAATCTTGATACACAGCCATAAATATATCAATAAAATCTGAGAAATCTACATCCATAGCTCTCTGAAAAGTGGCACCAAAATTTGTTAAGCCAAAGGGAATCCTTACATATACATAGGTACCCCAAGGAGTAGTAAATGCAGTCTTGTACTGCTCAGACTCCACTTTTACTTGATTATATCCTAAGAAATCATCCATCATTGACAATAGCTCATAACTAGTTACCTTTTGTAACATGGAATCCATGTTTAGTAAGGAATACTTTTCCTTTAATGAGGATACATTCAAGTTCCTGAAATCGACACACAGTCTTATGTCACCATTCCTTTTCCTTACCAGTACTAGATTGGATACCCATGAAGAATGTCTACTAGGTTTTATAATACCGACCTCCCTCAACTTTATTAACTCCTTGTGCATCTTGGGAGCTAAAGTAGGATTAATTGGTCTTTGCTTCTATTTGAAGGGTTTTGCATCCTCTTTCAAAGGAATCTCATGCTAAAACAACTCCTCCTTGTAAGCTTTCAAGTCATCGTATGACCAAGCAAAGACATGCCTATATTTTCTTAGCAAGGAAATTATCATTTCCTTCACCTTTGGTTTCATCCTCTTTCCTATATAAACCTTCTTTGGAGCAATTTTAGTTCCCAAGTTCACTTCTTCTAGGTCTTCTGGGTGGGCAGCAGTTGTTTTGGCCTTACTAATTTCTTGATTATCAAAGACCCTTTCAAGAGCTACAAGGCCTTTGGGGATTTTGTTTGTTTTCAATTGGATGATCTCTTTTCCAAACACTATGTCTTGTCCATCAGTATTTTCTACAAATCCATTAAAATCAATCTCCTGACCTTCATATTTATCAGCACATCTTAGAAATCTAAGGATATCCTCATCATCATCAAAAATCTGCCAATTGTATACATTGTCAAGAATAGAGGGCCTTGTTTTTATCTCAACCTTTGAAATTCCTATGAAAGTTATATCATCAGGTCTCAATGCAATATTAGCCAATAGATCAGCGACTTTGTTAAGTCCTCTCTCCATCCAGTCTATTCCAAAAGTATCAAACTATTTAATGGAATCCCAAACAACATTCTGGTATTGCCTCACTCTGTTATTTTTGTAAGCATACTTAGCTCTTACTTGGGATATTATGAGCTCAAAGTCACCAATTACCATTAGCTTTCTGATTCCATGTTTTTCAGCAAGTCTCAATGCCAATAACAAGGCTTCATATTTTGCTACATTATTTGTACAGACAAAATATAGTGTAAAAGAGAACTTATAAGTATTTTCGGTTGGTGATACTAATAAAATCCCTGCACCAAATCCATCTTTAGAGCTTGCACAATCAAAGTACATTTTCCATAATCCTTCTTTATCAGACAGTCTTGAAACTTCATTTTCTATAGGCACAAGACATCTTTCAATTTCTTTTGGTGCTTCCTCTACCTTGAACCCACCAATGTCAATATCTATGTAAATAATTGTGTCATCTTCAGGGACATGTTCCAACATATGTGGGACCCTAGATTCTCTCATTACTTGGATATTCTTTCCATCGATGGGAAATGCGGTGTAAGATATGTCACACTACATACTGCCTCCCATAGATGCACTCCATTTTCAAGATAATAAAAGCAAGAACGAGGACCAAGGTATATCAAAATGGACCCATGCCAACCTTAAGAGGAAATAACCTCCTACTAGCCAGATGGTCTAGATCTTAAAGAGGGGGGTTCAGGAAATGAACGACTTGGAAGCTGAGACTGCGGAAATATTAAAGTTCCAAGTTTAGTTGTTGTTGGCATTTTGTCTGGTCTTTTTGGGTCTTTTCTGTGGCCCTTGTTGGATTTTTTGGTGGTTGTGGCTTTGTCATTTTTTTGTTTTCTTTACAGCCTTTCTGCTAATGGCGAATTTGACAATCTTTTCTTATGTATGTAAACTTTTTGGTTTTGGGTCCCTATAAAACCCGCTTTTTCCTCTTTCAAAAACATTCCATAAGTAGGTGGGATATCAACCACTACCACACTCATTTTAAACTCTTTATCAGGGAAAGTTGCTAATATATATGGAAGCTCATTTATCACACCTACCATAGGGACCTCTTTGGCATCTATAGCATAACACTTACCCTGAGTGCTATCAACTTTTAACCCTAATGCATCCATGATTTTAATTGGCATGATATTGTTTGATGTGCCAGAGTCAATAATACAATTCTTTATGAAATTCCCCCAACTATCAAGGTAAGAAAAAATGGATCTATCTTATCCGGACAAGTGTTTACAGAATTTCCAAGAAAAATGTGGGGAATCTCAGCAATTACTCCTTCAACTTTCTTACCTTTCTTATCCTTATCACTTAGTTTAGGAGTGGGTTCCATAAATCGTTACTGGTTATAGCAGTGTCGGTGATAAGGGCCACTGCCTTTTGTTTATGCTCCTCTATCCTCATCATTTCAAGAAAAGGTACAAACACCCACTAGTAGAATTTGGCAAATAAATGACTACGTGACTAAAAATTTTAGTCACATGACTAAAACTTTTAGTCACGTGACTAACACTAGTAGTATCTTGAAAATAAATGACTAATTTGGTCATTGGGTAAAATCACAACTAAATGACTAAATAAATGACTAATATAATTTAATTTGTATTATATAAAATATATATTATATATTAATTATATATTAATTTAATTTGTACAATGTAATAATTTATTAATTATTAATTTTAATAATCTTATATTTGCATTAAATATTTTTATTAAAGAATATAATATATAATAATAATAATACATTTTTTGGGGCAGCTAAAACA
Source organism: Sequoia sempervirens (assembly GCA_007258455.2). Classification (NCBI taxonomy): domain Eukaryota; kingdom Viridiplantae; phylum Streptophyta; class Pinopsida; order Cupressales; family Cupressaceae; genus Sequoia; species Sequoia sempervirens. The sequence goes on from VDFB02271358.1 coordinate 44,365,554, forward strand.
ACTTGCATGCAAGAGGTCATGAGGTGTAGTCTCCCCACCATCCCATGGAGGGCGTGTAGCTCTCTCTCTCTCTCTATATATATATAATAAATATAAATATATTATTTATAATTTAATTTGTCTTATATAAAAATACATTTTGTACTAATTATAATTTTTTTATTTATATTTAATAATTTGTAATATAAGATAGCACACTGAATTCCATGTTATCTCTCTCTTATTCACTCCATATCTCCTACTCTATTTATCATCTATCTATCGAAAAGCGATCTTTCATCGCAAGATCTCTTCTTCCCGACTTTATCCCCTGATTGATCGATCCTGATTGCTCCGCCTGATCCTGATTTTGTCTTTGATTATCTCTTTCCTTTGACCTCTCTCTCTCACTATTGCAAACATAACATGAGTCTATTGCTAATGGAACTTGATTATCTTTTCATTTATGGGCAGTGGACCAATTTATATAGTAGACAGGAATGAATAGATCGTTTCCTAGATCCTTGTTCATTTGAGACCTTTGTTGTACAAACAACATCAATTGCTAAATTGCCTACCATAGTGCATAAATATATGTAAAAAATAGACAATTTTTCCCTAATTGACCATCCACATCTCTACAGAGTACCCATTGCACACCAAGGTGCGATTCCTAGTTTTAGTTTTCCCACAAAACTCCGATAACTTGCTATGTTTTTTTTTTTTACATTAAGACAATAATTTTTTTTTTCTAAAATAAAATTTTCATTTTCCCTCCATCATTAGACATGCATTTTCCTTTTCCCTCCCTTGCTGGAACTTGGATTTGTACCTACCAATAACTTTAGGTTGGAAGTTTCTCAAGTCTTGTGAACAAATCCATTTTGTGTAAATCTTGCAACCATTGCAGTCCATGAGATCATATATGTTTGTGATTCTGTCAAACTCATTTTCCTTTTCTGTGCTTCCACATTTTTTGTCCAAGTATTCGCAGAATGAAATTAATCCCAACTCAAAGGCAACCATAGGTGTGGAGTTTCAGATGCAAAGCGACGAAAAGGAGATCAAAGCTCAGATTTGAGGCATTGCAAATTCACTTCAAAGTTTTCATATTTATGAGAAAATCCACTAATTGTTTTCTTCGATCTGCTCACTCGTATCACTGGCCATGGATATTGTTGGAAAATTCACTCGAAATTTGAGCTTATTTCACTCCTAGGGTTTTCGTAGGTACGTGAAACCATTATTTTTCCTCAAACTTGATGTTTTCTTGTCCTTATTTTTTCTTGCTTCGATATAATTCATGTCTAAATTTGCATTGGAGGGTTTAAATTTTCTTATAGTTTAAAATTAGGGCACGATGGAAAATTTGAGCTAGTGCTGTTTGTGGATCCCCTTACTGCAGTTCTATACAATGTTAAAATAATAAGTGCAAGTGCACCACAACTCACATCAATAGTAAATAGTATATACTACAAATCAAAGATACTAGTAGCTCACAAATTTACAGATCAAAGATAATAGTATCATGCAAATTGCATTTCTTGTGACACATATATGGTGTATATATGTATCCAAAATGTGGAAGCATAGAAAATGCATATGATCTATTTGACAAAATGAAAATGTGGGGCAAATGAGGGAAAACAAAATAGCCAGCAAAACTTCTAATTAGAAATCAAAGTGTTGCATACCAAATACAAATCTAACTAGGTAGACAACCAACAAAGTTTTTGTTACAAAATACATTGTATCCACAGACCAATGCCCCAATAATTAATACAAGATCAGTAAAAACTGGCCATTCTTCGCTTTTTAGGTTATATTTTGATGAGCAACGAGCTCAACAAATTCCCAATCAATATGAGAGTCATGCAACTATGTTTGAATGGTGTATAATTATAGAGGCAGAAACCAACGCAAATCATTAGAACACTTAAAAGAGCTTATAAGTTAGAAAATAAATGAAAAATAGGTATACTGAAAGTTGACTTCATCTATATGTCCCTCTACAGGTTTAAAACGTAGATTGGACTGACATTTTATGTATAGACCCTTATAATTTAGTATGTAGACTGTATTCTTGAATAAATTATTTCTTAGTGTATGCATATAGGTTGATATGGCAATATTATGTCTATAATTGTTAAAAATGACCAGATTATTTATATAAAAAAAATGGCGGATAGTTAGGCTCTTGAGACACTACAGCTGCAGCGATGTAACATGAGTTACAGACACAGCGATCAGCTACATTGATGTTGGTTTGCTTGGTTTCTTGGCAAAACTAGCTATGAAGTACTAGTCAAAGTAATTAAAACAACTCATCTCAAATCTAATATCAAAAGACCAAAAATGTTGTGGGGAAAATCACCCCATTCTGCTGACAATGGTGGTGGCACAAGAATCAATCCTTTCAATGGTGAAAAAGAAGAAATATGGCATGCCAATAAAATTGAATATTTCTAGAAATAATAGAGCAAATTGGTATTTTTGAATTTTCTCTTCTAGGTGCTAGGGGCCTTCAGTTTAATAGAGTGTAATGTACCCATTTTGACAGAGTGATCTTTCAGCATACAAGTAGGATACATGGTTGTGTTTGTGGTTTTTGTTAGATAGTTAGGACTGAAAGAAGATGACCATGTGGTCACATTGTTAGGTCTACAATGGACAACATTAATAGTACCCAATTTCTTCAATCCAGTGACAATTGCTCCTGCCAAACCATGTACACATTTTACATGTTTTTTCAATCCTTCTGGACCATGGTAGATTGCATACATAGGAGACATATTAGCAAGCAGTTCCTGGAGCCATACAATCAATAATTTAAATTAGTTCAAGTAACCTAAAAATATTTGGATAGGAACTGTTCAAAATTGTTGTAAAAGCACAAATAGCTACTCTTTCACATTTTTATCCTATTCTTCAATGTTCCATTGGATTTCACTATAAGAGGGATATAGTGCCATAAGTGTGCCAATATCAAACCAGATCCAATTCTATATATCTTAACCAAATTAATGCAATTACACGGCCACAAAAAGCTGGAAAGCTGAATTTTTTTCCTACTATCTGATTTGTTTTTTGTTTAAGTTGAGCATCACAACCCAGAGGAGTAATGTCTAAAAAATGCAATGACACCTGACCATATACAACTTTATATGGCATAAATGTCAAACAGGGCATAAATAGAGTTATACGTGTATAGATTCACATAAAAGTGCAACTGCATCTTTCAGTGTTTATGTTTTTCTTGCTGACATCTGCAACAAGCTTCCCACTGAGATTGTAGTTGGAGGAAGTTGATCATCAGCTCTGATATTGCTTGCATTAACCCCATCTCGTCTCCTAGTCAAAATAGGTATAAATGGCCCTCCAGACTGCAAAAAAAAATCATATCAACCATCAACCAATAAAGCCGATCACTAAACATGGAAAAATGAAAAATGTACATGAGGTCTCCACAGTTCATTAGATTGAAGTAAGAGGTTCTGAAAAGAGAATTTATTTTCATATAAATCAAAAATCCCCTAACCAGAAACTTTGATGTAAACAAAAATCACAGTTTTTTCTAGAAGCATTACAAAAACCACATCATCTCTAGCAGTCATTTGGATGATATATGCACAAGAAACAGTTAGTGGGCATGCTCGTTCTAGTGCTGATTTAATATTATCAATCAAATCCAAACACCTCAAACCAAAATTCCACTCTGAAACAGTCTTAGAAACAATGCCAAAAGGAGAGGATTGCAATAGAACAGATGCATCACAACCCTAAAAAAATAGAACAATTACTACACATTATAGAAACAGAGTACCATCAATCTGTCTCTGTGAACAAGATTGAATAAAAGAAAAAGATTGCAATTAAATTACATCTACTTGACAATCATGAAAAGACAAATGCAGCTCTGTTTATGCTCTGTTGTATGGTCTGTTGTTTGATGTCATTGGTATATTTCTCTTGCATAGATCATTACCGTACATGCTTCTACTTAAGTTGCAAGAAAACTGTGGTAAAATTTCAATGGAATTTGTGGGTTTTAGGGTATTTTTTGAAATCTGTTGCATGGTAGAAACCGTGCTTTATTCTAGCATGCATGAAATGCAAAACGTAGAAGCACCAACAAGGCACGTGAACCATTTTTTACAGTGCCACGCATTCAGCTATAGTACCATGTTCCCTCTGCGAAAAAATGGGCGAAACATTAGGAAGCCGTGTTTAATACTTTCCCCTCTTTATTTTTATTGGATGGGCTTCTCAATTTTTTTTTCAGAGATCTAAACCCCCAGGATATTAGTTGTTGGCCAACATCGAGGTAAATAAATCTGTAATTTTTATGCAAGAAAATAGTGAAAAACAAACAGACTTTGGTTTAAGCCCGTGTATAACTGCCCACATGATTCCCAATGCATCAACTAATGCAATTTTTTCTCCATCGAAAACATTAGTCTCTGCCTAAAAGGCAAGGAATAATAATAACATGAAAGAAATAGTTTTCCCTACTTTATTTCTTCATCCCATGAACTTGCAATCTACCAATAGGAAAAAAAAACTGAACTATTTGTAATGTTTCAACCTGTGTTTATTTTCTCTGTGTGATTTATGAGTCTTGTAGAACATGCCAGTTTTTTAAATTAGTGTCTCAAAGAAATGTCATGTCACAGAATACAATGATTGCAATGTATGCTCATAAACCATGCAATAATAACATTCACACAATAAAAACATTCACGGATGAAAACATTACAAATAGTTCAGTTTTTTATTATTGGCAAATTTTAAAAGCATGGGATGAATCAGATGAAGTGGTCAATGGTTGAGACAATATCTCTCAAGGTCAATAAATATTTGTTGTTTCAGAGAGATTTTTTCTATTACATCTTGTATGGAAATGAAGCATTGTCAATCAAGGTAGTTAACCTCCTATAATAAACTTGAATAATATAAAGATGATATTGCTTAGTAATAGCTGGAAAAATAAAATGGAATATTATTACTCACTTCGATTACCATATCCACATTTCTAAACACTAGATATAAATATAGTTTTTTGAAGGACCAGAGATAAGCACATACAGTCATTTTGTAAGGTTAAGTTGTAGCAAAAGAGGTGGGCCAGGAAGTGTCATAATTGAAAGAGATGAGTTCAAAAGAAGCTAATAGAAACTACAACAATACCCCTTCCATACTCTCAAATATATTTCATTGTATATTGAAAAATATGCTCCAATCTTAATGATTGTTCAAATACAATTTCAGAATTTGCATGGCATGGAATTTTACTATGATTAAGAGAGAACCAGATAAGTATACCACGACCATGTTGAATCTTGAATGGAGAGAAGTACAAAGCAAAGTTCTAAGCTAATCACATTACAAAATGAAATAATTACAATTTGACACCGTGGACTTAAAGAAAAATGGGAAACAAGAAATCACATTAGAGTGCAATTAGGATTTGATACTAACTAGCACTTGCAGTTGGGGGAGCTACAAGGAATACGCCAATAGTTCTATATAGTTTTCTAAGCATTATTGATATCTGAACATTATTGGCCCTATGTTTGTTGATGATTAAAACAATAGTAGGGTATGTCATTGTGTGGCCAAGCTCTAAAATGTATCAAATCCAGGCAATAACAGATAATGATCAAAACCCCTATTTTCCTTTGGTGGTACACAAACCTCTCACATCTAGGAGAATCAAAAGTTAAAACAGCAGACAAAAGATAATTCTATGAGGTAAAATAATAAAAATCTGAATCACAATCTGAAATGTATTAATGCCACAATACTAAATCCAGTTAAAATACATAAGAGTTACGGTGAAAAGATCCTACATTGTGAAAACTAAATGAATATAAAGTATCATAGGAGTGTAAACATGAGAAAAACCTAAAGCACTTAAACACTGAACCATAAGAACTAAATACAAGTATGGGAAATTTTGTACAATTTTTATAATTTTCTGATTAAATTTACTGAATGTCAAATCTCTTAAGGCTATGATTTCCAAATCTAAATAAAAAATCTAGTGAAGGGAAGAGAGAAATTATTACTTTCCATGGAAGATGATTGCATGCATGACCATGGCAGTCAATGTTGCAAAGGCCATGCTATAAGAAAAACAAAAAATGTGCTCAGATGTAACTGCCCATGCTTCTCATAGCACTAAATTAAACTTGGGAGGAGGCCAACAAGATCCAACAACTCAACCCATGTATTGTAAATCACCATATTGATAGAAAAAAATCTATTTCCATAAATGGGAACCTCACATCACACAATAATCCTCCAAAGTAAAGATATAGAAACGTCACAAGAAAGAAAATGTGTTGTGAAATTTAGTTCAATGTAAGGTATAGATTCATTTCAGAGTACTTAGAGTGCATGTACAGCATCCCGAACACCTCTCTATGGAATTTTTTTTTACTGGGTGTTGTGTTCTTGCACTGTATGTATGTAGGCACCTGTGCACCAAGATAAGGTTGGTCACAGGGGAAAAATAACTTAAGTGTTTATACTTAGGACACTTCCTAACTCTGTCTTGAAGCACATCTTGCATTTTAACTATTGCAGTTGTACTGCTATCCTTCTTTGGCCAGTATTCATCTGCTGTAACCACCTGCACATCACAAAAATAATCAGCAAATTGAATTTATCTTATATGCTTCTCTATATAAAATTTAGATCTCATGACACGTTCTTTGAAACAAAGTAATTATTGTGGTGAAAGAAGAGCATTGGTTGAAAAAATGACCAAGAGAAACTAATGGCATCGGTAAACATCCAAACAATAATAGATGGTTGGAATGGAGTTTTTGTATGATTATAATAATCATTTAGTGGAGCGTTTGACAAAAATCCTCACCCAAATGTAGGCTTAGCCAACGTATATCATAAGCAACATCTATCATGAGGTTGTGCAATACTCTTTTGCGCATACTCAAAGAACCATGCTTGTATAGAGTGAAATAAAACAAAAGAAATAAATGATATATGTTTTTCTCATCTGACATCTTGTCTGAATTAAGTGCCTTTAATTCAGAAATCTCCTCTGAATTAAATGCCTTTAATTCAGACATCTCCTCTGAATTAAAATATTGATCTCATTAAATAAAATAAAAGAACAGAATGGAAAAAAAATTATCTTTGAAATAGTAAGACAAAAATAAAAAGAAAAGCAATTTTTTATCAATAAATGTAATAGTTTGTACTCCATATTTAAAATGATCTATACTACAACCATACCAGTAACTAGGTAGTTATGGGGCATTAAAAACTGAATGTAAATCTGAAGAAAAGAGTTGTTACAATAGTAAATCACAAACATGTTTGAACACTGCTTTAAATCTATTTATCTGGTTTTCTGCTTGTCATAAGAAACAAATATAAACATTCTTGAATCGAAGATACAAACAGGTTTGAACAAAGCTTCTCTGTGGAAAACTTTCCTTCCTTTGAGTAAAAGATTATTGAAAAATTCCTTATCCATATTAATCCCGACCTATATAATTGCCTCAAAGTAAAAGATTAGAGCTTTCTCCATACATGTATATTAATGATTGCACTGACAGGTTACATTTCCTTTCTTTGCCAACAATATTCTTTCTTAGGCTATATATTGAAAGTAACAATAGGGGAATTTGTAGTATAGTGAATCCACTTCAGCCCTCTTAATAATTCCTTATGTAAACATAAAGTAAAGTTGAGTCAATTGTTAGAGATTAGTTCCCCTATTGAAGAGATTAGTTTGGCAAGGAATACACACATCACATTGATGTAATATAGTAAGGAGTAGCATATTTTGAAGCAGTGGCAGGGGGCTTTCAGAAATGGCCTATTTGAAGGTGGTCTAAAGCCTTATAATGGGTTTACTATGGATCACGCTGAAGGATTACTTGAAGATCATTCAATCAAATGTGGGCCATATAGAGAATGTCCAAGAAATCTATGCATTCTAGTCAATGAGTTGAGAGGCTTGGAAAGACAAATACATCACTGGATCTTTCATAGAGGCCAGCATGTTTTAAACAATGCACAAGGTCCTGAGATTAAATCTGATAATGAATTTGAAGAAAATATGTAACCTTACCTCTTTTGGCTCTTTGGTGATTTTCTCCAGGTTTTTGGTTCCATGACGCTAGTATTTCCTTGATCGGGGTTCCTTGAATAATTGATCTTATTCTCCTTTGTTGTTGTAGGAAAACGTAGAAATCGCCTCCTACTGCTTACAAAACCCTAGGAAAGGAGAATTTTTTCCCAATGACACGAACCCAAATAATCTCGGTACAAGACGAAACCCTAGCAAAGCAGAATTTTTTTTACATGGCACGAAGCTCTGAAGCAGACTTATAGGAAGCCTTGGCCGTGACGAAGCAGCTCCTAGGTGGCCACCAAGTAGCTGTATAGTGGGGTAAGGGTGCATGAGGTGTGTTTGCAGTTGCACAAAACACAATATTAAGAATCAAGATTGGCTGCAGAAGCAAGTAGAGTCACCTAGCTGGTCTTGAATTTTAATTCCAATTCAAAACCATTGCCATCAATGGCATCAAGGCAGTTTGACTTCCTCTGTTGGGGATTCTATTTTGGTCTAGAAATGTAATCAACTTGGACCATGTATGCTAAAATTAGGGCAGGATAGACTATGAAAGTGAAAGCAATTTGTAGATAAAAAAAATAAAAAATATTTATGCCATAAATCTCAATAAATGCTCAAGAGAAAGGACATTGTTTCATTATTAAAATGATTGGACACATAATGCAGTGCTGGGCATCTAGCAAACCTTGATTGATAACTATGAAAAGTACCCAAGATCTGCAAACATTACTTCTGAACCTGACATCGCAAGTGAAAAGATCAACAAAGCATCCAAAATTTCCTAAAAACAAAAGTAGGGTTTATCAGAGTATGACCAAGGTCTAAAATCTAACAGAACATTGACAAATTGAAGCATAAAGGAGGCTTAAAATCTTAAGAGTTAGGCCAAAAACAAATGTTTGTTTCCAAATATTGATATCTGAATATTTTCTACAACATATCCTCCACAATCAAAGCAGTATTTCTGTTTCACAAAACACTATATTAAGAATCAAGATTGGCTGCAGAAGCAAGTAGAGTCACCTAGTTGGTCCTAAAATTTTAATTCCAATTCAAAACCATTTCCATCAATGGCATCAAGGCAGTTTGAGTTCCTCTGTTGGCGATTCTGTTTTGGTCTAGAAATGTAATCAGCTTGGCCCATGTATGCTAAAATTAGGGCAGGATAAACTATGGAAGTGAAAGTAATGTGTAGATAAAAAAAATAAAAAAATATTTATGCCATAAATCTCAATAAATGCTCAAGAGAAAGGACATTGTTTCATTATTAAAATGATTGGACACATAATGCAGTGCTGGGCATCTAGCAAACCTTGATTGATAACTTTGAAAAGTGCCCAAGATCTAGAAAACATTACTTCTGAACCTCAAATCGCAAGTGAAAAGATCATATCTTTTCACAAAAGCATCCCAAATTTTCAATTGGACCACTTTGTCCTATTTTGATCGCATTTGTAACTTTCAAAAACTTGCCTATTATGCACAATAGAATGCCTCCTACAGACATCCATTCTCTTCTTTGTGTCTTCTTCAGAAATTTGTACATGTAATGTGGAGAGAATGCTTGATAAAAATGGGGATTCAAGTGTACGATATTGTAGAGGCCAATATCACTGATGCATGTTAGCCAATTCAGGACAATTGGTGTGAACATGAAACCCACCTGATGTGTACCACAGTGTTGCAATGCAAATAGGCCCACCAATATAAAAAATGTAACCACTACATCTGAAACAAGATATCTATTTAAGCATCATTAAGCAGAAATGTGTTGAACAACTTTCAACAAGCTATGTCTGGTGAAACTAAATGTTGCAAAAATAATAGAAATATTACCAAATGAAACTTTTCCTCATAGTAGAGAGTGATATCAAGATTATGGAAGTTGTCAACCCAATTCCAAGTTAAGCCTAATGGCCAAATAACAACAAAACTTATACTGTATACAATTATAATGCAGGCTAATGCCAATTCAAGCCATTTTCAGGGACACCCATTTGTGTCCTGATTATTATAGATTGTGGCAATAAAACGTATGAGAATACTTATAGCAGAAAATCGGTACCGAATGTGAAATTGAATTCCATTTGAAACCATTAAGAATTGGAAGCATCCCTGAGGAGTACTTACAAGTAGGTATGAATGACACTATTTGAATCAGTCATTTTCAAATGGACATCCCCAGCAAAAAGAAAACTTACTCATTCTAGAAAACATAGGCATTTTTGTAGGCAGAAAGGAAGCCATGCCAAAAGGTTCAAAGCCTGATCTATTGGAATTACCATGCCCAACACCAAACACATAAACCCATCAAATTTTGAAGAGGAAGAAACAGCATACCAGATTGCCAAAGCAAACTATTCAAAAGTGATTGACGATGTCCACTAACACCAGACCAACCTTCTTCTTCTTAAATTTTTTTACCCCAATTCTCTCCCAATGAAGATCACAACACTAACATGCAAATAGTGGTACTTGGCTGACATTAAGTTCTGATATTAATATTCAAAGTGCATATAACTTGGCCAAAATGAAAAAATAACATAACTTGCCAATTAATGATAAATTGTTGTCATAAGCACATATACTGATAACTGAGTTTTTAACATAGTGTTGTTTGAATAATGAATTCCACAGAAGTCGACATACTGGAATGGATTTTAAGGTCTTAATATTTATATAAATAACTATGCCAATAGATATTCTTCTGTGGCGCATGTTGAGCTCCTATACAACATCAGATGGCAATAGTCCAAAACAGTTGTCAAGTACATCCAAATGATTGCATCTATTAACATCAAATTGTGGAAACAACAAAGCATAATATGAAAATTAGCTAATGCTTATCTTTCATGACTTTGGAAACAATGATTTTTTTATTGCTTGCATTTCCTGCAACTTAAATGCTAAGAAAGTGTCCTCAACAGTTGAATGGCAGGCTTGTACTGTGAATTTTTTCTGTTGTTTGTGTTGCCAAACAATTAAGGGGCCTTGTCTCTAGTTTCACATTTTGCATACATGTCTGTGAGGGAGGCAGCAACTATAACTTGTGACAAAAATGGCCCGTCCATTATGCTTTCACGAATGTTGATACTCTGTTCTGACGCTCCTATTTTGGCACAAGAGATGACAATGCTGTCAAGGGTTGTTGACTCTATCTTTACACATGCCAGTTCCATTTTCTAGAAATTTTCTCCAGATATTTCAACAAATCCATTTTGTCCGTATTCTGCGATAATTTCAGTGCATGGGACCAGTGTGGGGGTAAGCTAGAATCTGTGCAGAAGGGGGTTAGGGAAAGTGCACAAATTTTGGGGTTATGTGATCGATGCACTTTCTCTGCTTACATTTATATTGGTTTTATTGATTGTAGCATTGAGGGACTCTGCTTCTCCTTGTGTAGGAAGGGAATGGGTATGATAAGTGCTTCTAGAGGTAAGGGATGGGCGGGTGGAGGTGGTGGCAAAGTTTCCATACAGAGCTACAATAGGCAAGAGAGTTTGAATACCTTTGTGCATGGTTAGTTTCTTGTCCTTTTCTGTTTGCAAAGAAAAAAATTGTTACCTGAGAAAAGAAATTGAGTTGTTCTAATTGAAAATACTAACTTTGAGTCTTTTGGTTAAACATAAACTCATGCATCACAGATTATTGGCTATTATTTTCTAGGTTATCGTATGGGTATATTTTCTTCTATATCAAGTTACCTTTGGAATGAGAAATAAAGTATATATGTGGGTTTAAGAGTCTTTTACAAGCTATATACATGGAAATTCTGTATGATGGGCATCTTTGTATGTGAAGTGTAGTCTGTCTTTTTCCATTCACTCAGAGGGTTTTATACGAGACTTTCAAACTTAGTTTCTTCCAACACATCTAAAACCAGAAAATTCTATAAAGAACAAGTTTGATCCACTTGTGTGCATAATGACATATATGATTCACAATCCAAGTCATCTCTTTTAGTTATTATTTTTTAGATGCCCTAAAAACTGTTTCATTTCCAAATTTTATAGGGAAAAAGTTACCTTGAGGGGAGGTGGTATTTTTGTTTTATCGAGGGGGATTTTAATGATCTTTAGTTAAGCACAGAACAACTCACCAACCTATAAAAAAATGACACAAGAACTATGACAACCTCAGTATACAGAAGGCTCTAAATGATCTTATGTACATGTTTTTAATTTGACAACACAAGTTCTATAATTAATACTTAGTTTTTATTTTGTCATTCTCAACTTTTTAATTTCTTATACATATTCTTAATCCTTCATTTTTCTTTTTGAATGGTAAGCATCTAGTAGAATGTGAATGAATAGGTAATGATCAAATCATGAATATATTCATTAACTTAGTTATTGAACCTACCTCTTGCAATCTATATTTTCAGCAGCCACATTTGCAATAAATTGAATTCGAGCAACACACAGTCTTTCTGTAAGCTGATTTGATAGTTTGGGAACATGAATATAAACACAAGTTGTTTGTGTACTCTTTTAACTAGATTCTATTATTAAGAGAATATATTTTAGTGATATAAATGAGCAGCTTGCTGAAATAAATAAAACAAACATGTGGGATTCAAAAAATTCTACGTGTTTCTTGTCCTAATCCATCATGAATAGCTTTTCCTGATGTTTTCTTCATTAATGAAAACAGATGTTTGTGACTGAAATATATTGCACCTTATTATGTAAGGACACGTATCTAGATGGGTACAAAATATGTCGCAATGACTATTACTATCGTGGGATCTTTGGATCATAAACCTCACAATCCAATTTTTAAATATAATATTTGATGTTAGAGATCCCATCTGTTTTTTAAACTAAATATTCTTCACTTTTTGTCTCTTATTTGCTTTCTATCAAAGTAATCTCTTTCTAATCTAGTAATAGTATATTTATGAATTTATGATTGTGAATACAGTTCAGGAAGTGTTCTTGTTCAGTATTTACTTTTGTTGTTGTCAGCATATGAAGTTTTTTGTCCTTTATGATTTTGTGGGGATTCTAACTTGGTTCACATGCTTTTTGTTTTGGACCAGGTGGACAGAGCCGATGTTGTACAGAAAATGCAAGTGCCAACTGCAATTGAATGTCTTCAACATCCTTTCTTCCAAGTTCTTTTTTAATTATTTTTTTTCAGTACTATGCAGTTCTATATTTTTCTTGTTTCTATTTTATGACTACATGGTAAATGGAAGTTTCTAGGACATCCTACATGGTGAGGAAATGATGTTATGTAGAAACATGATAGATTTATGAAATATGAGTCCAATCAATATTTCTACCATTTGATCAAAATAGATTGGGGATAACCTAACAAACATTTTAAATTTTTGTGTAGGAACATCAAAGAAGATTAAATTAGACTAGGATACTCATCTAAAGATAGCCTATGGTGCTACAAAAGGATTAGCATATCTTCATCGTGATTGTAACCAATGCATTGTTCACAGGGATGTAAAGTTTTCTAACATTCTTTTAGATGACAACTTCGAAGCACATTTGTCAAAATTTGGCATTGCCAAGTGCATTTCTTCGGCCAAAACTCACACCTCCACCTATGTTATGGGTACTATTGGTTATATTGACCCTGAATATGCAAGAACCTCAAGGCTTAATGAGAAATCTAATGTTTATAGCTATGGTATTGTTCTTTTGGAGTTGCTGATAGGTAGGAAAGTTGTGGAAAATGACTCAAATTTACTTCAATTGGTAGGATTCATGATTGGTGATAAAGAAACCAGCAAGATATGAAGATGAAGAGGTAAATGATTAAATTTTTTAAGGGGTAGTTCAATGGTAAGAGAAACAATGAAGTAACAATTAACATGGTCATAAGATGATAGTAATCAAATTGAGGGAAACCTAAAGATGATTGGAGCTTTACCACAATCATAGAATGAAAGTTTCTTTGCAAAGATGTATAATGTACTTATGCATTACAAGGGTAAGATACTCTACGTTATGATATAAAAGAATAGTCATGTTCCTATTCTTTTGTAAGCTGTTGAATAACATAAAGGAAAGATTTTGGAGTAGATTTCAGCTAGTTTTTTTCTCTCTCAGCAATGTATTGCAATCTTTCAAGTTCTTTCATGTTGGGACAAAAAATTGTAACTCCATTTTCAAGCTTACACAGCTATATGTAACATATTTTTGATTAATAAAATAAGTTATTTTTACCTTCTAATTGCTGTTTTATTGTGAAAATCTTTTAGATAGTTGATAAGTGATCTTTTTGATTAATAAAATAAACTACCAAATGACGACAATTAAAAATGCATTAAATATACTACTAAATCAATGACTAAATGACTAAATCAATGACTAAATATATGAATAAATGACTAAATTATTGATTAAATATATGACTAAATTAATGACTAAATATATGACTAAATTAATGACTAAATATGATTAAAGTAATGACTAAATATATGACTAAATAAATGACTATCATGACTAAATAAATGACCAGCTAACAACAATCAATGACTAAATTAATGACCAAATATATGACTAAATTAATGACTAAATATATGACTAAATAAATTACTACCATGACTAAATAAATGACCAGTTAATAACAATCAATGACTAAATTAACGACTAAATCAATGACCAAATCAATGACTAAATAAATGACTAAAATAGTTTAGTCATAAATTTGGTCTCGTTATAAATGACCGGCAATAAACTACTAATGGTCACGTGACCAAAATTAGTCATTTATATGCAATTTTTAGTAGTTTATTTAGTCATATATTGTTGTTTTTGTACTAGTGACCTTAACTTGGCTAAGTAATTGAAACGTGTCAACAAGAGTATACATGGGAAATTTAGTTAAAGGCATACCTTGTTCGTTGCTATTATCTCTATGTTGATTTCTAGTTGCTTCAGCCTTGTGTTTAGTATCCTTCCTTATGGCTTTAGGAACTTGCTTTTGTGTCTTTGATTTTTCAGCAAAAAATTTGTGTCCAAGAGTAGCTTTTGACTTGCCCATTCTCTTGGCCCAATTTTTAACTCCCTTTCCTTCTTTATCTTTGACAAATTCTATTCTTTTATCAGGTTCATGTTCCTTTCCCTTAGCCTTATGTTCTTTGATGAATAGACCGATAGGATTACCTTGTTCACCTCCAATAGTTCTATTCCTCAAATGATAAGAACTTCTATCTTGAGCAGCTAAGACTGTTGTATATTTTTCAATATCTTCTACATAAGGTCTTCTTAATGAGACACCATCTTCAATCGCCTCCAAATTGTAAGCCTCATCATTACTAGTGTCATCCTCATTAGAGAGAACTTACTGATGATATGCATTAACAATTTTCCTTTGATTGTCAACATCTACTTCACAAGAATCTTCATCAGAAGAACATTCACTGTAAGCAATATCAGAATCACCCATAATCATAAGTATGCCATCCTCCTCTTGATCTTACTAATCACACTCCTTAGGTATGTTATCTTCTACTTCCACCATCTGTGCTACTGCACACTACTGCGAGGAATGTGGCATTTGGAAAGTCATACACCAAGGAGTATCTTCAACAAAATTTCTTGAATTCTTTTGAAGAGGGTCTGGAGAAACTTTGTTTTGGGTATTTCTTTGATTATTTGAGATAGGCTTCCCATTATACCAATTGGTATTGTAAGGGTGGTCTTGCAACCTAGGGGGTCTTTCATTCCTTTGGTAATTTTTTGGTTGGGCCTTCTCTTGCCTTTCAATTTTATCATTGATAGTTTTCATGAAGCTATCAAGCTTGTCTTCAATTGTTCCCCCTTTAGTGCCTAAACTCTTTTCTTCCCTTTTTGAAGTTTTGAAAAGTCTCGGATCATCTCATCTACTAACTTTACCAGTTGTTTTGCTAATGTTTTCAATATTTTCTGTTATCTTAAAAGCTTCTCTTAAATATTGAGGACACTTATCTAGCAAACGGTAACTCATTTTGTATCAAAAGCATTGCAGTAATTTACCAAGCATACATGATCATTTAAGTGTAGATGAGGAGGCAACCTTTTTCTAGCCTTTTGGAACCTTGTATTAAACTCAACAATAGATTCATTAGATCCTTTTACAATATTATTGAATTGATTATGTGATAGGGTGAAGATACTTGTTAGAAAATGAGAAACAACCAAAAGAGTGCAAACAACAACTATAAACACCCTACACCTCAAGATTGGCCTAGTTGGATTCAAAAACAAAATAAATATAACAAATGAAGTTGATTCACCTTGTCTCGAATCAATCCTTTGGTTGGCCCTTTGATCTTTAATGTTGTATGCTCCTTGGATGGAAAAAGATGCAAGTTATAGGATGCAATGGGGATGGAAAATAGGTGAAAATGGATGCAAATGCAAGATTTTGGCTAAGTATGGCTCAAGAGAAAATTTTGCAAAAGTTTGGCTAGCATAAATGATCTCCCCCCAAAATAAGAGAAAATAGGGGGTATTTATAGAGAATTTTGGATTCACTAGAGAAATGAATTGTTGGGATTAAACCAACAAGGCCAAGATGTAGGGATATGGTGAGTTGAGAACTCATAACCCCCTACATCTTGACATGTGGCATGTGAAGTGGCTTGAGAAAGATGATGTGTAAATGAGTTGGAAGGAGAGTACATGACATGGAGGTACTACATAGTACCTTGGGATTTGGACGAGATCTCCTCATAAAGGAGGTCCTTTTCCCCATGTGGGTGAAAGGACATGTGAGGAATTAAAAATTCCTCAAATATCCACATGGGAATGAGAGAAAGAATTTAAAATTCTTTGGAATGCATTAGGGGATTAAATGTGAATTAAAAATTCACATGGGGAATGGAGTTCCTTCTCCAAAAGGAGAAATCCTTTAATAGGGTTGAATTAGGACACATTCCATAAATGATATGGGGATTAGGTTGACCTAATTAAGTGATTAAGGTTATGCAAGTACTTGATTAGGCAAATTAATGATAGATTAGAGGCAAGTGGGAAATTATGGAGGATGGGACCCTAATGATGATTAGGGGTGTGCACATCCTAACCATAAATTAATTATGATTAAGAAAGAGGGTTAGATGGCTAAGAGAGATTAGAGGCCAACTTGCAAAAGTTGGAGGATGTGACATCCTAATCAAGGATTAGGCATGTGCACAACCCTAATGATGAGATTAGGAGATGGATTAGGATTAGATAGAAATGATGGAGGATGTGACATATGAGGAATTAAATAAATGTCATATTTATTTAATTCATTTGATGAAAAGGAGGATTAAAGAGATAAGGTATTTATTTATTAATTAAATACCTTAGGGATTTGGCAGAATTAAGGATATTAATTAAATAATAGTGATATTACTTAATTAATGCAAATAAGGGGATGCTTAGATGAAAGGGGATAAATTTGGATAAATTAAGTGTCCAAATTTAGGTGTCTATAGATTCAATAGAAAACTTGAATCAGTCTTGTCACCATATTGTTCTCTAAAAACCCTTTTGAACTCTTCCCAAGAGCCAATGCTCTCAACAGGTAAACTTTTGTACCACTCTCTTGCATCCTCAACAAGAGACTGCATGAATAACTTCATCATGACATCTTCTACTTCTACCTCAAAGTCATACATAATGTTAGTGAATGCTTTGAGGTGGTATTCACCACTTAGAGCATTATTTCCAGAGAATTTTACTAGAGCAAGTTTGAAATCTTTAGGAAATGGGTTAGGATAGCCAGGTATTCTAGTGAAATGTTCACAATTGTTGGTATCTATCTACTTGGAGTGGCCTCCTAGTATGCCTATCCCAATTATCATCTCTATGTTCATCATCTTTCCTGCTATCAGAGAGGCTACCATCCTTTTCCTTTCCACTTTCACCATCACCTCCTCCTTTCTTACCTTGCTCATCATCTTCAAAGTAAGACTTATCATTCTTATTTCCTCCTCCACCACCACCTCCTTGATCTCCACCACCACTTCCCCCAGGAGTATGTCCATCAGATTTCCCCTTTTGCAACTCACTATCAGTATGTCCAAAGCTCGAGGCTTCTGGTATATGAGTGAAAATTTGAAGGAATGCAATCTTCCTAGCCATTTCTGCATTGGAAGCTATTATTTCAGCTTTTTTCAAATCTTCTTGTAGCTTTTCACTTTCCAATTGCAACCTTAGTATCTCAGGATTTAGAGGTATGTCAGATGGGGTTGGATCAATTTTGGCTTTATTGGTGGGGATTTCAGTAGATGAAGTATTGGTTTTATCATTGGTTTTGTTGGGTTGGTCAACAGGTCTCTTCCCATGATCTACAAATGAGGTTTTCTTATAACAGGAGGATCTGAGGCTCTAGTGGTTGAGATAGATGTTGTATAAGTATCAGTAGCTAAAGTTCCCATTGAGACTGTTGCTCCAAGAATATCATTAGTCATTTTAGAAAGATTTTCCTCAGAGGTTCTACACCTCATGGCCTCCTCTCTCATTTTCTCCAAATTTTTCCTTCTAGCATCTCTCTCAAGTTTCTTAGCTCTAATCCTATCTTCCTTTTCTTTCTTTCTTCTTTCTTCTTGTTCTTGGAATTTTAACTCTTCTTCTTCAATGTTTTTCATATCATTATCTATATCTTTCTCATTTTCCAGAATATCTCCATGTTCACTTGGGGCAAGAGTAAAATAAGGTTGGTCAGCAGGATCTTCCTCAAGACAAAAGTGAACTAGCTCATCAAGGGATTTACCTAGTGGCTTAAAACTCTTTCCATTGAAAATGGACCCAATTCCTGGGGTTGAGGACTCAGAGAACTTATTTTTTCCCCAAAACTCCCACCTATCCTCCTCTCTTGAGATATTTCTCTCACTATCAAAAACTTCTTCTATTGGAAAACTTCCCTAGTTTATGTTAGACTCTTGAAAATTATGTCCTTCTTCATGGACACTAGCACTACTTATATCAACATGAAAAGTAGGAGATACATCAGGATGGGAATCAAAAGACTTACTTGACTTAGAATTTTTCCTGACCCATTTAGGTTGCTTTCCTTTGTAGGTTCAAATTCTACTTTCTGCTCAGGATGCTTCTTCACATAACTTCTAGTCTTCCTCATAATGTCAAGTACTGAAAAATATTTCTTGTTGTTTTCTTTTTGAGAGCTAATCTTCATACTAGTACTAGAGCACTCAGAGTCGCCACCCAGGACACTAGGAAACAAAAAGTGATTGCACTTTGATTTTGTACTTGTTACTCCAAAAAATATTTTAAACATCACCTTACAAATAGTGGAAAAATGAAATAATACCTAGCGCATAAGACCTAGTATGATGGGACTAATGTAATAATCTTAAAACCGATTATTCCTTAAATAGCAAGGAATATTCACAACAAACAACTAACTCTGACTGTACCTAATTTTAACTTAGAGTCTTTGGACTTAGCAAGTCCCCAGCAGAGTAGCCAATTTCTTGGTTATTTTTTAAGAGCCAAAAAGATCTCTAGAATTACCTATGGATTTTTCCATTTCAAATTATTAGTAATACTAAAAGGGTTGGCCAATGAATGAATAGAAGTTGCTAAACTTCTATTCCTACTCTTTGGGCTCTACGAAACCTAGGAGGGTGATCCCACAATGTATACCTAAAGACCTCTCATAATTACAATCAAATACATTGTTAAGAACATATATCTCTCATGATACCACTTAATAGTAACATTAAATAAGTTGGAGACTTATTATGTTAATGTTATATGAGTTCAATATGAGAGAGAAGACACCTAAAAATGAATAACAACAGTCTTCCTCCTGAGATTTTATGGTTAAAATATTGAGTAGTTAATGAATCAACACTGTAAATGTAACACAAATATCCTGCATGAACCAATGTCTTTATCCAAAGCATGAAGTCAATACCTTTTGACATAGCCTGATAAAAATTCAGATAATAACACATATAACCCCAAGAAATATTGCATTACAACATTTGTTTGTGACTTTCAAGATTATCACTTCTTACAAATATCCTAGCACATAGTAATTATAAGTTATCAATCTCATATAAGCATTTAGATCAATTCATTGAATCAATAAGAAAAAATGAAACTGAACATCCATCAGATAATGATAGATACAAGTGAAATAAATCCTTGACTACTTTCAATTATAACTCATAACATACATAAAAGGAGAGAGAATAACCATGAAACCGATATTAATCTGTATTATAAATGCTATACCATTATCAGTCTTACATGCATAAGTATGAACTCCAAAAGAAACTTAAAACAAAGACTCTAAAACTTGCTTAGTATTTGTCTTGACAAAACTAAGAGTACAACTCAAAATTTTTCTAACTCTCGTGCTTCTGGTCCTAAATTCCTTCTTATAGAGATGAAGGAGAAAACAAGCCTCAGACCAGATAGCACACATGTCATGATCCCATAGGACCACTTGCAACAATATTCCCTTCCTAGTTACACTTGAGTCCTCAGGTGGAGCAAATAAACATGAGGTAGAATTATCCTCAACTCTTCATGGAAAATAGGTCCCACATTAAAAGACATCATTAGTTTGTTACAACAGTTACAAGATATTCTCCATGTGCTCAAAATGCCAACTATAAGAAAATCAAAACAAAAAACTTACAAAGCAAGGCAAAGAAAGTAGGAAAGATCAAAATGTGTTAATCCACATTAGCACCACGTGCTAATCACTTTAGTTTTAAGGAGAGAATAATATTTTACCATGTTACATCAAAAGCTTAATCTGTATTGTTTCTAGGCTATGTATTATTCTCCTCTTGTCCATTATTCTTCATATTCATTCTATATATCTCTCCAACCAAATATTGTATTCTTCTTCAGTGGGCCATTTAACATTCAATAAATCTTGCACCTTAGTAGTATACTCGGAGTACCTTGCATTAATTAAAATCGTGGCTTCCTTAACAAATATATCCATCCTTGTTTCAATCTCCACCATCATATCAATATTTGAATTTAACAAGATGTAATTGGTGATAGACAAATGCATCATAGCCGCTTCAAGCAACCCTCCCAAATCTTCCTTCCAGGTGTCAAACGGATGCAATTCACCTTTTGATTTCAATATTTGAGGCATACCACAATCCTCCATCTCCTTGAATATTTTCAACTTACTTTAGAGTTGTATTCCCAACTTTCCATGGACAGTAGTTACCTCATTTATTAATTCAATAGTTTTCAAGATGTCAGGAATATTTGTGGGTGCCTTGGGATCCTTCTTTATTTTTGGCATAATTTCTTTCAAAGAACTTACCTTAATCCAATTATTCCACTCATTCCTAAAGGCCTCATGTACTTGCAGATATTGTGTATTTGCTTCTTGAATGTTTTTATACGTGGCCCATACATCATTAGCCCTATGGACCAACTTGGTCACCCTATGATTAAGCATATCCCTAAAACTTTCATTGGCCACCCTAACTGTCTCTAATTCGGCCTGCTTGACATTTTCCTTTTCAACAGTTAACTTTTCTCTCAAATCATCAATTATGAGGGCCAAAGTTTCCCTATCTTGTGTAGATATATTAAATGAAGAAGAGGAAGAAGGTTGAGTAACTATATTTTGGGTAGCTTGAATGGTAGCTCTCATTTGAATCAATTCATTCAAAGCCTTATTATATTCCTTTACCAAAGATTCATATTTCTTTTGAGAAATGTGTCGTGTCCACACTAAGCATTGCAGCATGTGTAGTTAACTCAGCTGCATGGATCAGAGTTATGTCAGTAGCTCTTTTGACCACAAGTGAACCAATGACTTCTTCAATAGGCCTAGTAACCTCATGTTTGCTAGTATTAGGTGCCATAGACCAAATTGCAAGGGTATGGAGCTTTGGACTATATCCAGAACCAAATTATTTATTCTCAAGTTGATCTTCAGATATCAAAGCTTGAGGATCTCTTCTAACTACATCATATGCTATGGAAGTTGTGATAGTACATCTTGATAATAACATAATTCCACTAGCTTTAACAATTCTTCGAGCTTCAGTGAGAGTAATAGCTGCAATTTCAGCCTTAATATTCTCTTCCTCTGCTTTCTCAGCTTCCTCCTAATGAGAAGGTTCAACATTGAATCGAGCTACTTCTAGTCTCTTTTTTATTTCCTTACGCCATTGTTGAATCATAAACTCTTGAAACTCTTTAGTCTGCACAAATTTATCATCAGCCAAAAACTCATCACACTCTCTAATTCTAGGATCATCATCATTTTCTCTGTCATACTGCCATTGGACAATCTTGCCAGGAGGAACATCTAAACTACGAGTCTCCTCAATATGAGGAAGGGAAAATTTATGCTCAACTTCCTCATTTCCTAGCACATGTTTTTCCACTTATTCTTCCCTAACCTCCTAAACATCTTCAAGCTGTTTTGGGATATCCATAGCTTGTTGTTGTTGTTGTTGCTCTAAGAGGACTTGGGCTCTATCTATAGTCTCCTTTACTTTTACTTTAAATTCACCAGAATGTTAGTCCCTTATCATAGTAAAGGCCCTCTCCAAGGGTTTGCAATTTCATTGTATGGACTAATGTAGAAGGCATTCTTTTTCATAATCTTCTTCTCAAGGTTTGTCATAGTTGTCCATTCCTTTTTCCTAACCATAATAGCCTCATCACTTGTTAGATTCCTTAGTACATCATCTCTACAAAAAAATTCATGATGTATGATTCCTAAGTTCTTTTTTCTTCTTCTTCCTACCACAAATCTTTCCAAATAAAAAAATCTAACCTCATAGATAGGAATTATGATATTATTCACCATAATGCCCAATTTTTCATACCCTTTAAGGGAAGTGACCTTCAAATAAGCAAAAGAACATTGGGGGTATACCATAGAGCCCTTTATGTCCTTTCTAAACATTTCATAATACATAACATCCATTTGCCACATGAGCTCCATGAAAGCCAATTTGTCTAAGACATACAAGGGTAAACAATGAGGTGCCACTTTAGCTCCATAAACCTTGATCAAAGTATATTCATAATGCAGAAAATAGTCGACCCAATTATATGTTGTTGTAGAGCCTGGTATATCCTTTGGGGGCATAACACTTCTGATCTCTAGAGAAAATCTGAGTCTAGGTTCCACACCCAATGACTCTAAGATACCATGTCTTACAACATTGGAAAACAAGACGTAGTTGGAATTGGAGCAATCCTGATCCCAAATATGGGTATGTGCAGGATCATGATGGGCCAAAAAGTGGCAATATGATCGGTATGTTGCTGACAACTTTTCTCTTACCCAAAATTGATGAAACGAAAAGGATTTTTAAAGGAGATTCTTAGCTTTCCACCAATATAAATTATGCTTTACATTGAATTTAATAAGTAATTATTATTCATTTTCTATTCAAATTCTGACTAGAGTCCTAATTGATAGATTGATTGAAAACATCTATAGCTTTCAAAGGGTATCACATTTTTGAATCCAAAACATGTCACATTCTATGCTTCACATACTATAGGATTAAAAAAAAAAAATGAATTTCATCAAGTTTTGACCAAGTTAAGGTGGTCAAACATATGAGTTTTTATATTTTTTAAAAGTTGTAATAAAAATTCATAATTAATTATTTACTTGGAAAAAATTACAAAAAATATGCATCACATCGGACATGAGTCCTCTACTTATATCTAAAATATTATTAAAAAATATTATCATTTTATTGTGGTTAGGGTGGTCAGATAGACAACTACTTATTTTTTCCCTGAAATTTAAGTACTACTGCATTGAAATTTCAAATTTTCACCAAATAGATTTTTTTTTTTTTAAACAAACCTAGTAGTTTATAAAATACATTCAATTTTCTATAGATTATATTGTTACATATTTTTAAAATAATATTGATTACTTATTGAAATTTTTACGTCAAGTTGCCTAACTCTGATTTTTCTGATTTTTTTGCCACTTAAGGTTCTATTTTTTCCATGATGATCCTACACATACCCATATATGTCCAAATTTGCATAGGGATAGCCTCATTTTCACTATCCATAATCCTCAAATTTAGTTTCCTCTTCCACTCATAATCTCCTTCCCATAAGAGCATGTGCATCAGTAAGGAATAATGAGGGAAAGATAGAGGGAGCACTTTTTCAAATTGAGAAAAATCGCATGCATTTGTTGAGGAACAAAATTAGCATAATCAAAACCAGTGTTTCAATTATATTCTTGTATATCCGCCACCATTACCAACAAATCAGGGGCTATTCTAACCTCAAAATCATGAGCTAGCACTTGGTTTAAACAATAATAAGTGTTTTTGAAATAATCTTCAAATTCTTCACACTCAAAAGGCTCAACATCTTGAACTTTTTTCCTACTCTTTCTATGTCTCCAAAGTATTGCTTCTCTATATATGCAATTTTTCTCCTTTCATATTCAGCATACAAGTTAGTACGCCTGAACTTCACAGTGTTATTGGCATTCAACCCAAACACATCCACCATTTTATCCTTTGTCACCTCTAGAATTATATCACCCTTCTCACTCTTGATTTTCCTCTTAGTAGGTTCATAGTGCCTTGCTAGCTCCATCATTAAATCAACTTCCACAAACACATTTGGAACCACTAACCTTCCTAGGTTCAATCTCCACAAATAGCATGTAGGTTTATTGTAATTTTTCCTATTGAAACCATACCAAAAAAATTGCCATCCACTCTGGGGTTGGGGTTTCTCACCAATTTCGACAACATTATCAATCAATCTAGTGGTAACAACAACTTCTCTTGTGGGCCTTTTACCAATTTGTGACCCTCCCTCTTTGATACCTT
Organism: Sequoia sempervirens; assembly: GCA_007258455.2. Taxonomy (NCBI): domain Eukaryota; kingdom Viridiplantae; phylum Streptophyta; class Pinopsida; order Cupressales; family Cupressaceae; genus Sequoia; species Sequoia sempervirens. The sequence continues at coordinate 44,390,426 of VDFB02271358.1, forward strand.
TAGAAGTTTATTGCATAATTTTTTTTGTTTCCTTCTTTGCACTTCTGGATTGTGGAAGCTATGGGGGTACCAGGCAAAGGGTTAGACATAGCTAATGGTTTGGGCTCAACTTCAACTAAAGCATGTTGAGTTTTAAGTCTTATGACCCTCTCTTTCTTTGGTTTCCTTTCTGGTCTAACACTGGATTCACTAGGCTTTGGGTCACTCATGCTTGTAACACAAATGGAGACTAGGGTTTACAATTTCTTACGACCAAACAAAACCCTTCATAATTATGACAGGATAAAACTCTACTATTGAACATGACACCTTTCTTCACAATTTAGATAGTGCTCAATTATCAAATTGACATCACCAGAAAAGACTAAATTGCATTTTCCACCAATTTTCTTATCAGCTTTCAAGGGCATTCACCTTACTACCTCAATTAAAAAGAAGTATCAGTTTTTCTTACCCAGATGAAAGTTGTCACTCTAGTTGTAGATAATTTTTGGAGCTTTCCTTGCAAATTCCTCGGTCTCTAGTATTCTTTCCACTAGCTAGTGTATTAGGATGCATAATAAACCAAATATATACTTTATGTTACGGCTAAGAGGGGAGCATGTCACCATTAATATCTGATAGTAAGCTCACACAAGTGAACTGACAATTAGCCATTTAGTTTTAAACCTTGATCGTTGATCCTTCAACTTGAAAACTATATCAATGGTCAATAATCCACCTCGCTACTTTTCTTTCTTCTTTATAATAAATCCTTAGGATTCCACCACATTGCCTCTTGATGTAGCAGTTGTCACCAATCACTGATTCACTTTGTTCTCATCTGTCTTTATCAGCGATGCAAGTGCCTCATGAGACCAAATCTCAATAGTTTAGATCTAAGGCTGGTTTCTCGATCTCATCCATATCCATCTCTCCTCACTAGTTCAACTTTGCATCTTGACTTCCATCAGTGACAAGAGATGTAAGCACCATAGTTTGACATGTACACCTACATAAAAATCAATGGCACAAAAGATATCGCAAATAGGATGTAGTCAAGTTAGCAAGAGAAAACTCCTTAAAAGGGACCATATCACTCATCGCTAATCATAACCTTAGTGCTAAAAAAAAATCCACGAGATGCGATACAACTAGGAACTCATCAATCGTTCATTGCTAATTGAAAACAATCTCTTCAGAACCTATTGGCGATGAGCGATGAAACTATGATCATAAAGTGAGAGGTCATCACTTATCGCTATTACAACTTTAAGAATTCAAAAATTATTAGCAATACACAGTCTCTTAAGAACCTCGCTCATCGCTAATCACAATCAAAAGTTCAAGGATCAATTCACGATGAGTGATATCAAAAGATATTACCTCATCGCTCGTCATTGATTTAAAACATACATTTCAAAAGTAATCAATGATGAGCGATAAAGACTTAAGGCCGAATGATCTTAAGTGAAAACCTTTAGGCACGTGCTCAATAAGTTGTTTTAATAGAGGGGAGAATTCCTAGGATGATACGATAGATAAAAAAAACTTAAGAACCCCAAAATCATTATAACAAAGCTTTCTGAACTCATGATGAGGGAACCGGTTACCTAATAGAAAATATTAAAATAGTGACTAGCAATGGGCAATAGGGAGTCAACAACAAAATAGAACACTCATTTGATTCCAAGGAAACAAATCCTAAAACCCTTCTAAATTCAACAAGGGTTTAAGATGGGACATAAGAATTAAGGTTCCATCAGTCCTAAAATAAAATATCTACTTTTTCAAATAAAAACTAATTGATGATATCAACAATAAATGTATTCTTTTAAATGTCTCATTTTTGTTCAATATTAGGTTGCCAAGAGTCATATTTTATGTTTTTCATATCATAGGAATGAATTGATTATGTCAATAAATTAGGTTGGGTAGGATAATAGAAGAGGAGGCTCCATTTTACAATCCAATAATCTTGATCCATCTGGTCTACATAATTCTAGTAAATTTCTTATAAGACCTATGAATGAGAAACTATCAAAATTTGGAAAAGAATTCTCAAAATTTATGGTGCCTAGGAATGTTCCATTTAGACATACAAATAGATGTTGGGTCCCCACGTGCAATAACCTATATCATTTTTTTCATCTTGATACTATTTGACCATGTCAACAATTAAAAAATTCTTTCAAAATACCTCATTTACATTTAGCATAGTGTTTCCAAGAGTCATAGTTTACATTCTTCGCATCCTAGGACCAAATTGACCATGAGAACATGTCGATGGGCGAATTATAGTTTTCCCATTTAATTACCAAAGTATCTTGATATATTTGGAATACATGGTTCTGGAAAATTCTATTTAGAGAGATAAGAGAAAAAAATTATCAAATTTTGACAAAGTGGATCTCAAAATTTGTAGTATTTAGAAATTTTTTATTTGGACCTACAATTGGATATGAGGACCCTCCAAAATTTATTTTCTTGGTTTTTTCAACTCAAAGATATTTGAATATGCAGAAAATGAATGAATTATGGCAAAATGTCTCAATTGCATTATGCATAATATTAGTAAGAGACATAATTTTTTTCTTGTTGATGTGGGAAAAAACATACTACACCAACACATCAAGGTGGGCAAGTGAATTAAATATAGGATGGATCATTTCATTTTTGATAAATCCTAATCCTTCCAAGATACATGATTTTAGTGTCTTAAGAGACCTAAGAGAAAAAAATACTAAACGTTGGTAGAGAAATTATCATAAATCATGGTGCCTAGGAGTGTTCTATTTGGAGCAACAACTAGATGTGGGCTCCCCCACAATAACTTCTCTCAATTTTTATCAACTCAAAATTGCTTGAGCATGCCAAAAATAAATTCATTCATGTAAAATACCTTAATGAAATTTAGTGTATTATTTTCAAGAGCCATATTTTATGTTCTTCACCTCATGTGACCAGATAAACTATGTCAATACATGCTCCTACCTACCCAAACAACTACCAAATCACAACCAATGCACTTGACCAACCCCTATAGGCTCCTATATCTTTTTTCCACTGAATTTTAACTAATAAACATGATTTTAATGAAGATATAATCCGAAAGGATATGGGTGAATATGCTTCATTATTTGGGTTTGTTGATTTTCTATCCACCTAGCTTGACCTACAATTGATATCTTCCACTCATCTATGAGGTTTTATCTGATTTCACACAACCCACATGCCACATATAATCCTTGAATGAATTTTCTTCATGTGGTTTAATTCACCACATGTATTTGGATAAGCAAATAGAGTGTTATATACATAAATTTTTGTAACATCAAAAGGGTTATTGTTTGTTCACACTTTTGGCATAACATAATTTTTTGATATTGAACCAAGTTGTTCTATAGAATTACAATATATTTGGTGCATTGCTAGTGTGTAATACTCTCATTTTCTATAAAATTTGTAATATCCTTGTAAATATTTATAACAAATCATTGTAAGAAATATTTTTTCCTATAATTTTACATACTATCTCTATTTTTATTTGAATAATTTAGGGGAATCAAGAATTTTTTTTCTTTCATATTTATCATTCTTTATATCTAATCTTGATTAGTTTACATCTAATGGTTGTAGTAAAATTATTCTATTGTGTATCTATATTCCAAGCCAATAAACCTTTTAGGGTCAATCTGTAGGGAATTTGAATTTACTATCAATTACTAATAATGGATGTACTATGGGGATAGAAGGGAAATTGAGAGTCTAAGATTTGAAATATAGAGCCAAGTACATTAATATCATCCAAAACCATGATTTAATTTCTAATTTTCATTTTTATCTAGATTTAACTTTATTGCTATAGGAATTGACACAAATCTTATAGTTGAAGCTAGCCAATCACACCTTTAAAACTAGAAAATCATACTTTCTTTCTTAATAAATTGTTTATATCTTAATCTCCTACCATTATACATAATCTAGAATTATAAATCTCTTTAAAAATATTTGTGAACCCGTAGCTTATAAATATCATTAAATTATGTGTATTTAATGTTCTTCCTAGGTTAATGACGTAAGAAACCAAAAATAAATGTATTTATGGGAATTATTAACTATTTTTACATCTTCTATTGCATCATATAACTTGGATAGCATAAACAAAGATATTTAACTTGTATGTATAAGAAACCTTCATAAATAAGTATTTTCAAGGTTGTTTTTAGGAATTTATTTATGAGGAGGTTTTATTTTATTTTATTTATGTGTTATATTTTGGTTCATAACCCACTCCTAAATCTCATCCATAAATTTGCATATTCTCAATTCCTCCTCAGACTCAAACTCCTACTAGGCACTAGAATGTCATGATTTCACACTAGGGAATGTCATATCCTAGAAACTATGTCAATACTTGTTCCTATGTTCATCAAAAACTAGTAGACTACCATAAATACCCTTGGTCAGACACTAGAGTATCTTAAGAGAATTTCCTCATTGAATTTAAATAGATGGATTCAATTTCAATGAGGATATGATTTGCAAGAGTATGACAATCATGCTTCATTAGTGGTGCATGTTAAAGATCCAAGCACCCAATTCAATCCATGGTTGATATTATCCACTCATATATGAGGTTCTATTAAATACCACAGGCGTTGCCACAATAGTGTGTCACACTTCTTTGACATCCTATTTTTTTGCTTGAAATCACATATTTCTTAGAAAATTTAATTATTTAAGACTTTAGGGATTCCATCTAAATGTTTTAAATTGAATAAGTTTGTCACACCTTATTAGATCAAACTCCCTTGGATATAACCACCCTAGTTCAATGAAGTCTCCTTTGCACCTATCAAAAAGCTATCAAAAAACCATTTTTACTTCATCTTTTTGGAGATTAAATGAAGTCATTTAGGAGATCTATTTTGTAATTATTCATCCCCTATTATAAGATTTCCAAAAATTATAATTTTGAATATATATAATTTTATTATTATATTTATTTTATATTTCTTGTGAATGTAGGATTTTCATCAAACATCAAGTCTTTATTTAACACACATAGAAAAACAAAAAATAGAGATTTTTTTTTGAAAAAATATGTGCATTAGGTATTGATGTCCTTATTTCAATAAAAAAAATGTTTATTTAGATGAAAACCAAAAAAATAAATGTGTTATCAAAGTATCCTGTGTCTAAATTATAGTTAATCTCACTTCAAAAAGTTATTAAAAAATTATTAAAAAATATCAATGCACTAGATATTGTTCTTACAAATCTAAGTTTAAAAAATTATAATTTTATTCTTTCTAAAAGTAAACTTATGCTTTATTGAAGCAATGTGACTTTTTAAAAATACTATTTTTAATATAAAATATAAGTGATTAAAAGTTACACAGAAAAACTCACAAATTATTTCTTGATTTTTTTCAAAATATATGTATTTATAACCTACAAACAAAGTATCAAAAATCACTAATTTACATCATTTTCAAATTCTTAACAGTTTAGTTTGTATTGGTGTTAAGAAGTCAAATTTAATGAAAAATGTTGTTTTTAATATCCCACATTGGCCAAAAAATGGGACATAGTATTGCGGGTTGAACCTTACACAACCCCAAATTCCACATAATCTTGCAATAGATTCCCCACATGGATTTGGGTTAGAAAATAGAGTGTTTTTATTAAGATGGTAGTGATAGGTCCCTGATCCTGTTCAAAAAAGGGCTAGGCTAGAAAGGCCACCAAAGAACCAGCACCAAGAACTTAAAAAAAAACCCATATGAACATTGATTGAGAAAGAAAACCATAGACCCACTCAACTAAAGGAAAATTAAGTAGAAGGAAATATTAGCAACATTACTAACATATAACCAATCCACACTTTAGTCATAAAAATAGATAAAACTATCACTAAAAAAACTAATAATAAAAGTCATAGATATGAAGGCTCATAGGCCAAAAACTAAGCATCAAATCCAAGAACCAATAAAATTGAAATAGATAGAAGAGAAAGAACATCAAGAATCATTGATAATATTCTAGCTCTCCTTGAGTGTAGCTAGTGTCTCCTTTCTAGCCAACTTTGTTCCCACTGTTCTCCTTCTTACCAACATCTTCTTTCTAAAATTTTGGCCTTTCTTCCTTAGTTGTTTCCTAATCTTTCCCTGACCAGAAATCATTCCCATAATGACTTTTTTCATCATGTCTATTGGTTGTTTTTACTGTAACTAAGTTGGTCTTCTAATCTACCTATGGAGTTTCCAATTCTAATCAAGGGTAGCTCGAAGGACCTAGACCAACTGACGAGGATTTTAAAGACCTCCTACACTTTGGGCTCTACAAGACCCGGGAGGGTGATTCCTTAATGCGTTTACAACCTCTGCACCATTATCATAAACAACATTAACAATAATAGATAATCTTGAATTAGTAGCTCAACATAATAGGATAATACTAAATAGAATTTGGCTGTTCATCAGTAATATCAACTATTTGGAGCATGAGATAACTACAACACATTCCACAGTATAAAATAGTTATTGGTTTGCAATTTGTAGCAAGCTCTAGGTAAAGACAAACAAATATTGAACCATACATATTAGTACAACTTAGATCAGTGCCATATATCCATTGTAGGAGTCAAATTCATAAACATCTAAGGGTTTATGACAGATTTAACACATAGCATATAAGATCCTTGAGAACATTGCTTTACAATTTCTTCAACATGTATTCTAACCCAATACTACTTATCAAATCCTTATACAAAACATATCCACCTACAATCCCATTCAAGCATTTTAATTAATTCTTTGAATTAAAGCCAAAACATAAATCCTACACACCACAACAGTGAGATGAATGAGACAACCCTTGATTATCTTAATTCAAAATTAAGATATGCATGTACAATGGAGACACATGAGTTTTAATTAATCATTTCAATTCAAATTCCAGTACTGTCATAAAACATTAAATCCCCATGAATTCAAAACCTACTATAGAATGACTCAAAACCTAAACTGTATTTTCCTTAAAACCATCGAACTTTACAATTTTTCTCTGCAACTCTACCTAGATTCGACCAAAAAATATCTAACTTGCTAACTCGTACTTCTGGCGTTGAAATCCTTCTTATAGAAAATGAAGGAGCAAACAAGCATCGGGCCAGAAATTACATGTGTCACCAGCCAATTGGACTGCTTGGTGATATTCCAAAAATCGTTACAACAACAATCACCTTAGAGAATCTTCTTGTTCATAGTGCCTGTTGAGAAGGGTTGATGCAGCAACAAAAAACCTCAAGAATCCCGCACCCAGACTGCCACCAAAACAAAACTGGAATCCATTATAACTGTAACAACTGATTTTCCAACTGTTAGCAGCCCACTCCTTTTACTCTTCCTTAGTTAAATATTTATTTACCCATTTATGGTATTCTTCATTAGTTGGCCAATCAAAATTAATTACCTCATTCACCTTGACATTATAAGGTGTGTATTTAACTGCTACCTAATTTTCTTCTCTTTCAAAAGATTCTAAGAACAAGCTAGTGCTAATTATTTTGTCCACATAGCTCACCAATAAATCATAATCTGAATCATCACAAATTAATTTAATTTGATCATTGATGACCTCATTTTCCTGATTCTGCCACTGTTGGAGTGACTTGATATTCCCCTGCTCATCAATTATGTTAGGTAACAAAGTGTTTCCCCAATCATCAAAATTCTTCACCAACTCCTTGATCTTCCTACTCAAGTCATCTGGTAAGGTCTGAAAACCTTGCAATGATTTAACTAACACCTGAGTAGGGTTTAATGATTGGGGCCTATTATTTATATCAAACCTTGAGGCCTTACACATTACTAAATCATTGGCCCTAGGGATCCAATTTTCAATTAATGGTATCACTATTTCCTGATCCCTATCAATATTCTTTATTGCATCTAATAATAAAGAATATATAGATGAAAATCTATTATCAACCTTCACATTTAGATGCCTTAATACAGCAGTAACAACCTCCTTTTTTTGTAGAAGGGCTCCTTCCTCACTTACCTTCAAGGATGCTTGTAATTCTGCAATTTTTTGCATAACTGCTTCCTTGTAGGATCAATAGAGCATTCTATTTATTCATCAATTTATTCCAAAGAAGGGTTGAGGGAAGGATTTTGACTGGGAGACCCTGGTGTGGAAACAATAGGAGAAGCAGGAGGCAGTGGCCCTGATGTGGAAGGCAATGTACTAATCCCTGGAGCACTTGATGTCTCCCCAATCTATTTGTACCTTAACCTATCCACCTCAGTCTACAACTCAATATTCCTTTGCTACATCTTGCTATATTCCTCAATCAAGAGATTATACTTCTCCATTAGGATTTTCTTTTTAGCCTCCTCTCTTTCAGTAGTCTTTTGGGCCAATTTGGCCACATTTACAGTCAAATTAGTGGCCTCAGTGGTTGAGGTCTCTATCTCTTTCAGCAGTCTTTTGGGCCAATTTGGCCACATTTACAGTCAAATTAGTGGCCTCAGTGGTTGAGGTCTCTGAAGCCCTCTTTATTATTAACCCTCCTCTTAAATTTGGGCTAATATCAGTAACATTTGGCTTTCTCCCTTGAGGAGACAATGCCCAAATTGCCAAGGTCTCATATTCTTCACTGAAAGAAGAATCTTGCAATGTTGCCTTGACCTCTTCTTCAGAATCTTGCAAGGGATGCTTGGAATTCAAAATGGCATTAAAAGCTATGACATCTGCAATGTCCCATTCATGAAAAATCAAAACACCAGCCTGACTTACCAACTTTCTCCCTTCCTCAAGAGTGATATTCTTGAATTCATCCATTAATTTAGCTTTCACTTCATCATCATTCTCCTGGTCTGACCTGTTAGGTCTCAATTCTCTTCTCTTCTTACACTTATCCTGGTATTCTTCCAATTTCATTCTCCATACAAATTGCAAGAAGACAAGAGTTTTTACAAATGAATTATCATCTAGAAACTCCTTACATGCCTCCATTCTTGCATCTTGCACACATTTACCTTTCATATCCAAATTAGATAGAACCAACTCAGTTGGCCTAGGAGGGGAAGGCATGCCAATCTGCATGTCCTGATCAGTGAAAACAATTTCATCCACCAAATCCTCATGTGCTTGATCAGTGTTTTGCCTCTTAGGGCTTGGCTCAGATGGTGGTGGTGAGGGACTATCTTCAGGTGATGATTCCAAATCAATGATCTTAATTGCCCCAGACGTTTTAAATTTTGGACCTGACTGTGTAGGCAATTTCATTATTTGTTTCCCTTTTTTGTCCTCTTCTTCCTCATCACTGATATCATCTCTTTTCCTCTTGTAAATAGGCCTCTTTCCTATAGGTTGGTATGTTGGCCTCATTTCAATTGGCCTGGCACCTTGCTCCTGTATACCTAGACTCAACTCCAAGTTTATCTTCTTAGTCCTCAAAGTGCCCATGATTTCTTTGAAGTTCTCCATCAGAAAGTCAATTTTCTTATGGTATGGATTGAATTCCAACAATGGATCATACTTTGGATCCATTTTTTGCACAATATCCAATAGCTTATCATAAGCTATCCATTTCTCCTTGTTCAACTCCTTGCTTAGGTCAAATTCATTTCTAATCAAGTCCTCAGGAAAGTTGAACTCATGCACAAACTTACCACCTTTTATCCTTTGTCTGAAAAGGGCAAAGAAACCTTTAGGATCATGCTACCTCTTAGGACCACACCTCAAATGATAGTCTTCAAAGAATTTCCCAAAGTGCACCCAACCTCCTTTCAAAAAGACAAAATCTGACACCACTGTATAATCTGGGAAAAACATTCCTTTACCCTTCCTAGTAAGGTTGTCCTCATGGATACAACCAATTTTCCACATAACCTCTACAAATCCCACCATTGGTGGTACATTGTATGGCAATATATGAGGGGTCCCTTGAAAACCAAACACCCTCAAGACAGTGTTGACTGGGTATGGAATAATGTCACCCTAGTTATGGAAAACCTTCAATTCTAGCCTCCTCCCTTTTGGTCTGAGGAAATCATGTAGTCCCTCAGGAATCCTGGGTATATTTACCATTAGCCTGTCTCTCAATCTAGAAGCAAAACAATTGTCAAAATGCACATAACTAGTGTTTTCCTTGTTACATGATACATCTACAGTCCACATCTATACTGGAAATCTTTCTCCATCAACCAATTTCCTTAATTCCATCTTCTCAGAGAAGAAATCAACATTCTTGTACAAGAACATATACATTAACATAGAATACCAGAAGAATTGGGTGCATGTATCATTTTTTTGTAACTTTAACAACCCTTCATGTATCCTTTCAGCCAACAAAGAAGCAAAATGATAAGTCACAGAGAAGTTAGCGTGTTGTATTTGCACCCCCATGAACATGTAAGCGACAGGCATCACTGTGTTAGGATTGAAACCCAAAATATGGCACAGTGAGTAAAAGGTGGCCAAGAAATGATTTACAAAGCAATTCAATTTGAAAGGTTCCTAGTCACTAGGGATAATATGGAATCTCAAACCTCCTGGCCTAGCCAAATGAGGTGGGATCAACTTAGCTCTGAAGAGTGATTTCAACTTCCCATACTTCTGCTTCAATTCCTCAAGATTGATAGGAACCAAGTACATACTAGGCTCACTCAAATAAAAAACCTGTCAGAATTCTTCTCTATTAATGCTTAACAAAACCCTTCCATCATTATCTCTGATTACCTATGTGACCAGGTCATATCGTGTAGCCACTTCCCTAAGCAAGTCTACATCAGGGAACACATTTGGTATCACCAGCTTCCCCATATCATACATCCAACCATTAGAAAAGGGGTGGGGAAAATTCCTCTGTCCAAACCATAATCTGAACATCTCTAGACCAGTAAGAGGAACCCTAGCATCGGCTATGTTGGAACAATTATATACTAATCCCTCCCCAATATTTTTTCCTCGCATTAAAACCAACCCCTTCATTCTATCATTCGTTGACAAGGGAAATTGATCCAGGAAATAATCATATAGGTTTCTACTTAAATAATCAATCTGGCCAAAGTGCTACTTTGTCGGTGCCATCTTGAGTAAACTAGGGCTTCCTTGCTATCTCAAACCCTAACAGACTAGGGCTAAAAAAAATATGAAATTACAGAACATGACTTGCAATTTCCCACAATTCAGTTAACCTATAGCCCTAAAACAATTATCAATAAGCCCTACGATAAGCACACAACAAATTTCCCCCAAATTTGAATCCAAAATAACCAGGAGATACAAAAATTGAACTCATGGCTTTGTGCTTGCAGAAACCCAAATCCTTGTTGTAACAACTCGTAACTTTGTCCCTGGCTCTGTGATTGCTCTGCAAAGATGTTTTGAATGCTTTGTGACACAATAAAAGTAGGAGAATAGTCTTTTATTTTGATCAAATCATGCCAGTAAGTGTCTCATCTACCATTAAATCTCACTCACGTGCTGTATGAATGACTCCAATCGTATTTGATGTAGATTCAAATATTAACCGTTGATCCTTCACTTTGATCAAATCATCAAATGACTACCTTCAAAACAAACTAACACAATCGTCCACATGGCCATAAGGGCCCACCATACTATACGCTGCCAAGGAAATCCACATGGCATCCGCCCGCGATATTGCAATTAATAAAACCTTGCAACTTACTTTTGATCACGCAATGGCAGACAATGGTAGATATTGATCATCAGTAATCTTGTTCCTTCAACATAGTCGCTAGCTTTATCATTAATCATCAAGCATCTTCCTTTCCGAGATCATAACACCTCCGCTGATTTGAAACATGTGCATCTCACAAAAGCTTTAGTAACCCACTACATAATGTATTAAAGCCAGATTAATTTACCAATGTATTTCCATCGTTCCTTCAACTTCACTAGATGAGACACGTGGCGCCCGCCCATGATATTGAAATCAACCAAGACAATGTGGTGGGGTCATTGCGGGATGGCGAGGAATGACTAAGATCAAACGATGATTGATCAACAATCATGCAAACTTGTCCCTCTGCAAAATAAAAACATTTATTAAAGGAATAAGGGTACATCACTAGGCCAACGACAAATAATGACATAAGTTGTCACGCACAAGACCATCCAAGACCTAGGAGAAAAAATTCAAGCGAAAGAAATAAAATGATAAAAAAAAGGGGGCCAGACCTAGACGAAGCAATGGGGCTTAAGTTGTTTTAAAACCCTCCCAAAAAGTAACGACCGAATAGATCCTTCCTAATGCGTAAGATAATACTATGGTTTTACATGAAGACAAAGGTAAAACCCCAACCCTAGGCTTTTCCCAAACACCATAGATGACCAGAGACATAAGGCAGGATAAAACTTTGAAGTTCCATCAATGTCATCCATAACAAAACTAAGATTCTTAATAGAATTCTCCATTTCTTTAAAATTATTATTATTATTGTTCCATTCAAGTTTCATTTCCACATTATTCATTCGAGCTTTGAGGATTTCCACCTAAGAAACTAAGTCTTCAAGATCAATCATAGACTTTTGAGTGTCTTGCACAATCATATTGTTCTCTTCCTGAACCCTAATATTTTCATTTTGGTCCCCATCCACCATTGCCTCCTTTTCATCCCTATTAGCATAACCATCATTCATAAGAGGTTCGTTATCTTCCTCCTAAAGCTCATCTTCTTCCATAGCTAACTCACTAGCCTCATCAGATTGTGACTCCTCACTCTCATCATAATTTTTCGGTATAAACTCTTCCTCAGAGGACACATTATCTTCCTCACCAACTAAAGCCTTATCCTTTTTATCTTTTCATTGATCCTTAGAAGAAGCATTTTCTAAACAGAAAAAACTCCTACCACTTGACTGATCATTACCAGTATTATCCTTCCTTGAATTTTCACTCTCCAAATTGCCATCTTGGTCATCTAAAATAGTAATGGTCAAACCCTTATTTTCGGTCTCTTTTGAATCCACTTTTCTCAGCTTTGAAGATCCAGGATTAAAAGAACAAGACTTTCATTTCTCAAGGGTAATTTTCAAGAGATCGTTGTTGTCAGGGTCAAGGGTGGCAATATGAGAATTCTTGGGATTTTTCTTAGCTGATAAAGAATCTCTACTTAGAGATTTAGGTTGACTTTCTATAAGCTCAATTCTAACTAAACTAGTAGGGAGAGGAGAGTTATAAATTAAGTTGACAAAAAGATTTTTAGATGGATTATTAGGCACCATAAATTTATAAAGGGTCCTAATCAAACCCTGATGTAAAAAAGGGGAAGCAGCTTTTTCAATACTCTATTGAAGGGATGAAAATAAAAAAATAGTAAATTCACCCTCTCATTATGTCTAACATGATTCAAAAGAGGAAAATTATAATTGTGAACAGTCATGTATCATCCTTACAAGGTAAAATATCTCATAATATGAAGAATAACCAAAGCATACAGGGGATGAAGGTTAATTCTAGCATACCCATTCTAGAAATGTTTCAACTTCTCACCCTCTTCAAAATATTTTTCTATAAAATTTGAGTAACTCCTCAAGATCTTCTTCATAATTTTCATTCCCTCTCACATCAACCTAGTAGAGCTTCTACAATCAGCCAAACAATCACAGTAAAATGAAGGTTGTATACATTCACCTTGCCTTTGATTTAGGATTTGGTAAATTTTGAAGTGAGGGAGTCATTATACTCCTACACAACTTCAAAGAATGACGTAAACCCAGCCCTACCAAAAAAATCCAAAAGCTCCACATTAAATTGAAGAGTGTCATAATTAATTGGCTCAGATCTCTTCCCAGGACCTCCAATATTACCCTCAATAAGATGAATCTCTGGATTCACTAAGAAATATTCCCCAGATTCCTTACCACACTCGTTCAAAATTATAGGGATAGCAACTTCTTCAATGAAAAAGAAGGGTAAAATTTCCTCTTTCATAGCTGAAAACAATCTATTATGTTCTTGAGAAATGATAAAAGGGATAAAAAATTTCTAGTAATCTTGATTGTTGGGATTAACCATATCGACATACCCTATGAGAAGTTTATTAAAATGAGAAGAATTAATGAGGAAGAAAAATGAGTTTTCATTCCATATGTAGGAGAGCATGGACTTCTTGTAGCTGATAACACCACAACTATGCATAAGGTAAAAATTATTATGAACCTTTACAGAGAGAATCATTCCCTTATCAACCTTGAAAAATGTACCCACACTAGGCTTAAAGCTCTTTAATTGCATATCATTCCCCATATCATTAACTTAATTGCACACATCTAATGAAAATAAAAATCACATAACTCCTCCCCCATTAATGTAATAATTACATTTATCCACATACCTCTCTTTTAAAAGACATCAAGACATATGTATGAGATAATTTTTTGAAAAATAAGAAAATATGATAGTCATCCCTTAGAATGATGTGTGCTACGTAAAGGAGAAGATATCATTCTAAGGAGAAGAGGGGAAGAAAGACAAGAGGGGGTCCTCAAGAAGAACACACACCTCCAGAATAAGTTTTCCTAGTCCCCAACATATGCTAGATACTATTTTGTTGCTAACATGAAGAAAGTATGGTTGCACACACAATAGTGTACTACCATGAATGGTAATGAGCAAGAAAAGCTACAAATGCCACATATTGAGTAGAGACACAATAGAAGAGAGTTGTAAAAACCTCATGAGAAGATGCTTTGAATGGATAGGATAAAGGTAAACCTCAATATCACTTGTCATGCAAAGAAAGGATAAGTGCATCAATAGATGGAAGAGTGATGACACTAAAATCAAAAACTTGTTACATTTTTTCCTTCAAGGCCTTTCATTCACTAGTGGAATGGCTAGGCACTTGATGGTATGCACAAAAAGAATATTTTGTTTCATCATGTGTATGAAATTTCTTATGTGTAGGATGAGGAAGATTAATTGAGTGGGCTTTGAGAAGCCTTTATAAGATATGCTCTTTCTCAAATAAAGAATGAGGAGTAGGAAATAAGCCTTTCTCTTGTGAAGAACGGTTTGATTTATCATAAGAAGACATACAAATAATAGACAATGGAGGAGGGGATGGAGACAAATGAGAATGCTTGTAACCCAAACCTCTTGCAAAATAGTGAGGTGTTGGTTCCAAAGGGACCTTAACTCCTTGTTCCATGCACCCAAGACCATTTCCTTTGAACCCATGCTTAGAAAGAATATTAAATCCAAAGATATAACATGATTACAACTCATTAGAAGGGGGAGGATCAACTTTAAGGAAATTACAATTTTTGTCCACATTGTCCTGTGATACAGAAGAATAATCACCTTCAATAACACGTGTCAATGATAATGTCAGGATTTCAAGGTAGATAGGGTTGACTTTATATTCCCTAATGTAGAATGATGTAAATTCTAGGGAACCCCAATCATCAGTGAGACATATTGCATCCAGTTTAGGAGAAGTAGAAGGAGTAGACTTAGGATTTCCTGCTTCTAGAGGATATTCTTTAGGGACATCTATCTCAAGAGTATCCTTTGTAATAGGTATTGTTGGAGTAGATGTCAACGCATGCAAAGATAATGAGGGGAAAAGAATTTTAAGAGTAGGTGCAACTAAAGCTTGACCAATAGCTACCATCTCACATAAGTGTATAGCATCAAGGCTAGCCTTAATTGTGACTACTTGATTATTATGAATGAATTTGATGGATCTATGGAAGGTAGACGAGACTACACCCATATCATGAATCCATGGTCTACCAAGAAGAATATTATATGGTAATTTTATTGACATAACATATACCAGGGTGGATACAATAATGGGTCCCAACCTTATAGGCGAGATCGTATCATGCCTAAGGCTTGTCGACTGACATTATCAAATCCATGAATAAATAAGGAAGAAGTTGCAAGAGAGGCTAAATCAATTTTAATTCCAGGAAACAAATCAATGCTAAATACATTGAGTGTTGAACCAATGTCTATGAGAGTATGCCTAATGATGATATTATTAATGTTAAATATTATCAACAAAGGATCTACTTGCTTCTACACTTTTGGGGGTAGGAGTTCCTATAGATGGAACATAATATTTCATGAATCCACATGAATATGATATATCAACACATTAATATCTGTTAGCCTAGTGGAGGAATGAAAGAGAATATTTTGCAAGGATTCTTGAAGCATACCTTGATAAACCAGAGTAGTTTCTAAAGAAAATCCCAAAGTGAGATCTTGGCAGGAGTAACACAAAGTTTTCTCGAAAAGATCATACTCACTCGGTCACTTAGCTATAGGTCTAGGTGCTTGAGGGATGTTTGGTTGAGAAGGTAGTAAAGAAGTATTTGGATCAACATTTATCTTATTTTCTTTCTAGTATTGTAAGAGTGAGCTACTATATTATAAGAAGATTTAAACTGCATAAACTTTGTATAAATATCTAGAGAATCATTGTTAAATGGAACATCATGAATAGAAAGAATCCTTTTGGGAGAAGGACTAGCTAGATTCACATAAATGAATGGTCTCTTATGCCTTTGAGGAGTGGTAAAGACTAATATTACATTTATGAATTCATCATGACTTTTAGAGGAATTATTTGGAGAAATATGCTCAACACCTATCCTTGGAGGATTTGATGTGAGAGGAGATTCATTAGTCAATAATGTATCATCTCTAGAAGAGAGTGCATTAGAATGAAGAGAAGGTAGAGTATCACTAAGAAAATTATCAATTATTTCATCTTCTTGCAACCAAATATCCTCTTAAACAAGAGGAATTTTATGAAGAGGATCAAAGATACCAAGTGACATAGGTAAATACAAATCACCACCGCATGCATGGAATGGAATATAATTAAAAATTTGAACATAAATAGAAATTAAAATAATAAAAGAATATATAAA
Organism: Sequoia sempervirens; assembly: GCA_007258455.2. Taxonomy (NCBI): domain Eukaryota; kingdom Viridiplantae; phylum Streptophyta; class Pinopsida; order Cupressales; family Cupressaceae; genus Sequoia; species Sequoia sempervirens. The sequence continues at coordinate 44,407,337 of VDFB02271358.1, forward strand.
ATACATTTTGAAAGTAATAAGATAAGTATAATAAATTGTAAATAAACAAGTCAGTCGAAGGTTGGTGTATTAGTTCTACTTTGATGGAATAGAATTTTCTTTCTTAGAAGGAAAAATCTTAGATTTTTCCTTTCTTTACACTAGTGTGTTTGTGTCAAGTTCACTAAAATGTAGAGGATATTTTCTACTCTCAAGTCTCTAGGACAAAGAAGAGTCTACAGGGAGAAAATGTTGCTCAACTACCTCAAGGAGCAAAGCTTTGGTGACATAATAAAATGATGAGAGTTCCAAAAATAGAAAGAGTAGGTCACAAAGATCTCTTGGGTAGACTGACAAGTTCTTGAAAAAGGACAACAACGTGGAACATTTCTGTCTCAATGGTGCATTGGTGCCTCGTACAGATTGAAACTCAAGACTATCACAAAAAGCAAAAAAATGACTACTTCTATTCTCACTTACTAGGAACTCTTGAAGTACCATAAGATAATAGAAAATAATAGAACTGAGGTAATGTAAACTAAATGAAATATAAACTAAATGGAATATAGATGAGAAAACTAAGGAGAAATAATTTTTTCACAACAATCCAGGTAATGAAGCCTCCAACAAAGAAATGTATCCAACACTTGTACACATAAGACCGAGAGAAAATTTTGGGGCTATTAGGGGCTTGTCTTAGTCAAACCCCATTTTGGTGTTTCCACCTCCATGGAAAACCAAATAGATAGATAGATAGATAGATAAATAGACAAGAAGATAAAATGCATAGATAAGGGATGTGATAAATCTCAAAATGCTCAAAGATATAATATAATAAATAGATATCACCTGCAAGGATTGAGGAAGCCAAAGAGAGAGAGAGCAAAGGAAAATAAAGTTGTGAGATCCAAGAGAGTTTCAAAAAGTGTTGTAAAATATTGAGACTGTTGTAGCAAGCTATAAAGAGCTGTGCAATCTTGAGAGAAAGAGAGACTTCTTGAGAGAAAGAAAAAAGAGAAAGAGCAAGACAAAAAGATCAAGAGAGACCAAATGAAGTGAAAATATAGATTTTAAAGATAAAAGAGAAGGGAAATGAAGGTTCTTGAGCCATTCCAAAGTTTTGTGAGTTGTTTCCACTGACCAAGTTAGGTGACAAGTGGAAACATGCTTAGAAACAACTCTTTGAATGTTGAAATGTCACAGGATGCTAGCATAGTGCACAAATGTCTATGTAGTGTGCTAGTGTCTAGACAAATTAGGCTAAAAAATAGTGGGAATGAGGAAAACATGAGGTTTGATGCAAAACCAACATAAGAAGGTGGCTATTGAAAAGGGGTCATGGGCATCCTAAGGGGAAAAATTATAATGCAAGGGATAAAATGAGCCTACACAAATACTAAGGGAGTGGACACTAAAGTGGATACAAAACTATAGGTGAAATTGCTTGGGGTGTAATTATATGGAACTACACATAAATGATGATACACTTCCTAAAAGGCCTCTAAATACAATTTTGAAAATTTTCACTCAAATATAGCTCCTATATTGATTAGTCCAAATGATACCCTTCTATAAACGTAAATTCCCCATTTGGTGGTGAAGGTGATCTTGAATACATCCTTATGTTCCACCATTACTTGATTATACTTAGAGTATCCATATAGAAATAATATCATTGGGTAATCTATAATAATCTAGAAGACTATCTAATGAGGGAAAAGGATAATTATCATTTTTCAATCCATGATTAAGACTTTAGAAGTCAACACATAGTCTAATATGAGCTCCATTCTTTTTCTCACTAGAATCAAATTTTTGAACTATGTTGAATGATGCAATAGGAATATAATATGTGTTGATAGTAGTTTCTTTAATTCCTAGAATATCAATGGCTCCAAAATTGCATTCACCTATCTCTTCCTTTGTCAAAAAGGCTTAGCTCATAGTTTGAGGGGTATAGTTTGAGTGATGATTGAAGTATCATAGGTTTTGAGATCTTTGTAGCTCTAAGCTATGACATCATGGTAATCCCTCAAGTATTTTATAATTCCTTCATTTTCCTCAGGAGTATAGAATTTGTTGATGAAAATATTATTTATATTATCTATAGTACCCATGTTATGAGAACCTCATATACTACCCTCTAATTAAATATGTTTTTTCTTGTGAATCCAATTGATCCCATTAAAATATATGCTCTAACTAGACCCCAAGGAATTTTACTAGTCTTCAAATTTAGTACTCCTTCCATATCTATCTCTACTTCCTTAGGATCCATTTCATTGATAATTTGAGTGAAAAATACATCAATAATTGTGATGAAATTAAGTATGGTTTTCATCCTCAAACAGTTAAAATTTGGTGATATTATCTAGCATGAAAGGGATAGGAGTGAGTTTAACATAAATTTCTTGAGGTATGATAAAGCTATTGGTTGCAATGTGTTGGATACTTGGGCTAGATCATTAGTTACATGATTTTTATTTCTAGGAATAAGTTGAATATTAAAGCCATCAAAGTTTTATATGAGGTTCCATACTCTATTTTGATATTTATTCAATCTCTTGTTATGAAAAGTATACTAATTTTAGACCTATTCCATTTCTAGCTCAAAATCACAAAATTCTTGAACTATCTTGGCCTTCTTTTGAATATCTAAGAGAAGGCCATGCACCAATGATTCAAATTTTTCCATATTGTTAGTGCATGAAAACTATAGCCTATGAGTAGCTAAGAAAGTATCAACTTTAGGAATAATTAATTCAAATCTATCCCCAAATACTTGATTAAATTTAGAACCATCAAACTAAAGAGTCCAAACTTGATTATCATCATTATCTACTCATCAATTTTTATTTTCGGTGGTACTTTTGGAAGCTTGATACTTGAAATTATGTAAATGTTTCATATAATAGGAAGATGCTACACAATCTAAATTTGGTTGGTCTAATATTTTTAAATAAACTTTGACCTATCACATGATTATCTAGCATAATGAACATGTAAATTAAAAATGTTAAGTGTTGTGAATTTTGCACCAATTAGACAATAGTAAATCCTCTAAACAATATTTTCTCACAACACCAATATGATCATTCATGAATCTTGAAATAAATTATAAGAATACTTCAATATTCCTCATTTATCATAGAAAGAAGAAACTCCATCATAAACTATGCATACTTCTATATTGTCTGTAATATCACTAAGATCTCTTATAATATTGTCATTGTAATGTTCCAACATTATTTCTTCAACTTGATTTACCTCTAGAAATTATACTCCCAAATCAACCTTGGAAAACTTCACTTCATTATTCTTATTGTACTTTACAATCATATGCTTATTTAAAGGATCTCGATTAGTTTTTTTTTTATTGGTTATTTCCCTCCATGGAAGCCACACATGCAAAAAATTGGTAGCCATATATCTATTCAACATTTTAGACCAATCCCTTGTCAAAAAAATGCCATAATCATAGGGTATATCCACTACCTAGATATTAATGTATTGTTAAACATATGAATCTAATGTTAGCAACATATGTATATGGCTGAGTTTTCCAACTACACTCACCTTAGTCTTGTCTAATTCAATAAATTTTCTAGTTGGTTTAGTAGGGGCTAGAACTAGATCCTTTCATATTGAAAGAAGCATGAAATTGGTAGGTTTTACAAAATCTACTAACTAATTATCAATATTTTTACCAAATATTCTTAAATTCAACAAAAAAAGAAACAAACTCCCTCTTCTCCTTGTACATAGCCACATGTGTATCTGCTTTGATAGCTAGACTTTATCCTTTCCTTTTCCTAACATGTCCCTAGATGAGATCTCATTTGATGACCTGTCATATCTTACTAGTCCATCAACTTTTTGGAAGAATATTGTTCTTAACTTAGGTATATTTATTAATTCCAAACCTAAGAGGTTGACCTTAATTATTTTTAGCTAATCAATATAATATTGTCATGTTCTAGTTATTCTAGTTTGATTCAAATAATTCCTCACAAGGGGCCAAGATGTTTACTTGGAGGCTCTAGGTTATTACTAGCCTTTGGATCTAGAGGGAATTAATAATTATTTGGTGGAATAGAGGTAGTTAATGGCCCCTTGGACTTGTTACATCAAATATTATAAGTTATCTTGTTTTATTTCTAATATGTGTGAACCTCATCAACCTTATTTTAGGTGTAATTTCTCCTTACATTGGGAAGGTATAACATTCTAAAACCATGGTGGTGTCATAACCCATAGAAGGCACAATATCATAACTTGTTGGTGTAGGTATTTCTTAGTTTTCAAAATTTTGTATTCTCTCTAAAATATACTCTAGTAAAAACTTAGAATTCATGACAATTCAATTACAAGTGTTGATTTATATTGTGTATCCTATACCAATTGGATAAATCAACCTTTGCTTCAAGTTATGAGCTTTTAGATGCAATGGAACCCCAAAATTGTTTTTCCTAGTATTCCAAATTGTATTTATCCTTTAATAAAAATGATTCTAATTCTAGTTCCTTTGTGAATTTTGGAAGTAGTTATTATGGTTGTGAAGGTAAGTCACCTCTATAGTTAACTTCTTCATTTTCTTAGCCAACTCCATAATATTATTTTTTTCATCTCAAAATTTTACAAATGCTATATCAATAGATTGGAGGAAGTGAAGATGTTCCAATGAAGCCATAAAATGCGAATTCTATGGTGTAGAACCATGGATTGGGTGGAAATTCAAACAAGGTTAAGAACTAGGGTATGGATAGAAAAATCCTAATTGATCATCTTATCCTTATTTGACATCCCGAGAGTTTTGATATGATTAATAGACATAGCTCTAGATTTCCCTAATTTGGCATTAAATTTTACAACCTCAACATAGGTCTCAATGAAGTTTCTCATAGTAGGATTTTATCTTCTCATGAAAATAAAGGTAAGATTATCCAAAGTTGAGAAGTAGACATGTATCACTACCTACTCATTTATATCATAAGCATGCTAAAGATGACTATATATTTGTGAAAATTACTATTAAAAGTTCTTATTAGATTTTTATATTTCCTCTTCACCTCCACAAATTGTATGTAAAGATCAATTGGTTCAATTTGGATTCTAAATCTACCCAAGAATGTATTCTTCATCAAGTCCCATGATGTAATAGATTTTGCAAGAAAGTGAATAAACCAATAGAATGATTCTTTCTAAAGAGAATAATGAAATAGGCTACAAGCCACATCTTGATGTTGAATTCACTAATTATGTAAAGTATATCCTTAAATATCTTGATGCAATCCTTAGTTGCATGATTTTGGTAATTGGCATGGAACTTGGAGAAAATTTGTTATATGGGTTCTTAGGCATGTCATGGTAAGTAGTGAATTGTATAAGAGAAGAGTTGTTAGTGAACCAAACCATTGACTAAAAATTTATCTAAAATATGGGAGGATAGATGGGTATGAATTGAGAATGACTAGGTATGGAGACTCCTTAATCTCTTGTAGTCTTCCTATATTCTATTAATATGGAAATAACTTCACTAGATGAGCTAGATCTAACGATAATTTTCATATTTCTAGTTGTGAGGTTGGCATATTGGCCCTCCTTCTAGAACCAATCTATTGATGGGTGTTTTGTATGCAAAAAAATAGATACAATATTGAGTATGTTATATCTCTTGAAAGGAATCAAATCTCAATGAGTTATAAAATAACTACCCCAGGGCTTCAAATTTTAGTTCTTGAATTTACAAGATAGATCAATAAGTCAATGTATTTTTTTGTTTCAACAAGGGGCCTTACTTTATGAACTATAAATCTAATGAGGGTTTTGATATGATTTTTAAAAAAATAATAAAACCATAATTGTTTTCTCAGATCTAAGACCTTAAAATGATCTTTATAATCTAATTTTATAATGAAATGATGGTTTTCCTAAGTATGGATATTTTCAAAAAAATCTTAAAATATAGGTGATATGGAAAAGGTTTAGAAATCCTATGAAAAATCACAATTATAATTCAATGTTGTAGACATATAGATCCCACATATAACCATTTTTTCTTAATCAAAGGGACTCACAATGCCACAAAATAGTACAATATTTAAAGGAATAAACATTTTCATACCATGAAAATTCACCAAGCACCTAGATATAGTATAGCTCAATCAAATTTTCATAACCAAACTAGCATTCTAAATATGTTCATGTAGTGTAGGAAAAAGTATCCCTTTTTCACACTTAGTTTGGGAATGAAAAATTAATAAATAAATGACCTTGATGATGCCCTAATTTAGTGGTGTAATATGTAATTTACATATTCATATTAAGTTTAGGTCCCTTTTAATTAAAATGGAATTAATTGTGCCTTATTTTTGGTGTTGTAAGGTGTACCTTTACACTTTCACACTTATCTAGGGCTTTATTAATTAATTGAGGTTAATTTTCCTTAATTGGTCCCTTTAATTCAAATCCAAGCCTAATTAATCGCATTTTCTAAGGGATAGAGCTTGGCATTCATAAATTCCATTACATAATACTTAACCTTGAAAAATGTTTTTCCTAGGTAATCGAACTATGACCCATTCACCTAGTGTAGCCACGGTAGGAGGGTCCACAAAGAGAATAGTTTGGACCATGCAACAAGAGTCACACAACAAAAGAAACAAAAAATAGGGAGGAAAATGCAGATTCAAACATTCTTATTAACAAAAATTTAAAATACAAACAACCAACAACATCTAGGCTTACAGATTCGGCTCACAGGCCTGATACAACATGCTCAAATACAATATTCCTATATCTTCCTTATTACGAGCTGAAATCTTACATATCAAAGCCTATCTCTCTAAAATCTACCTTCCTAATGATCCATTACAATGATTTATATCACATCCACAGATCTAGAATCATCTACATCAACCAAAGATCATTACAATCTCCAATGAAGACAATATAATGTGTGCATGAAATAGGTCGGCCTCCAATTTGAATTACTCCACGGTGAATGCATAGGATGAAGTGTGGACCTATAATTAAGGTCGGGGACACTCCACAGAACAATTTGAATCACACCGTCAAGATCTACAAGTTATGGGAAAGATCCACAAGTGATCAAACTAGCCATTAGGCTTGAAAACTATTCTAGTGTCGGTTCAAGAAACTATCACTTTATCTAGAAGTGATAACTTGCCAGAAAAAAGATCCAATCGTGCTCAAATATTGGAATAAGGAAAATGAAAATTTCCACAATGTAAACATAGATCCACAGGGTCTGGTGAGCAAATATGATGAAATGTTGAATCTAACAACCTGAACTAAACAAGAACAAAATTGAAATGAATTTTTTTTTTTGGTTGATGCAAGATTTCCAAGAACCAAGGATGCTCCTGCATCAGACATCTGAGGTTATTTGAAAAGTGAGTCCCTCACTTTGTTGGGGCTAAAGGAAAACCAATATGGTCTACCTCAGTTTGAGAAATCCAAGAAGAATCTTCCACTGGTTTTCCCTTCCATTTCACAAGATATTATTTGTATTTTCTTCCATGTGTTTTCCTCCCTTATCTGGTATCCAAAATGTCTTCTATCTCATTGGATTTTTGTTTAGGAACTAATTTTCTAATTTTTCTCTACTGTCCTCACTAAATTTTGCTTCATAGTACTGATGTAAATATGCAATGTTGAATATAGGTGATATACCCATGCCATCCAGTAACTCTACTTCATATGCATTTCTTGAATCAAATTTATTCAAAATATAATAGGGTCCAAACTTTCTCATCTTAAGCTTATTGTATGTGCCAACTAGAAATATTTCCTTCCTCAAATACACCATCACTTCATCTCCAACTTCAAACTTCTTATGTCTTCTCTTTTCATTCGTTCACTCCTTATACTTCCGGTTCATATCTTCCAATTGTTGCTTTACTTGGGTATGCATTGTCTTCATATGTTCTACAAATTCCTCTACTTTTTTACTCCTTTTATCTTCCTTACTGATATCTCGTAACTTTGATATACCTCTAGGGTGAACTGCAATAACAATCTCAAAAGGTGTCTTTCTGGTACTCTTGTTCACTAAATTATTGTAAGTAAACTTTGCTTGTGCAAGGACTAAATCCCAACTTCTGATCTTCTCTCCAACCAAACATCTTAGCAAATTCCCCAAACTCATGTTTACTACCTCGGTCTGTCCATTAGTCTGTGGGTGAAAAGTAGAACTGAACTTTAAATATTTCTTCAACTTCTTCCAAAGTATCCTCCAAAAGTAACCAACAAAATTTGTATCTCTGTCTGAAAAAATACTCCTAGGTAATCCATGAAATCTGACCACTTATTTGAAAGACAAGTCTACTACATGTACTGCATCTATTGTCTTCTTACAAGATATGAAATGTGTCATTTTAGAAAATCTATCCACTACCACAAATATAGAATCCAAGTATGAAATCCATGTTGATATCCTCCCAAGGTCTCTCTGGAATGTCAAAGGCTTATACAATCCAACATTCTGACTACTTCCTTTTGCAACTTGATAAACTCTACATCTCTACACAAATTTCCTAACATCCTTATGAATCTGTGGCCAAAAGTAATTCTCACTTACCAATGCTACTATCTTATCAATTCCAAAGTGCCCTGCCAATCCTCCACTATGTTTTTCTTTCACCAAGTTATCCCTCATTGAACTCTAGGGTATACACAATTGATTCCCTCTGAACAACATATTATCCTTAATGAAATAATCCAACCATTGACTCCTATCCTCCAAGAATGGTTCTTTACAAGCTCTCCAAGGTTCTGCAAAATCTGGGTCTTCCTCATACAAGTTCTTCAATTCATCAAATCCTAATACCTCCACTCTCATATCTGCCAGTAAATTCCTTCTCCTACTCAAAGCATCAACAACTCTATTTGACTTTCCAATTGTATGTTTAAAAAAAAAAGTATAACTCTACAAGAATTCTACCCATCTCATGTGTCTCTAATTCAACTTACCTTGACTATTCAAATATTGCAAAGCCTAATGATCTGTATACAACAAAAAATACTTAGGAAACAAGTAATGTCTCCACTTCTTCAAGGCTTGAACTATGACATAGAACTCCTGATCATACACTGAATATATTCTCCTAGCATCATTCAATTTCTCATTGAAATAAGCTACCAATCTTTCTTCTTGACTTAATACTGCTCCAATTGCATTTCTATTTGCATCATAGTCTACTTGAAATACCTTATTAAAGTCTGGTAAAGCCAACATAGGCTACTCAGTCACCTTTTGTTTCAACAACTCAAAACTTTAGTCTACTCCAGATGTCCACCTAAAATCCTTCTTATCTCCTCTCATTGTTTTTGTCATAGGATTGCAAATAGAATTAAAATTCCTAATGAACATTCGATAGAAACTAGCCAATCCATGAAATGATCTTACCTCTCCAATGCTTTCCAGTGTAGGCCATTCAACTATTGTTCTTACCTTCTCAAGGTCCATCTTCAATCCATCCACAGATATCAAAAATCCCAGATATACCAATTCTTCCTTCATGAAACTACACTTCTTAATGTTTATTAGCAACTGCTCTTCTCTCAACCTCTACAAAACTTGTCTCATATGCAACAAATGTTCTTCTCTAGTGTTACTGAAAATCAAGATTTCATCCAAATAAACAATCACAAAATTACCCAAGAGTTTCTTCAATACCTCATTCATTAGCCTCATGAAAGTACTTGGTTCATTTGTTAGTCAAAAAGGCATCACTAACCACTCATACAGTCCTTCATTGGTCTTAAATGTTGTCTTCCAATCATTCCCTTCTCTGATTCTAATATGATGATATCCACTCTTCAAATCTATCTTTGTAAAGTATTTAGCTCCACTCAAAAAATCCATAATGTCATCCATCTAGGGCAAAGGAAATCTATACTTCATTGTGATTTTGTTTATGGCTCTAGAGTTTATACACATCCTCCATTATCCATCCTTCTTAGGTGCTAACACAACAGGTACTGCACAAGGAATTAATCTTTCTCTAATCAAACCCTTCCTCAACAATTCTTGCACATGTCTATTTAATTCTTCATTCTTTGCATGTGTCATCCGGTGTGCTACTTTATTAGGAAAACTAGCTCCAGCAATCAGATCCATGCAATGACTAATACCCCTCATAGGTGGTAATCCATCAGGTACATTATCTAAAATGATCTCTTCATATTCTGTTAGCAAATCCCTTATCTCCTTTGGTTGTTCTTCTACATACTTTAGGTCTTCAACCTTAGAAACCAAGGCATAGCACATGTTCTCATGTCTCAGTCCATCCATAAATCTCCTTCCATTAACCAAACAAATTCTAGCACTCGTGCAAACCTCAACTTTGGGAACATCCTCCAATGGAAACACAGTCTGCTTCATCCCATTAATAACAATGGTATATGTATTCTTCTTTCCATCATGAATAGCCTGTCTATAATTCTATCAAGGTCTTCCCAACAAAACATGGCATACATCCATAGGCATGATATCACACAAAACTTCATCATGATAATTTCTTATCTTCAATTTAACCAAAATTTGTTCACTTACTAGTATCTTATGCTCATCTTGAATCCATGATATCTGATAGGGCTTCAGGTGTTTCAATCTTTCTGGTTTCAATTTAGACACCATTTCTTTAGAAACTAGGTTCTTAGAGCATCCACTATCAACAATCACTTTGCAACATTTACCAACTACCTTGCATCTGGTTTGAAACAAATTGTTTCTTTGCAACAGTTCCTGCTCCATCTCACTTTGATACAATACTATTTTGTTCACCAACACTTCTCCATCTTTTGATTTATTAGATGATCTGACATGATCTTCCACAACAAAGGTTTTTCTTCTACTATTCTCTATCTTTTTGTTTGTCTCCCCATGATTATATTTAAATGCTCTATTTCCTTCTCCACCACACTTAAAACAAGTTCCTTTGAATAATCTTTTCTCTTGTCCTCTATCATCTTTTCTATAACCCTCATTCAGGTAACCACCATATCCTCCTCTTTGGTAAGAGTTCCCATCATCTCTATAGTATGAATTATCATTCTTACTGACTTCCTTATCCTTATTCTGATATGCAAAAGAGCCTCTTCCTCCTCTAGTAAAAATAATTCCTCTCTAAAATCTTCCACCTCTTCCTCTCTGTCTTTGCTCATGTTTATTATTCAGATTCTCTTATGCTTTTAGGGCACATTGATATGCCTCCTCCACACTCTGCAACTTGATCAAACTAATTTCATCCTGTATAGACTTCCTCAAGCCATTCACATATTTGGCTACTTGCTCGATCTCATCCTCTGAATGTCTAGATATGATATTCAACTTTTATATCTCCTCAGCATACTTTGTCACACTTAACTCCTACTTCAAATTTTGCAACTTCCAGAACAAACTGATCTGATAGTCTGTAGGCATAAATTTTGTTTTCAACTTATTCACCATTTGATCCCATGATTTTATCTTTTCTTTTCCTCTTCTTTTCCTATCTATCTTCAAATGTTCCCACCAAAGGGATGCATTTCCTTTCAACTTTGTACAAGAAAATTTTACTTTCTTATCTTCAGTGGTGCCTTGAAAATTAAAATACTTCTCCATATTTGTTATCCAATCAAGTAATTCATCCAAATCCAACTTACCATTATAATCTGATGGATTGAAATGCAGCTTAGTATTTACTCTGGTTAGGGCTCTTATGAACCTCTCTTCTCCCTGATCAAGGCCAGGTTGATCTTCTCTTTCCCTTTCTTCTGGTTCTTCTACGTCTTCATCACTCACATCATCAACTAGTTGACCTCTCCTCTGGGTCATTTCAACTGCTTCTAATCTGGCAACAATTCCTCTCAACATCTCTATCATAGCTGGGTATACATTTCCACGTGCTCCATTTCCTCTAACATTTCTTCTTCTCTCCATATTTACATAAGTCCTCTATAGCTGTAGGTTAGATCCTTAGTCTGCCACCCCACAACAAATCTTCAACTAGACTCTACAAATTCTGGCGATCTCTCATGGATCAAATCTCACTCTAATATCAATCTAGTCTAGCCACGATAGGAGGTCCTCAAAGAGAACAATCTAGACCATGAAACAAGAGTCACACAATAGAAGCAACACAAAATATGGAGGAAAATTTAGATTCAAACATTCTTATTAACAAAAATTTCAAATACAAACAACCAACAACATCTAGGCTTATAGATTCGGCTCACAGGCTTGATACAACATGCTCAAATATAATATTCCTATATGCTCCTTATTGAAAGCTGAAATTTTACATATAAAATCTTATCTCTCTAAAATCTACCTTCCTAATGATCCATTACAATGATTTATATCACATCCAAAGATCTAGAATCATCCGTGTCGTCCAAACATCATTACAATCTCCAATGAAGAAAATGTAATGTGTGCATGAAATAGGTCAGCCTCCAATTTGAATTACTCCATGGTGAATGCATAGGATGAAGTGTGGACCTATAATTAAGCTCAAGGACACTCCATGAAACAATTTGAATCACACCATCAAAATTCGAGAGATACAGGAAAGATCCACAAGTGATCAAACTAGCCGTTAGGCTTGAAAATTATTTTGGTGTCGGTTCAAGAAACTGTCACATAATCCAGAAGTGATAACTTGCTGGAAAAAGATCCAATCGCACTTAAATCTTGGAATAAGGAAAATGAACATGTCCACGATGTAAACATAGATCCATAGGGTTTGGTGAGCAAATGTGATGAAATGTTGAATCTGCCAACTTGAACTAAACGAGAACAAAACTGAAATGATTTTTTTTTTGGTTGATGCAAGATTGCCAAGAATAAAGGATGCTCCTACATTATCACCATAGGGTGAATGGGTCCTCACTTAGACCTAGGACCCTAATTTAAAATAATTTTTTTTGTGGTATTTTAACATTTTCAAATCCATAATTCAATGTTGGCTTGTGATATTTGAATTTCATGATATTAAGGTAACAAACATATAAATATAAGGTTATTTCACTTAGTTTCACCTAGAGAGATTTTCAAGTGTTCAATTCCAAATAGAAATTTTATGATCAAGAGAGCATTCAAGGGCAGATTTGTAGAAAATTATTGCAACAATCAAGATTCCATTTTCATGTCAAAGATTTATTGCATCATGCATGTTGTTTAGGCTAATATAGTGATGTAGAGTTCAAGATCTATTCAAGTATTCAAAGGAATTGTTTCAAGAAAAGTTTCATGATCAAGATATACATCCATTGAAGCCAATTCATGCTAAGTACAGATTTGTATTCCAAGGTTCAAATAAGTTTTGGTGAGTTGTTACATAGTGTTTCTCATTCAACATTCTTTCATTCTTTTCTATTTCATTTCAAGGTTTAATTACCAAAATGGGGTTTGACCAAGGCAAACCCCCATTCCCTAACAAACAACATTTTTCTCTCTTTGATTAATGTGTGTTTGTAAATTTTGGGTGGAAGATCTCTTGAATTTTTTTTTTTGCAAAGCTATCAAAGTTGCATTTGTTGTCACCATTCTTACAATTTCATAGAAACTAGCCTACATAATTTATTTCCAGTTGTCTAACCGTGAAATTCGGGGATATAGGAGTGTAGACATAGGAGAAAAAAACCTATAAATATATTTTTAGGAGCCCTAACCAAGACCCATTTGCCATAGGGCGAATGAGTCCTCGGTGAGCCTTGAAAAAGCACTTTTTGTGAGAGGTACGCAAGATTTATACCTTCCAAACTCTCCCTAAAGTCTATAGGTTCAATCAGTTTTATATTTAAGCTTCTAAATGCACTTTATATATCACAATTTGGAGTTTATTTTCTATTTTTAATCTTTCTCCCCAAAGGGTTGTTTGGCCTAGACCCCCATCCTCGTAGAAAAGGGAAATTTGCAGATTCACATATTGATTTGACTCACCTTGAGGTAGATAGTCATTTGATTGTGTGGATCTCATTTCCTAATTAAATTAGAGAAGTAGGACCCCTTTTCCCTCTTTGGATCCACTTTTCCATTTTGGAAAACTCCCCTATCCTATTTTTCTATGTTTTAGTTCAAAATGACCATACAAAGAAAATTATAATTAGAAAATCACAATTGTTATATACCAAATATTTAACAAATATCAAATCATTTTATCATAACTTCAATTGAAATTCATATAATATTGAAGAGGAACCATGAAAAATATTTGAATCAACTACAAATGACACCATTCAGTAATTCTTCTACTTGTATTAAGTTCAAATAAAGTTTTGAGTTCAACAATTCTTGGTTCAATTCTCAGAATAAACTTTACATAAAAAAATTGATTGCCTTTTATAGAGAAGGAAATAAAAAATTAGTATAATGAAGGGTGGGGATTAATCCAATACCAGAGGTCTAGACTAAATTTGTACTTATTTACTAGAGAAACATTAAATATTATATACACCTATCTCTAGCTAATTTTTGTTACACATTTTTTTATGGAAAAGAAAACATGTTTTAAAGAGAAAAGGAATTTTTTAAGACAAATAGCATAACAACTAACAAATTTTGAGATAAATTTGAAACTAGGATTAGAATATAAAATGTCTTCTCGAGAACTAGGGAACACAAGTCAACATGGAACAACTTCCTAGAGAACACTTTAGGAAAGGAACTAATTTGTAATATAATGCAAGTACAATCTAATTCAAGGCATATCATCTTCAATATTTTTCACTTGTACTACATCTATGCCCTTTAAACCTTTATTATGTACATAATCTAGTCATGCTTGAGTGGCTTGAGTCATAAACCTCATATTTTTGAATCTTATCCACCTCTTGTTCATATAGAACCACTGGTAGACTATGGTGCCATTATCATTTTGCAAAGGGCCCACAAAGATTTTTGATACGTGTCTATAATTCTACTACTTGTAGCTTTAACTATGCTTTTTATTTTTCATCTTTCTGCATCCTCTCCATAATTGTAGTTGCAACACCCTATAGTTCTTCAATTTCTTGGACGTCAATAGTGGATGCCAAATTAAGAATAGAAACTTTGAAATCCTCAGGCCTCATATACCTATTATATTTCTCTACTATCAATGTGGTAATATGCTAGACCATGGATCCTTAAGCATCTCTAGACATATGATACCATATCCTTGCTTTCTTCTATTATTTATGATTTTCTATTCTACTCAGGAAACCAGCTAAGTCCATTGAGGGAACCTCAACAACTAGTAAATATTTTATTTTAATTGTGATTGCAGACATTCATGTGTTACATGGGATCATCTTCTATTTATTATTATGTAGGAGAGGAGTGAAGAATTACTTGTTGACTATCTATGTTGTCTCTTGATTTGAAGTTTGATATTGTGGATTTTCTAATGGTGTATGTTTTAGCACTTATTGATTAGGAAAAATGTTATTAGCAACTTCATATTGTACCTTTTCAAAGAGATTTTGATTCTATAATAATTCATTAGTAACCTTTACATTTTGTTATGTCATATCCATAGTGGAATCATTCTACATAGGGGGAGGGTTATTTTCATCCATGGTGGTGATCTCTTGTGCTTCCAATTCCTTGTATACTTGATCAATACCTTCTATTGATGGAGGCTCAAGGAATTCATGAGTCAAAGAATATTCTAAATCAACACTAGTCTCAGAAAATCATGGATTATTTACTTCAAAGAGTACACTACTTGCAACCTCCTTGGGTAATGCTTGGGTGAGCTAGAAAATGAAATAAGATGGGAAAGTGATGAGAGTAGAAAATCATAGAGATATGGAAGGAATTGTAGAACAAAGTGGACATGGTTGAAATGGCAATGGGAATGCTAGTTGATAGTGATTGTTGAGGAATAAATTGGAAAGGTGAGAAAATAGAAGGAAGTGAAGGAGATGAAATGATAGGTAATGGAGAAGAATTTATAATGCTAGGAGTGATAGTGGAACTAGAAATTTCAACACTAGGTGATGTGGTGTGGTAGTAGAAGAAAATTACTAGTAAATGGACAAAATAGAAGTAGCAAGTGGAAGTGTTATCTCAATAAAAGAGGAGGAAACAATACAAGGAATATAATATAGAGTTTGATCTTGACTAGTGGCTTCATTTTTATCTCTTTGTTCTTTCCAATGTTTTCTTCTCAAATCTTTGAGGTTGATCTCCCTTCCTTTTGTATAATTTAGTTCAAATAGTAGGTTATCTTTTTTTTAATTTTATTTTCTCTTTTCCCTTTGCCTTATGTTTAGGAGATTTTATTATTTCTTCTCCTTCAATATCTTCACCATCATTTTATGTAGAGAGATATTCTACTTTAGAAGACTCCGACTCATCAAATTTTGCAACCTTAGACATCTTCTTAATCTTTGGAAGTTCATATTGTTAATGGTAAATTTTGAGAAATTAAATTAACTATTTATGCATCCACCCATTTCTTATTGTATCTAATTATAGGTTGTGTAATCTCTTCAAGTTTACTAACTTCTTCCTCAACCCAATTAGGAGACGAGATTGGTTGATCAAATACTCTTTTTTATTCTTTTTTTGGCACCAATTTCGCATGATCAAGTAGTTGATCCAACGTTATAACTATCTTGAACTACCTAATAACATCTAGTGAGATCCTAGAAAATAATATATTTCTTACTTCATGTTCATCAGAGCAATTGAACCAAAAATATTAATTTTTTTCTTATGATGGTATTTTTTACCCACATTCTTCTCTAATTAATGATATAGGCCAAAATGTGACCTTGCTTGATAGAAGACCCAGTGATACATTTGCATTTCTACATCTAATTATTTTTTATGTTCTGAAGGACAATCAAATAATCCCTTTCCAATCACAAACCCTTTGAGTAGATGAATTTCTTTGTTAGATAATCTCTAACTTAGACTTCCTTGTAACATTCTTGTGACATGCATGGTGAATGCATTGACAACCCTTCTATAATGAGATAAGGCTTTTTGTAATTGCAACCAACAATAGCAATAATATAGCTTCACTTGACATGGAGCATTTTTATTATTGTATGTGTATGTTAATCCTTTATATCCAAAGCTCCTAGCCAACAAGTAGACCACATAAGAATTCATGTAGAATATTCTAGATTCTTTTATGGTCATAAGTTGCTTTTGGATATTATCACTTATTATCTTAGCCCATTAAATTTTCTTATCTCCACTCATAATGCATTCAATTAAATAGAGAATCCGATCTTGAAATGATGAAGCAGATGGAAAACCCATTACTTTACTCAACAAGGTTACCAAGACACAGATTTTTGTGATGAAATCATTCTTGTACAAGTTCTTAATAACTTTTCCAAACCACCCTTGGATTCTTCATACAATGGTCATTAGTGAAATTTTTGTATTTCTCTAGGCCCTAGTCACATATGGTTTGACCTTGTTCTTTGGCTATATCTATCATGGATGGATATGATGGAATTCCAAAGGCCTTAGTGATTGACTTGGTAGAAAGATCAACCACAATTCTTACATTAAGTGCCACAATCTTCCTTGAGTTAGAGATATAATGATCTCTACATTCCATAATGAGATTTGGATATTAAGCATAAGTAGTTAACCCAACATCTTGTGCTATGCCATTGCTAAAAGAATTCTTAGCTATTGGAGTGGGATTAGCTTCAAACATTCTTTCTCTAAAGTCCTCTAAATCTGTGTGCCTCAACTTGGTATCTACTATAAAATTCTAACTTGATGTATTTTTTATTCAAGGAAAAATCCTTTGAACCTATACTTCATTTTGCTATCTCTAGTCATTTGTTCTTGCATGAAAAAACTTCATGTATAATCCTTTAAAACCATTATCGTACAAGAAATAACCTTATAAGAAATTAGCTCTCCATAGAATATCATTAAAATTTAAAATTATTTCATACAACAATACTAAAATTTACATAAAAAAAGACATTATTCTTTCAAACTTATGCAAATTAATTCTTTAAAAATCAACTCAATTTACTATTATTACAAATGTTCTATACATAAAAAAAAATTACCATCATAAAACAACCTTGAAACCAATACCAACAATGATCTTAGAAAAATTGAATAAATCTATAATTTTCTCAATTTTATCTTAAATGTGGGGTTTTCATGTCCTTTAGAATCTAGAAAATCACAAGTTATTAAGCTTAAGAACACATTTAAAATTTTATTCATAAAATCCTTGATTAATGGTTTGCTAAATTTTAGCCAGGTACGATATGGGTGAAACTTCTATCGTTAACAAGATATTGTGGGCCTACATTAGGGTACTAGATATGTCAAGATTCTAGGTCCAACTAACACAAAAACAATATACCAATTCATAGTTCTAGGTCAAAAGCATTTATATCCTTCCAGTAGCATTTGATACATATGTGGTTTAGGCAGAAATTCGATGGACACAGGGATATGTCCATGCCATTAGGAAAATAGTACTAATGCAATATAGCTACTTTTTGGTAAGATCTTGGAACTTTTGGAGAAGATAGTGGAGACTCAGAGGAGGTTAGGATATCAAAGGTTGACCATAGACTAAGGGATATGTCCATGACTAGGTTGAAGACTTGTCAAAGGAAACATAGCAGAGAAACCTTGGTGAACAAGATATTGCTGGTTATTTGGGGTTGACAGGATATATGCAAGACAAGGTTAAGGACCCACAAAAAGGAGAATCAGTGGAAGTTTGTAAGCGTAAAGAATGAAGTGGGTATATGAAGGAGAACAAGATATGTCTACAGTAGGTGACAGACTCATGAAATTAACTTTAGAATTTTGAAGGTGAGCTGAGGTTGTGGAGAGATATGATGGGTTAATGGATATGTGAGAATTTAAGGTTTTGGAAACAATTTAGGAGCTAAGCAATGTTTTGATATTGAAGAGGATACAATAGGACCCTAGGTGACCCATGGATATGGACAGGTAAATAGAAATCTTCTACAGGATAATTTCTTACAACAAAGTGATAAATGAATGTATGAGTGAGATTTTAGGGAGGTTTGGGATATATAGCAAATGGGATCAAAGCTTTGCAAAAGATATTTCATGAAAATTGGAAGGAAAAAAGGTACAATTTTTAGTTCAATGGAGACATGGAGGGGATATTTAAATCAACAATTTATATCCAAAAGATGATCAAGTCCCCACGAAAAGGGGACTCCATAACAATGTTACTTGCATTCAAATAGTGGGCATATTATTGAGGGCATGGATGATTTAGCGAGGAGTTTGAGTGTGTGTACCATAGAAAAATGGATCATTAACATTTTCATAGTCTGGGTATGTGCAGGATCATCATGGGAAAAATAGGCCCTTAAATGGCGAAAAATTAAAAAAAAAAAGAGTTAGGCAACTTGACGTAAAAATTTGAATAAGATATCTTTATTATGTCAAAAATATGTAAGAATAGAATTTGTAGGAAATTGAATTTAGTTTCTAAACTACTAGGTTTATTTAAAAAAAAAAGTCTATTTGGTGAAAATTTGAAATTTCAATGCAGTAGTACTTAAATTTCAGGGAAAAATAAGAAGTAGGTGTCTGTCTGACCACCCTAACCACAATAAAATGATAATATATTTTAAAATATTTTAGATATAAGTAGAGGACTCATGTTCTGATGTGATTCATATTTTTTATAATTTTTCCAAGTAAGTAATTAATTATGAATTTTTGATTACAACTTTTAAAAAATATAAAATCTTGTATGTCTGACCACCTTAACTTGGTCAAAACTTCATGAAATTCAGTTTTTCTTTTTTAAAATCCTATAGTATGTGAAGCATAGAATGTGACACATGTTTTGGATTCAAAAAAAGTGATACCGTTTGAAAGCTATAGATGTTTTTCAATCAGCCTATCAATTAGGACTTTTGTCATAACTCAAATAGAAAATGAATAATAATTATTTATTAAATTAAAAGTAAAGCATAATTTATATTGGTGGAAAGCTGAGAATCTCCTTTAAAAACCCTTTTTGTTTCATCAACTTTGGGTTAAAAAAAGTCATCAGCCACATACCCTACACATACCCATCATATTGCCACTTTTTGGCCCATCATGATCCTACACATACTCGTCTTTTAGGTCTTTCTCTCATGATGCTTGATCTATTTTTCTTTGATTTAATGTTGTAATGACTTATGCATTCACATTAGGTCCTAAACATTCAAATTAAGGTGTCTTGTGAAGGTGTTGTGAAGTGTTGTAACACATTTCTACACTCTTCTAGACTCTTCTCATTACAATTCACCTAAAAATAACATTTTCATCACTTATTAAGTGCTATTTTGAAGTGTTGTAAAGTCTTGTAACAAGATTCCATGCTTTTCTAGGCTTAATTTCACTATTTACACCTTTCTTATGCTTTATTTGACCCCTTTATGCACTTATAAGGCTTAATTAAGTGTATTTTTAAATGTAAACCTGACAAACAACATTAAATGCAAGATAATTCCTGACACCCACTTACAAGACTAGAGTGAGACCCATTTTCCATGGGTGGCGAATGAGTCCCTCTTGGCTCCAAATTCAAATTATTTCAAATTTTCTTTCGGGTTCTTATTCAAAATTACCTTATGTCGGCTTGTGATGTATTATTGGGTTACTAAGGCACAAGAATGTATAAATAAGTGTTTTTCTCCTCATTTTGCATCTCCCATTCACTTACATTCATTCATTCATCAATTAGCATTTGACCACTTTTCATCATTCAATCAAGCATCAATCAAGTATCTTGGAGTAGCCATTGACATATCTTCAGATTTCTTCAACAAGCTTGTGAATTGTGTATGTAGATTTTCCAAGAAATTAGGTGTTGAAAGGTGGTCAAGAAGCCAACAAAGTGTTTCAAGTCAAATACAACCTATTTCAAGCTTGGAGACAACCTATAGTCCATTTTCTATAGATTTGGCTTCGTCAACTCGATAAGAAGACAAGTGCAGATATGGTGCTACAAAATTGGTCCCTGATTTCATAGAATTTTTGGAGAGGACTAATTCGCCATCAGTGGCGAATGAGTCCCACCTTAAGGCTGAAAAACTATATTTTTTCAAATTCCAGATCCCGACAGTCAAAAACCAATTTTCAGGTGTTTTTATCAAGAGTAGGATTGATTCGCCATCAGTGGTGAATGCGTCCCATTGGTGATTTTCATTGATTTATGTTAGCATTCATAACACTTCAAATTCATCATTAATTTCCCAGGTGCACTCTGTTTAGCCTTGTTTAATTTTGTTTGCAGTAGTTTACTTCTTTATTGCATTTTCTACATTTCACACTATGTTTTCAAACATTACACATTTCTTAGGTCTTGCATTCATAATCAGTCAATTACATCATTTAGTTTCATTTATATCATCTCATTTATCCTTAATCACATCATACATACATTAGATTGAGTGAACCACATTGATTTTGAGGGTTTATCTCTCTCCTTTTAGGTGAAAAACCCTAAGAGTATAAGAGTAGCCAATAAACCTCCTCAAACTCTTTGGTTCATTTTGGTGAACCTGAATATTGAACACTTTATCTTTCTAATTTCCATTACATCTTTCATCCTAGGTTTCACTTGCATCAAAATTCAATTAGGTTTTTTTTTGTTTTTCCATCCTAGGGTTTCTCAAATTGCATTAGTGAAAGACTCATTTAGACTTCATTTTTGCATATCAAATCATTTAGAAATTCAAAATATGCATTTGCATCCTTAGCTTTCATCTGAAAAGTATTCAAATCACTTTAATTTTTTTGAAAAAGACAAAAAAAATCTCATGACTGGACTCATTCGCCACCCTAAGCGAATTAGTCGACCTGCACATTTTAAAAAGCACTTTCAAGCATTTTTTGGGAATTTACTACATTTCTGTTCTCTATTTCAGTTTGTAGAATTTCTTTTATAATTTACTTCTAGATTGCATTCCATTTACATTCACCACATCCTTTGTGGTACTTGTATGATTTTTTGGTGTCCCATTGATAATACTTTAGTGAAAATGAAGTTCTAGACTCATTGCTTCCCACAATAGCAGTTTTGTTGTGGACCTTGGGATCTCAAGAGATCCTACCCCTAGTATGGATAATGGTGCATTAAGGATAATATCACTACTATTCCTTCACCTTTCCATCCAATGCATGTTGACACACAACAACAGGAAAAATTCATTAGTATTCATGAAGATTTTGCATACTTACAACAAGACTTATCCCTCGAAAACATTTCAACAACTACCATACCTACCATAGAAAACCTCCATCATTTGATTGAAAGTGATGATGGCTTACAAGTTATGAAAATAATTGTTGAAATACACAATAAACATGTTCCTTCTAATTCCCAATCAAAAAACATTGTTGTGAACCAAGGAGGACCTCACATTACTCCTCCTTCAACCATAACATCCATTCCAACTTATACCACTCCTCAAGTTACAAAAACAGTACAATAGGTTAGTCATGTGACTCCTTTTGTTCTTCCAACTAGAATTCCTAGTTCTTTTGTGGCATCGCATGTTCCACCTACCACCTTCACCCCTCTTAGTGTTCCTTTCACTTCTCCTGACATTACATACACTCCATCACCATTTTCCTTTCCACCTCATACCACTTACACCAATCCCATCATTACACAACTCTTTAACATAGTTTCATCCATGCAACAAAAACTCTCCACCATTAGCCAAAGCCAAAATTCTCCACCCACATATCATGTTTGTAGTAGCCCCTTATATTTAGAGATCTTAAGAATCCTGATGCCACAAGGGATTAAGATACCTAGGTTTGAGAAGTACAGAGGTAAAGGAGACCCTCCTAATCATGTCAATGCTTATACAGTCTTGTGTAGTGATTTTTTCCTTGATGATAAGTTATTGGCCAAACTTTTTCATAGGACCCTAAAGGAAACTGCATTGGATTGGTTTTCAAACTTACCCAATCATTCAATCCGATCATTCAATGAAATTGTAGATGCCTTTATAAGTCACTTCCAAGTTCATATGAATCCCAAAAAGGAAATGGCTGATTCAATGTGATGTAAACAAAATGACGATGAAAAAGTAACTAATTTCATTTCATGATATCAGTCATAGTATGCTCAAATTGATGTCAAGATTCTTGATTCACATATGCAGAAGATGTTTATTGAAAATTTTCACACAAACCTTCAGGATAAGTTGACTATAATGAAATTTCCTTCATTTATGCACAACCCTATGTGACTATCACAACTCAATTACTAGTCGTGATTCAAAGTCTACTTCTACCCGAGCTAAGAAGTTCAAATAAAATAACCAAAACAACACGCAAAACTTTCAAAATCCAAGCAGAGGCTTCTTACAGTTCAATCCACCCCCTCCACAAGTAACCCAATCCATACCTAATCAAGTTGTAGTTGTTAAAGCAACAGTGCCCTATACCTATGGGGATCCGAAGAGACATTTTACCCCTTTACCTGATATTGTCCATAACACAATGAATCAATTGCTGCAACAACAAATGATCACTTTGCCTACCATTAAACCCATTGACACCACCAAAACTTTACCACCCACCTTCAAAACAAATGCTTATTATCATTTTCATCCCCAAAATGGACATGACACTGAACAATGTAAGCCTCTCAAACACTTAGTTCAAGACCTCATTGATTCGGGTCATTTGTCCATTGCAGGTGTCAATGATCAAGGCAATAATTCCATTGCACCCCCTAATCTAAATTTGCAAATATTTACCAACCTATGCCTAAACACAATGTTTCATTTGTCAAGTCTAGTGAATCTTCGAACACTCATGTGATGAACATTAATACAACTAATGAACAACATGATATTGCTCCAATTGTTACCCAAGTTAATCCTATGGATGAACTTGTGGGTACAATAGATGTTGTCCCTCATAAGGGCCCAACCCAGAAATCTCTTGATATTACCTTTTCTTCTCATGATATACTTAAAAAGCTTCCCAAAGGTCCTCTTTACATAGCTGACAAAATCTATGATAAGCCCACCAATGGGATATTAATAGATCCCGCTTGTGGTGAGAATGTGATCATGGAATAATTTTTAGTATTACATGAACTTTCTCAAGAAGATTATGCTAAACCAACCACATGGATTAAAACACATACTGGTTTTGCATTCCCTATGATCGGATCAATCATACTACCATTACAAGTAGGACCCAAAACTTTGGATATAACATTTTCTATTTTTCCACAATTGGATCAATTTCTTCTATGACTAGGCCACCCTTGGCTTTGCTCAATGAAAATGGTCCATTTTTTTGTTCAAAAATGTTTGAAATTTCCACATGGCAATGAAATATTTACCATACACCATAGTGGTTTTCATCCATTGTCTTCTAAAGGTAATTTCTCCTTAGAAGCCTTTTGGCCTGAACCTATGGAACCCATCACTCCTCGCAAGGACTTCTTTTTCATAGCCTGTCAAAAGTGAAAAGACAAATGAATAGCTGAATTGTCTCTTCATAACATGTCCCCATCCATTTCCACTTCTCCTATCCTAGATGAGACCATCCTTCAGCTTGATTTTGAAACTAAACAAACAATACCACCCCATGAGCGACCGACCATAGACACTCCCCCTTCCTCCTTTAAACACCCATGAGATAATGAAAAAAATCATGTTATACTTCTCCACATTAAACAAGTTTTTAAAGACAAAGAGAAAGTGATTGACCCATATTCCTCAGTTTCTTCTATGCTTCCCACTTACAAAGAAAAGGAACCTATGGTGGATCAACCCGCTCTTACACCTCAACAACTTCAAAATAAAAGTAAACAAAACCCCAGTACTAGAAAGCATAGGCATCGTCATCGTCTCCTTGATCGTCAGTCATGAATGGAAGAAAACAAGGAAAATAAACCTCCACCTTTGACAGAAGCAATAGATTATCACCCCCTTCTCCTGACCCACCAAATGATAATATAGTCCAACCTGTTATGCCTTGCATAACCACCCCACTTTGATTTGGATCAAAATGGGTCCCCCATTTTTCTTTTGGTTTCTTTGCTTCTAATTACTTGCTTTCCTTTTTGGAATTCTTGTGTTTTCCTCCTAATTTTGATTTTGATCTATCTGATTTAATCTTGGTCCTGTCTCAACCTAAGCTATTTTTCCTTCTTGTTAGGAATTCACTAAAATAATTGTAAGCAATGGTGAATTTATTATAATATGTCTTATTTGCTGCTAAGGACTAATGTAGACCTTCCTTTTTGTAGGGTTAAATCCTACACTTGATGATATTTTTTAGGTGAGGCTTAGTTGGAAGGCATTCCTCAATCCAGTTGGTCATAAAAATCAACTAAGGCAAAGTCGGCAGGACCCTGGCGATGTCACAACGATCAGAAATCATATGTAGGCATTAATCGCTAAGACATCATTCATCATCTTGGCGACTAAGAGAATACACTTCGGTGGGAGTCATCTTCTTCGCCAAGAAGTCTCGGCTAAATCTTTAGGTCACACCAACAAAGCACAAGAGGAGGTCTACCGGGGTGAGGTTTGTCAATCTTGCCAACCCATAAAGTCTCACCGACATATTGTTTCATCGGTGAGAGAATCAGGTTGTCATGGCGACAAAAGATGTGCTTATGGAGATCCCTCAGAAAATAATAATGTATCTATAGGATGTCTCCTCGATAGGGTAATGTTATAGCGACACAACTGGAGAGAAGGAAATCATATCGGTATGACCACAAGAGGGGTCTTGGCGACAACATAATTCGGAAAAAGGGGGCTTTGGTCGGTATAATGTCTTACTGACCAAACGAAGTCCCACCGACAGAGGAGGGTCCCACCTAAGAATCTAAGTCTCGGCAATAATTTTTCCTTTGGCAGGTGGTCTGGCCGATTGGCATCGGTCTCGCTGAAGGGAGTTGCATTCGGCGAAGGATAAAACCTTCAACATAATGTCTGGCTGAAGAGGTGAGGTCTCGGCGACTGAGCGATGTCTTCCCGAAATGATAGGAGATCGCCAAAAGATAACGCTCTCGGTGAGAAGTCTCACCAACATGAGGAGGTCACGCCGAAAAGGCTGAGCTTGGGAAAACTGAATGAACTTGGGGAGACTCTGAACGAATGGAACTGGTTTGGTAAGAAGTCTTGCCGACCCGATGATGTCTCCCTGACATAAAGAAAAGGGTTCGCCGACAGAACGAGGACTTCACCAGGTGGTCTTGTCGATATGCTAAAGTCTTGCCAATAGCGGTGGGTTCACAAATGAAAAAGAGATATTAGTATAACCAAGGGGAGCTCGCCATGACCTTGTGTTGATTAAAAAGTCTTGCCGAAAGGAAAATGAACTTTGAGCTAGAGAGAGGGATATCATCGGTGTGATGTCCTACCGACAAGCAGCTATCTTGCCGATCTTCTCTTGAGCTTGATATGACTCCCACGGCTCGCCGAAATGTCTCACCGACTGCCTCATGCTACCCTGATGACAACTGCATAATGGTGAAATCATATAGGGGAGACACCGATGGTGTCTCACTGACATACGATGTTGATTGGACCACCTTTTGACCACCTGAAAAGCTTGCATGGCGTAAGCCCGACCAATCAGAGGAAGCCAAAAGAGTGATTCATTGGTCCCTTTGACCGATTGACTATTCCTAGGAAAGAAGGCCAACATAATGCAAATTAGATGGAATCTTTCTGAGAATAGATGACGATGGATCGACTTGAGTGATGGCATTCAAATCTATAAGGAGGCTCAATGGTGTTTCCAGAAGATGGTCAACAAACAGAAAAGTCCAGAACAGAAAGGGAGCCGAAGGAAAGAAGAAACTGTGACTTAGAGGGATAGCTGTGGTAGCTAATGGCAAGGAGGTAGATCAATATTAATGAAGATATTCTGAGCATTCAAGGTGACCCCAACAGAGTTCGAAGGTGGACATGAAGACATGAAAATTAATACTGTAGCTGCCAAAGAGATCTAGAAAGGCTTCTCCCGAGGGTAGAAATCCTTCATCAGCACGGACAATAGGGCTTCACATTAAATGCAGTTTTGACTTTCCTCAAAATATTTGAGAGCCGACTCTCTTGGATGCAGATATTTTGTAAACCCTAGTACAGGGGACAACACATTCCTGTTGGTACATTTTGTATATAAGGCATTCTTGCCTCTTTATAAAGGTTAGCACTTCTAGGTTAGAACTTCTAGTGTTAGAATTTTCATAGTTGGAACTTTTAGAACTGGTAGAGAAGAGTAGAAGAGTTAGAAGTTATAAAGAAAAGTCAGTAAGAGAAGACAAAACTGCATCCTGATTCTTTGTAATGGGAGTTCCCTTTATCTTCTTATTAGCAATTAGATTCAGTACAAAATATAATGTATTTTCCAAGTTCGCTTAGTGTAGTTGGAAACAATCTAGAGAAATAGATTCTCTGTACACTGGTGATTGTACCGGCTTTGTAAATATTGCTTATCTATTTTATTGACAGTAGAAGCAATCAGAGTTTAATCTACTTCATGTTGTGTTCCTTAATGATATTTGTCTTAATTGATCATTTTATTTTTGAAGTCTTCAAGGAATGAAATTTTATTTGTGTTTTATTTAAATGGTAGCCAAAAATTTGTTATTCGAATTAGCACTGAGAATGAAAGAGGTTGTGTGTCAATCACAAGCTTATCTTGTTCTGCAGTTTTAGTTTATAATTCCTTGAAGTTAACAAGTATGGTTAAGATTGGATGAACTATTGTTCTTTTCTATTCAAAACCCTGATCTATCTTTTGTTGTTTCTTTAAAAACCCTGGTTAAATTAGGTTTTATTTCATGCTTGATCTTAGAACAATCCAAAAGCTCACACTAGTAGGCCCCTTGAATATTACTGTTGCATTGACCACTAAGTAACATCAGCACAGTTGAGACCCAACTACAAAGACCTTGGGAGCTAAGGCATCCATGTGTTTCCTTTCTCTTTCAGGAGAAGTAGAATAGTAATATTTTGCTTGCATTGTTGTGGTGCCAAAAATCATCATCAATAGGAACTGGCGGTAGAAGGAGGGCCTAGAAAGGAAAACTAGATAAAGCTCGGTCTTTTTCATCAGAGGAGCCCCACAAAGTTCTTCGATCAACTGAAAATCCATCACCGTTGATAGAACTCAAGACCCCAACAAGACACAAGGTTTGCAAAACTGGGGCCACCATCATACCACCCTTATTAGCTCTGCTCACTCCACGAGGCTTTTCACCAATAACCCAGTGGATACCTATTAATCCATAACCAAATCCATCTCAATTGTCATCACAACTAGTTCAACCCATACAACAGCTGGCTCAACCACCACCACCGCTACCAATGGCATTCTTTCAGAATAATCCCTCTCCATTGGGGACTATTCCTGGAGGTTTTCACAATATGCCCAAGAACCCTGAGAAATTATGCCCCAAGTATATTCATGGCGAGTCAAGGAGTGCTGAAAAGCACATACAAGCTTTCAAGGATGCTTGTACCAGAGCTCAGATAGCTCACCATGATGTAGTCTGCTGGTTGTTCCCTTATTCTTTAGGGGACATGGCATACAATTGGTACCTTAATCTTCCTCAAGGTTCCATTCTGACCTGGACACATTTGGAAAACACTTTCATCAACCAATTCAGGGTTTATGTGGACCCAACTCTTTTATATCATCAATTTTCTACCATCAGGAAAGAACCAAGTGAACCCCTACCTCTATTCAATACCAGGTTCCAACGAATGTATATGAGATTGCAAGATCCCTATCTAGTCACTAAGAACAGTGCCATTCAAGCTTACTTTACAGTTATAGACCCCTTGCTTGGCTTGTTCTTGCAAAGGACTTATCAACTAGCTGATATTGATTCTCTAGCCAAAGTCTATCATCTAGCTATCAAGCTGCAACAACAAATCAGTTCTCAACAAGGAGGCCTAGGAGGAGGTTTCCCTTCAATAGGATATCAGATGCATAGCCCAACTCCTCTATTCAATACTGTCCTGGGAATGTCTTCTTCCCATTATGGGCCTATGTTTGAGTTGCAAACTCAACCACTGGTTCCATTCTTCGCTAAGGGAACTCCTGACTTCTCCCAACAACCGCAGGTTCCTCCAAGCTCCCATGGTTATCATAACCAAATTGGAACTCCAAGTCATGTTGACCAGCCACCTATTGTTAAGAGCATGGAAAGTGAAAATACAGTCCAACTTATGAATGAGGTAGAAACCTTGAAGAAAACACTATCTCAAGTTACAAATGACATGGCTTAGCTTCGACTGAATCCCCCTCAAAGCCAAGGTAATTATCCCAATCAAAACATCAACAATCAAGGTACTTATTAGAATAACAAAAATTATAACCAAAGGGGTTATCAAGGCCAGAGCTCCTCTAATCAAGGGTACCAAAACCAAAAAAAGGGTATAATCAAAGGCCAAATAACAATAGACAATGGAACACAGGGCCCAATAATGGGGGAGTTTCTCATAACTATCAAGCAAATGAGGAGAGATCACATACTGCAAACATGGCTGACCTCAACTTCATGAAAAATTAGTGCAAGCTTCATGATACTGCGACCCATTCTGAGGTAAACTGCCCCTAGATGGAGAAAGTTGTCAAGATGGAATACGAAGATGCCCACACATTCCAGGGGAATTCCAACAAAGGAGGTGACTTAGTAGAAACAACAATGACTTATGACATTTTTGAAGAGCAACCTTCATTCCCAAGGCAAGAAGAGAATGAACCAGAGGAGGATTCATATGATGCCCAAGCTTTTCAGACAAAGGGAGGACACTTCCTGAGAAATCAAAGTAAGGGGCCATTCACTACGTTAGCACCTCCTAATCACATGGTGCCTCCAAATCAAAGTGCTGATAATAATCCTCCTCCACCACAAGGCCCGCCTGACTTCCATAACAAGGGTAATTCCTTTGGTGTTTTCAAAGGTCGTGTGAGTTGTAATACATAATTTGACATAGTTTTTGAGATGCAAAAACAAAAAACTTCTTTGTCATATTTTGACATTCTAAAGTGGTGCCCTGCTCAAAGGGAGATAGTGCTGAAAGCTTTGGAGCAAGTTGACAAATCAAAAGGAAAGAACAAGGTGGCACCTATTGGGGACGTGAATGCAACCTTGTACAGAAACAAGGTAGGTACTCCACCTTTCCTTTTAAGTTTAAAAATTTCTGGGAAGAACCTACACAACTATCTATTGGATTCAGGAGCTTCGGGAAATGTTATGCCATTTTCCATATGTAAGAAGTTGGGATTAAAACCCATTCAGAAAAATAAGAAGGTCATTCAACTTGACAAGATAGAGGTTAATGTGGTACGAGAATTAAGAAATGTACATGTTCAAGTAGGATCAGATCCTAGGATCCTAACCAACATAGATATTCAAGTAGCAGATATTCCTGAGACCTATGGTATGCTGCTGAGTAGAGATTTGATGAAAAGTCTAGGGGGATATCTTTCCCTTGAATTTTTACATATGTGGCTGCCATGGAGAGGGATTCCTACATAGATTAGAATTGAAAGTGAGTCTCGCCTCAAGCATATCATCACTGAGTATGATTGTCCCAATGAGGTAGCTTACTTTGAGACTGAGATGGGGGTTTATAAACAAGAGGAAATTATAACCTTCTCGGTTCTCCATGCTAAGAATGTGTCAAAACAAAAAACCCTTGACCCCACCATTGATAAAAATCAACAGGCCCTGATTAGAAAGCTGCAATAAGACCAATTGGTCTTAGGGGAAGATACTGATCTACAAAATCTGCTTCTACCTAACTGGTGCAGGGTACATTATCAAAATCATTCCGAATTAACTTGTCAATCCTGCATTGACATTTTGAATCATATTTCCCAAGTTGAGGAAGTTAGCTCAAGTCACCCTGAGACCATTGCAAACTGCTTCTCATTTGAGGCCAAGGAAGCAACAATGCTCACCAGGGATAGGATGCCTTTGATTGAGGTTCCTTCTCAAATTAAACCTACCCTAGCCACATGTCTAAATCAGTATACTGATGAGGAGCAGCCCCAATGTTTGTTTAACACCCCTTCACCGACGAATGCATTGAAGCCCAAAGGGTTAACCAAAGACACAAGTGGTTGCTAGAAAGATAGCCACAGGTTAGATGACATAACTAAATAGGAATTGGGGAGTGTATCTAAGCAACTTACAGAGCCTCCTTTCCCTATACGTGATGCAAAAGATCAAGCAGCCCCAATTGTCACTCATCTAACTCAAGCACCCACAATAACTTCAAAAGGATCAACCCTTGCTTGTCATTAGTTATGGACCCTTACCTTTGATGGATCCAAGTCCAAAACCAGCCTGAAAGGGAAGGTTTTCTTTGCTTCTTATAGGCTGCAGTTTGGATGCACTAATAATGTAGCTGAATATGAAGCCCAAGCTCAAGGACTGATGTTAGCACACAAGAAGAAGGTCACTGCCTTGATGGTCAAGGGAGATTCAGAAATTGTTATCAAGCAGGTCCGCAACCAATACACATGTCACAATAGAAGGCTGGCAGCTTACAGAAATCGGAGATGGAACCTGATTGAGGACTTTGATGCCTTTGGGACTAGCTTAATCCCTAGAGAAGAAAATCAGGTAGCCGATTCACTGGTTGTTGCTGCAAGCACCTTGGAACCTATGCAGGGTTCCAAATTTAAAATATTCTCAGTGGAACTGATGTCCACCCCAGCTATTCCTAACAATATCAAGAATTTCCAGGTCTTTGATGATGATCGACATATTTTGGCCTTCTTAGCAAGCTCAAATGTTTTTGAGGGGAAAATTATTGATGAGTCCAACAGAGATCAAGGGGATTGGAGCCCTAAGGAATGTGATACAAACAGAGTTCTTAACTTAAAGAATAATAACATTCCCAAAGGAATGGTGGCTTTGGAGAGAATTTTTTACTCAGATCCAAGGGCTCGAGAGAAAATATCAGCTGAAGAAAAGGGAGGTGAATATGAAACAGTTAACTTGGCCGATGTTGGCCCTAAAAGGAATGTCTATATAGGGAAGGTCTACCCTGAAGCAATTAGAGAAGACATACTGAGGGAACTTAAAAAGGATATTGTTGTGATTGCTTGGGGGTATGAAGACCTCCAAACATTTAATTGCTTCTGTTATGACTCACACTATCCCCTTGAAGCCTGAGGCTAAGCCCTTCCGACAGAAGCAAGGCCCTACCAATGCCCTAATTGAGCCGTTGATCTATAAAGAAGTTCAGAAGTTGTTGTCTGCAAAGATAATATTCCCTGTGCACCATTCAATGTGGGTGGCTAACTTAGTCCCAATCTGCAAGAAAAGCGGGTAGATTAGGCTATGTGTTGACTTCAAAAACCTGAACAGGGCTTCAAAAAAGGATAACTACCCGCTTCCTTCTATGGATGAAGTCTTGCAGACTGTCAATGGACTTCAGATGATGTCATTCTAGGATGGTTACTCTGGATACAATTAGGTAATGGTCAACTTTGAAGATAGGATGAAGATGACTTTCACTACAAAGTGGGGAACGTTTGCATATAGGAGGATGCCTTTCAGTCTGATAAATGTTGGAGCCACTTTCCAGCATGCCATGGACATAGATTTCAAGGATCTAATTGGAAAATGAATTATTTTTTACATAGATGACCTGACAGTGTTCTCCAGGGACCGATTGAACCATGCTGCTAACTTGGCCAAGGTCTGGAACGATGCATCCAGTATGGAGTCCAATTGAATCCAAAAAAATGTGTGTTTGGAGTCTTAGAGGGCAAGCTTTTGGGGCACGTGATCTCTGAAAGAGGGATATCAATCAATCTAGACCAAGTCGAGTCCATTCTGAAGATCACCAGGTCAGGAAGCAAGAAAGAAATGAGGTCTTTCTTTGGGAAAATCAACTTCGTGAGAAAGTTCATCACGGGCTTTGCAGAGATTGTAAAGCCTCTGAATGAAATGATGAAGAAGGATGCCAAAATAGAGTGGACTAATGAAGCAAAAGACGCATTTTCACAAGTCAAGTGATCCATCTCAGAAGCGCTGGTCCTTACCAGCCCCGATTACATTAGGCCATTCTATATCTATTCTTTCGCCTCTGAGCATTCATGCATGGCTATTTTAACTCAACGCAAAGAGGAGGCAGAGGAGAGACCGATTGCTTTCATGAGCTCTCCATTCAAAAATGCAGAAATCAAATACCCACCTCTGGAGAAGCAAGCTTTTGCGCTGGTTCGGGCTGTTAAGAAATTCTGACATTACATTCTATGAAGTCAAGTCATCGCTGTAGTTCCTGACGCAGCTGTGAAGTCCCTACTGATGCAAAGCGAGCTAGGAGAAAGAAGAGGGAAATGGATGGCCATCCTGCAAGAATTCGATCTGGAGATACATCCCATGAAACTAGTTAGGGGCACAGGTTTATCCCAATCCATGGCAAACACTGGCGACAACATCATTTGTCAGCAGTACATGATCCAATCTTTCTCCAATGACCCTTGGTATGCTGATACCATTTGCTTGATGCTCCATAATCGATGTTTAGAAGGAATGAATGCCACTCAAAGGAGAGCCCTAAGAATGAAGAGTTCTCATTACATGCTCAAAGGAGGGTTGCTATACAGGAGGAATTTTGAAGGAGTATACCTGAGATGCCTTGATCATCAAGAGGCTAAACATGTGATCTCTGAGTTTCATGGGAAACATGGCACAGGTCATGGTTCTGCAGATTCATTGGCACACCAGATCCTTAGATCTGGTTATTATTGGCCATGTGTATTCAAATATTCCCATCAACATGTGAGGACATGTCACACATGTCAGATTTCTGCATCAAGGGAATGCCATTCAGCTATGCCACTACAACTGGTCTATGAGGTAAGGCCCTTTTCCCAATGGGCACTGGATTTCATTGGGGTTATTAACCCAAACTCTTCTGTAGGACACAAGTTCATTTTGACTGTGACGGACTACTGCACAAGATGGAAAAAAGCTATACCCTACAAAAATAGCACAACAGAGGTAGTGATCCAGTTCCTCACCGAATGCATCACTATAAGGTTTGGGGTACCCTTCGCTCTGGTATGTGATAATGGCCCTGACTTTTCTTCTGCTAAGTTTATTTCCTAGGATTATAATCACAAGATTGTCTTGAAGTATTCTTTGAATTATTACCCACAAGGCAATGGAGTTACAGAATCAAACAATAAGAATCTCTTAGGGGTCATTAAGAAACTGTTAGAGCATAACCCTAGAGACTAACATACCCAGCTTAGATTCACATTATGGGCAAATAGGACTAGGATTAAGGTTGTTCTAAAGATTTCACCATTCAAGCTGGTGTATGGCCAAGAGCCTATATTCCCCATCCATTTGCAAATACCTATTCTTGAATTCATGCAGAAATTCTACTCTAGTGACAATAGGATAGAAATCAGATTGGCTGCTTTGTTGAAATTAGAAGAATAAAGAGATGCTGCTTTGCAACAATTTTTTAACCACCAGGCTGTTGTCAAATGTTGGTTTGACAAAAGAGCCAAGATCAAGGCTTTCAGGATATTCGACTTAGTGTTGTTATGGGATAAGGCTAGTGAAAAGAAAGGCAGTCACTAGAAATTTGACAAACTTTGGCTAGGTCTTTATCAGATTGCTGAGATCCTAGGTGAAAACGCTTTCAGACTACGTAGCCTAACTGGAGAACCTATCCCATTGCCTATCAATGGGTAGTTTCTTAAGCATTATTTTAAGTCATAAAGCTTGTTAATTTCTTTGCTGGATGTAAATAATCTGTTTGTCTCATGTTTGTGAATAATTTGCATTTTGTGAATACTTTCTGTGTTTCTGCTTGTAAATAATCTGCTGCTCTTTGAATAAATAATTTGCTCTCTTCTTGTAAATAATTTCCTGTTTGTTTGTCTTTCCTTTCCTTTCGGGCTTTCTATTTTGTTTTGTGCTTTTGGGTTTTATCTATTGCATTCCATCTTTAAGTAATGGGTTGTTATTTGAAGCATACTTTGGTCATTAGGAGAGAAGTGGTTTATATATTTTCAGGTTTTCTGATTGAATGATTTTGTCCTCAATTCATTGTTTCATGCTTGTTGTCAATAAAAGTTGTGGAAAGTTTTGAAAACAAGGTGCAAAGTAAGTAACCTCCATTAGCTCCTCCGAATCTTTCACAAATCCATAAGATCATCTCCTCTTGTAATGGTATATTTGTCTTAGGGTGATAGTGTTGCAAGTTTTGAGTGAAAAATCCAATTTCCCAAGTGTTGTCTTGAGGTCCATGGTAGTTTTCAACCCAGATCAGATGTTTAACATCTGACATATTGAAAAGAACTAAATGAAATATTTGAAACTCTATGAGAAAATAAGAAAAGAAAGAGAAAAAGAAAAGAATTATCAAAAGAAAAAGAGGATTCAATATGAATGGGTGATTCCAGTATCTCTATCGGGGCTATGGATGCTTGACTGGCAGTAGAGCAATGTTGTGAGAGAACTAGAGGTATCTTCGTCAGGGCTATGGACGCCTGATTGGTAACAAAGCAATGCCCAAGATATCATTGCACGAAGGAAATCAACTCATGTAGCTCACATCTTTCACATTATTAGTCAAAATATGAAGAAAATTTATGAAAGAATGATGCACAATCAAGCACACACATTGATTCAGGGGGTAGCCATTGATTGAATTACATTTGGGATTCTAGCTCTATCTTGTTTGTTATAACTGACCCAATTGGAGTTGTGATGTTCATGAACCAGGAGTTCTGGGTAGCTGAATCTTTTAGATTCATGAAAATGGTTAAACCATTTTCCTAGCCGAGTCACCATTTGTTATGCCTTGCATAACCACCCCACTTTGATTTGGATCAAAATGGGTCCCCCCTTTTTCTTTTGGTTTCTTTGCTTTCCTCTTTGGAATTCTTGTGTTTTCCTCTTAATTTTGACTTTTGATTTATCTGATTTAATCTTGGTCTTGTCTCAACCTAAGTTGGTTTTCCTTCTTGTTAGGAATTCACTAAAATAATTGTAAGCAATGCTGAATTTATTATAATATGTCTTATTTTTTGCTGAGGACTAATGCAGACCTTCCTTTTTGCAAGGTTAAATCCTACACTTGATGATATATCTCAGCTGAGGCTCAGTTGGAAGGCATTCCTCAATCCAGTTGGTCATAAAAATCAGCTAAGGCAAAGTCGAAAGGACCCTGGCAATGTCACAATGATCAGAAATCATATGCAGGCATTAATCACCAAGACATCATTCATCATCTTGGCGACTAAGAGAATACACTTCGACAGGAGTCATCTTCTTCACCAAGAAGTCTCGGAGAAATCTTCAGGTCACACTGGCAAAGCATAAGAGGAGGTCTATCAGGGTGAGGTTTGGCAGTCTTGCCGACCCATAAAGTCTCGCCGACATATTGTTTCATCGGTGAGAGAATCAGGTTGTCACGGTGACAAAAGATGTGCTTTTGGAGATCCCTCGGTGAAGCATAATGTATCTATAGGAGGTCTCCCCGACAAGGCAATGTTACGGTGACACAAGTGGAGAGAAGGAAAGCATATCGGTATGACCACAAGAGGGGTCTTGGCAACAAAAGAATTTGGCAAAAGGGGGCTTCAGTCGGTATAATGTCTTACCGACGGAATGAAGTCCAACCAATAGAGGAGGGTCCCACCTAAGAATTTGATTCTTGGCGATAATTTTTCCTTTGGCAGGAGGTCTGGACGATTGGCATGGGTCTCGCTAAAGGGAGTTGCATTCGACGAAGGATAAAACATTCAACATAATTTCTAGCCGAAGAGGTGAGGTGTCGGCGACCGAGCGATGTCTTCCCGAAATGATAGGAGATTGCCAAAAGATAACGCTCTTGGTGAGAAGTCTCGCCAACATGAGGAGGTCACGCCAAAAAGGTTGAGCTTGGGGAAACTGAATGAACTCAGGGAGACTTTGAACAAATGGAACGGGTTTGGTAAGAAGTCTTGCCGACATGATGATGTCTCCCCGACATAAAGAAATGGGCTCGCCGACAGAATGAGGACTTCGCTAGGTGGTCTTGTCGATATGCTAAAGTCTTGCCGATAGTGGTGGGTTCACAAATGAAAAAGAGATATTAGTATAACCAAGGGGAGCTCGCCATGACCTTGTGCCGATTAAAAAGTCTTGCCGAAAGGAAAATGAACTCTAAGCTAGAGAGAGGGATATCATCGCTGTGATGTCCTACCGACGAGCGGCTATCTTTCTGATGTTCTTTTGAGCTCAATATGACTCCCACAGCTCACGGAAGTGTCTCACCGACTGTCCCATGCTACCCTGATGACAACTGAATAATGGTGAAATTGTATCAGGGAAACACCGATGGTGTCTCACTGACATACGATGTTGATCGAACCACCTTTTGACTGCCTGAAAACATCGCATGGCGTATGCCCGACCAATCAGAGGAAGCCAAAAGAGTGATTCATTGGTCCCATTAACCGATTGACTATTCCTGGGAAAGAAGGCCAACAAAATGCAAATTAGATGGACTCTTTCTGAGAACAGATGACGATGGATCGACTCAAGCGATGGTGTTTGGATCTACAAGGAGGCTCGACGGTGTTTCCAAAAGACGGTCAATGAACAGAGAATTCCAGAACAGAAAGGGAGCCGAAGGAAAGAAGAAACTGACTCAGAGGGATAGCTATGGCGACTATTGGCAAGGAGGTAGATCAATATTAATGAAGATATTTTGAGCATTCAAGGTGACCCCAAAAGAGTTCGAAGGTGGACATGAAGACAGGAAAGTTAATGTTGCAGCTGCCAAAGAGATCTAGAAAGGCTTCTTCTGAGGGTAGAAATCCTTCATCAGCACAGACAACAGGGCTTCACATTAAATGTAGTTTTGACTTTCCTCAAAATATCTGAGAGCCCACTCTCTTGGATGTAGATATTTTGTAAACCCTAGTGCAGGGGAAAACACATTCCTGTTGGTACATTTTGTATATAAGGCATTCTTGCCTCTTTATAAAGGTTAGCACTTCTAGGTTAGAACTTCTAGTGTTAGAATTTTCAGAGTTGGAACTTTTAGAACTGGTAGAGAAGAGTAGAAGAGTTAGAAGTTATAAAGAAAAGTCAGTAAGAGAAGACAGAACTGCATCCTGATTCTTTGTAATGGGAGTTCCCTTTGTCTTCTTATTAGCAGTTAGATTCATTACAAAATATAATGTATTTTCCAAGTTCGCTTAGTGTAGTTGGAAACAATCTAGAGAAACAGATTCTCTGTATACCGGTGATTGTACCAACTTTGTAAATATTGCTTATCTGTTTTATTGACAGTAGAAGCAATCAGAGTTTAATCTACTTCATGTTGTGTTCCTTAATGATATTTGTCTTAATTGATCATTTGACTTGTGAAGTCTTCAAGGAATGAAATGTTATTTGTGTTTTATTTAAATGGTAGCCAAAAATCTGTTATTTGAATTAGCACTGAGAATGAAAGAGGCTATGTGTCAATCACAAGCTTATCTTGTTCTGCAGTTTTAGTTTATAATTCCTTGAAGTTAACAAGTCTGGTTAAGATTGGATGAACTATTGTTCTTTTCTGCTCAAAACCCTAATCTATCTTTTGTTGTTTCTTTAAAAACCCCGGTTAAATTAGGTTTTATTTCATGCTTGATTTTAAAACAATCCAGAAGCTCACACCAGCAGGCCCCTTGAATATTACTATTGCATTGACCACTGAGTAACATCAGCACAGTTGAGACCCAACTACAAAGACCTTGGGAGTTAAGGCATCCATGTGTTGCCTTTCTCTTTTAGGAGAAGTAGAATAGTAATATTCTACTTGCATTGTTGTGGTGCCAAAAATCATCATCAACAAAACCGTCACAACAAAATGATCTAATCCAATAGCCACAACTTTTAATACATCCTTGCTTGGAAATAATCCTTTGTACTCCTATCGTAATCAATCTTGATGATGATGATGATGAGGAGGAGATCAAAAGAATAGATGAAGAAGTGCATAATGATCTAAACTCTTTATTTTCATCCTCCATGAGATTAAATGATAAATCTTCTCAAACAATTGAAGAACTAGGTACATCTCCTATTTCGACACTTGTATTTCTTCCTTTAAATAGTCATCCACCCTTGCAATACACTGAACATGATTGGGAGGAAAATGAATTATTAGATGGTTGACTTGTATTTTCCTTGCTAGCCTTTTGCATTTTTTTTTCTTATTTTTTGTCTTTCTTTTGCAATTGCGTGTGCATATCATGTTCCCTCATAACATGTGTTTGATGTTCTCTCTCTCTGTGCACTTCCTCTATTTGTACCTCTATTCTTCTATATGTCGTACATTGCTTTCACCTTTCATTTTTTCTTTTTTGTTTTCCTTTTGGGGATGATGCAAAGCATTGAGATTCCCTATGTCTCTTCCATGCTGACCCAAATGGTCCCTTTTCCTTTTTAGTTTGTATGTTTCTTGTGTTTTCCTTTTGAGGATGATGTGAGGCATTGAGACTGAAATATCTCCTTCATGTTTACCCAAAATATTTTCCTTTTGGGGACAATGCAAAGTGTTGAGATCGCAATGTCTCTTCCATGTTGACTCAAAACAAACTTTGCCTTTCTTTTATTTTCACTCTCTTTGTGTCATTCTTCTAGTTCTACGTGTTTTGGGAATGATGACAGTCCTGAGCTCTTTAATAAAAATATTGTAGCGATGAACATACTAACCCAAAATTCATAGATCCCTTATGTGTTTGGTGTGTCCCTTTCTAGGGGGCAACCCTCCTTTTCTTTTCTTTTTCATTTGCATGAAACAACCTTAATTGGAAACATATGACTTGGCATAGGGCTTTCCAAGTTGGCTCTCATGTCTTGTTTTCTTTTTACATCTTTCCCTTGCTACTTTAAATTAATTGCTCACAAATTAGTGTGTAGAAATTCCTTTATAGTGGGGACCATACATTGGCATAATTTATTTGCATTATTGGTTCTTAGTGTAGCCTTGTCACTTCACACGATGAGTTTGTCACTTTGTGGATGACATTGGGTGTGATGTCCTTCATAAGTGTGATCTATCTTAGCATATTACATTCCTCTTAGTGGTTTGATGTGACACACTGCATCCCCTAAGTTGTGAATATTTTATTCTTTGATTTGTCCTCTTTTGGATACATTAGCCACAATGTTCCCTAAGTGATAGACCTTGCATGAACTTAACAAGAATCCTTTGAACATCTTGTCACATTTTTTACATTTTTACATTTTACATGTTTTATACCTTGCATAACATAGCTTGCATGCCTGTGGTACTATCCTTTTGTTCATGAGTTCTAAGCATATGAATATTTTCTTGTCTCATGAAGCATGAACTAAAATTTTCCCTTATGGCACCTTGTTAAAGTTATCAGGAGGTATAACTTTGATATGGTTGAGTGGGAAGCCCATTCAACGACATGAATTTCCCCATAGCCACCTATGTACTTGTGAGTGCATACCAACTAGCGTATGTATATCACCTTTTGGGTCTTCTCACTTGGCGGACTTCCATGAGTTCTATTGCCTCAAAGTGAGTATGCATTCTCTTTTTCACATAAACATCCTAGATCTAATCCACAACTAGTTGGACAAACGATCGAAGCTTAATCCAATTCTCCCTTTTCTTCACATGTGTGTTCCTTTGTCCTTATGTTCAGTTTGCCATGTGATCTTCATCCAAGGGGCTTGATCATCCCTCTTGATCATTGTTATTCCATCTTGCTAGCATAAGTGCATTTGAACCTCCTTCTCAATATGCATGGCTACTTTAGTGTGAGTTTGAAGCAAGTTCATCCTCTCACTAAAGTGGGGGCTAAATGTACCATAGAAAAATGGATCATTAAAATTTTCATGGTGTTTTAGGTATTTCTCTCATAATTCTTGATCTATTTTGCTTTAATTTAATGTTGTAATATGAATTATGCATTCACATTAGGTCCTAAAAATTCAAATCAAGGTGTCTTGTGAAGGCGTTGTGAAGTGTTGTAACACATTTCTACACTCTTCTAGACTCTTCTCATTACAATTCACCTAAAAATCACCTTTTCATCACTTATTAAGTCCTATTTTGAAGTGTTGTAAAGTCTTGTAACAAGATTTCATGCTTTTCTAGGCTTAATTTCACTATTTACACCTTTCTTATGCATTATTTGACCCCTTTATGCACTTACAAGGCTTAATTAAGCGTATTTTTGAATGTAAACCTGACAAACAACATTAAATGCAAGATAATTTCTGACACCCATTTACAAGCCTAGAGTGGGACCCATTTTCCATGGGTGGCGAATGAGTCCCTCTTGGCTCCAAATTCAAAATATTTCAAATTTTCTTTCAGGTTTTTATTCAAAATTATATTATGTTAGCCTGTGATGTATTATTGGGTTACTAAGGCACAAGAGTGTATAAATAAGTGTTTTTCTCCTCATTTTGCATCTCCCATTTCATCTCTTACAATCTTCCCATTCACTTGCATTCACTCATTCATCAATTAGCATTTGTCCACTTTGTATCATCCAATCAAGAATCAATCAAGTATGTTGGAGTAGCCATTGAGATATCTTGAAATTTCTTCAACAAGGTTTTGACTTGTGTATGAAATTTTTCCAAGCAATTAGGTGTAGAAAGGTGGTTAAGAAGTCAGCAAAGTGTTTCAAGTCAACTACAACCTATTTCAAGCTTGGAGACAACCTACAATATGTTTTCTATAGATTTGACTCCGTCAACCCAACAAGAAGTCAAGTGTAGATTTGGTGCTACAGAACTGGTCCCTGATTTCACAGAATTTTGGGAGAGGACTAATTCACCATCAGTGGTGAATGAGTCCCATCTTAAGGTTAGAAAACTATATTTTTTTAGATTCTAGATCTCGACAGTAAGAAACCAATTTTTAGGTGTTTTTATCAGGAGCAGGACTAATTCACCATTAGTGGCTAATGAGTCCCACTGGTGATTTTCACTGATTTTTGTTAGCATTCAGAACACTCTAAATTCATCATTCATTGCCGAGGTGCACTCTATTCAACCTTGTTTAATTCTGTTTGCATTAGTTTACTTCTTTGTTCCTCACACTATGTTTTCAAACATTGCACATTTCTTAGACCTCTTGTATTCATAATCAGTCAATTACATCATTTAGTTGCATTTAGATCATCTCATTTAGCCTTAATCACATCATACATACATTAGCTTGAGTGAACCACATTGATTTCAAGGGTTTATCTCTCTCCTTTTAGGTGAAAAACTCTAAGAGTGTAAGAGTAGCCTATAGACATCATCAAAATCTTTCGTTCAATGTAATAGGATATATCTATGTCCTCATTAATATCCCATGATCATCTTAAAAAAAAAAAATTGTTAACAATTTAAACTTAGCTAAGATCCACGAGGTCATTTTCTTCTTGAACTCTTTGCTTTCATCTTAATGATGGATTATAGAGTGTGATCCAAAACCTTGATGCAAAAATTTCTATACAATCAAATCTATAAATCTCTGGAAATGAACTCCAATTTCCTACAAAACTAGGGTTTTGGATGCTATAGATGTAAAAACATAAGAAAACATCAATATCAAAATTTTATTTTATAAAACCTTAAATCATAATGGCCTTTATTTATGTGCACTACCCTAAGTTTATTACAAAGGAATGAGGTTAATTGGCTCATCATGGTCTAGGGCATAATCCCACAAGAGGTAATAGCTCATCTTAGGGCATGTCCTTTTCCTTTTAAAAATCATTCCATCACAGCTACCCTCTACATTTTCAATCCATGATTCATGTGCTATGATTTTTAATTCAATGAGAAAACCTCGATTTATACATACTTTTCTTGAAATCCCCCAAGCTCGACCTTATTTTTATGGTTTTGATTTTAGCATTCCCCTTCAAAAAACTATGACAAAGGGTGAGTCCAAATTTTTTATATGCTGAAGCCTTTTTCACAAAGGCTAACTTCACCAATCCAACACACCAAATGAAGGAGAAATTACATGAGAAAAGGAATTCTCAGATCAATTTCAAATAAGTAAGAAAAATCACAAGTTATGAGATCAATCTTGTGCTTCAACTCAAATATTCATTGCATATATCCACCATTAATTCCTACATATGAATGATAGAGTGAGGGGCACTAAATTGATCTTATTTCCAACTTTACAAGATTTTTAATGTGTAAAGGATATATTTGTGTTGCAATCAAATTTCTACAATATCCTAAAGGTAGTAAAACTTCCAAAAATCCCTATGAGACTTATGACATCTTATGTGGGAAAAATATCTACATTTGTATGAGGACAAATGTCCTACAACACTAAAAAAAAGATCAATTATGAAACCAAACTTTTAGACCAACTTAAGATTGTTGGCCTTAAGACCTCAATTATCAAACTTACCTTTCCCAAAAACCTCTTCTATCAAAACACATTTAATAAAAGTAAAACATCTTGGGAAATGAGACTTGGATTGACAAAAAATGAAAGGTGAAAAAAAAGGGTGTCCACATTTAAAATGGGATATGTGTGAAAGACAACATTTTTGAGAAGCTAGAAAAAAATTAATCTCTCCTAATTGGCTCTAGCCCCCAAATTTTATGGATTTCATGATCCTTACCATCTCTAGTTTAGAGATTTTTCCTATCATCCATCGCCTGATGGAACCCCCCCCAAAAAAATTCTTTGGTTCTATTTTAAATCTTACAAAATTTGGTTCAATCCCTTGTCTTGGGGGTTAGGGTTATGTTCCTCATCATTGTTTTAGGGTTTGTGTTGTCGAAACCCTTCCAAATTAACCATTAAGTCTAAAAGTCCTGATTGGAATTCTATTTTGTTGTTGACCTTCTGATGCAGGTTCCTAGTTGTCCAAGTTGTGACTCATGCTATCAAGTTCATTATTTTACCAACCCCTATGTCCTAATAATATCGGTTGGTGCCCGTGGTCATTTTAAAATGTTGTCATTATTTTTTGGGGTTGAAATCTTTGAAAATTTTCCTAAGACTGTGACTGGGTTTTAATATTTCCTAGGTCCTTAATCCATGTGTTCATGTCCCTGACCGTCGTATTCCTACTTTTAAAAACTAACATTTGCAGCATGTGCAGATTTTTGGTTATGCAATGAATGTTTGATATTAGCAGGAAAAACACGATTGTTCCCCACACACCCACTTTGTTTCATTTTTCATTAAAATAATCAAGTGGGATGGTAGGTGGTTTCCACATGTCATGTCTCACAGTGAGTCCATTTTCTTCCAAAATGGTCAACAGGTGAAGCTTTAAAGAAGATTGACGACCCATATCACAACACATGTCTTCATCTGGGTCGTTCCTCACCACCCTATTTGTTTTATGTGTTACACTGAGGTGATCACACACGCTAGCAAGTGCAAGACATCTGGCATCTATGTTTGGTGGGCCCAATATCCTTTTATGATCTATGAGCAGTATCAAAAGGAGATCTATAGTGGTTGATGGGTGACGTGGTTTCACTTGGCCGCTCCTTGCTACCCCGTCCGATTTTATTGTGTATTTAAAGAACGTCATGGGATAGCGGGCAGATTGACACCTGTTGCTTCATGGAGGGACCCTCTAGGCT
The DNA here is from genome assembly GCA_007258455.2 of Sequoia sempervirens. NCBI lineage: Eukaryota > Viridiplantae > Streptophyta > Pinopsida > Cupressales > Cupressaceae > Sequoia > Sequoia sempervirens. The sequence continues at coordinate 44,451,919 of VDFB02271358.1, forward strand.
TTGGAGACTATGAATGCTTTATGAGGAAAGAGATCAATGGTTGACAGCAGGTTGATGTGGGTCAATCTTGACCACTCCTTGCCATCCCGTGAAGGGCCCATTTGTACCTCTTATTTCTCAGCGGGCGTGCAGGCAACTACCATGTGGAACATCTTAAGGGATTAGATGGACTTTAGTGGAGATAAAGTATTGCTAAAATTTGGCCAAGACAACATGAAGACTAAAATGACGCCATATTAGAACTATTTTCTTTTGGCATGTTCTCAAGATTTGGGAAATGCTTTTGATTATGAACGATAATTTAGTTAGATGCTAGTACAGATCAGAAGGTGAGATTCAAGTATGGAAAATTACAGACTGATATTCTAAGATTAAATGATGATTGTTCCCCGTTGTCTTCTTGTGATGAGTTGCTAGTGGATTAATTCCCATGGGTAAATGGGTAAATATGACACAAAAGGCTTTATTTAATGCTAAGTATGTGACTAAAATGTGTAGACAGAGTAGGTGTCTATCCACTTGAGCTTTTCTGATTAGGAAAAGGAATCAAGTGCATGCAATCAATTTTGTCATAATTAATTACCCTGATTGTAATGATCAGCTGATTTATCTCAATGTGTGATCAATGGCTAAGGTTAAAAAATAAAGCATATTATTTTCAGCTTGCTTGCACAAGCTTTTCTCAAGTATTAACGGTTGGCACACTTACATTGCTCAATATAATGAGGACTAATAGCCATATTTTCTTCACATTTTGCTGAAAATTGATCTTAAGTCCGTGTAAAAGGTTGGTGAAGAGAGTTTCTTTGGTAAAGGTTGCAGAGGTATCATGATAAACTTTTCCCTAGGTAAGTAGGTACTCATACTTGCTTGTTTCAATTATGGTTATATCAGTTTATGCATTTTAGAATCCTAGGGTGGTGAGGGTTTATAGTCTGCAATTTCTTTGTGAGTTAATGGTAACTGTGAAGTCTTGAGTTATTTGTTCATCAAGAGTCTTTTTAAGAGTAAAATTGTGAAGGTTTTTCTGCAAATCTATTTGAGTCCAAAGACAATGCTCCTAAAAATGAGGTTGAGATACTAGAAGCTTCTAAAACCCCAAAGGAGAAGAAAGCACACAAGAAATCTAAGAAGATTGTTGTCAGGAGCATGTGTAATTTGAGAGGAAGGACCATTTCAGAAGAATTGGTCAAGTTTAAAGGGGAGGAACTAATTGAGCCTGTGAAGAGAGAAAATAAAATAAACAAGTATTGTAAGGCCTACCTGGGGAGGTACAATTCTCCCATTGAAGTTTCAGAGATCCCTTCAGATGGTGGAGGTGATACTGACCTAGAGTACAACCATTATCTTCTTTCCCTGGTGTCGTTTGAAGACTCTGACAAGGGAGGAGTGATGGTTCCTCCAATTTCATCACAAATAAGAAGCAAGTGAGCATACTCTGATGTTGATGAATCAGAGTAGCATCCCCACCCTTATTTTGTTTCTGATGACACCTTTGTTATTGTAGCAAACTCGTCCTCTTCAACATATCTTTCATTATTTGTCTTTGATACTGATGTGGAAATATTTTGGGCTGGTGTGAGGTGGATTTGTTGAACCTCGTGTCTTTGATGGTGAGTATACCTTTTCCAAATAGTATATAAGTTTTTTCTTTGGCTACTAATGGAGAATTTTCTTTGGTCAACAAGGACAAGGTGTTTTGGCATTACTGCAGCAACGAACTATGCCTTTTGGAAGGCTGGTCGATCTACTTCAATCAAATTACATGGAATTTTTTCTTTTTCTCTCCCCTATTCTGAAATGATTACATGTAACTAATTAGGGGATATCTCAAATTCAAGTGAAATTAGCTCTCAAATGAAATGTAATTGTAATTCAACATGTTGCTTGTTGCTCCCTTGTTGTATAAAAAGGATTTCAGGGCTGATTACAAGGGCTTCATTTTTTTAGTCTCAAAATGGTCTAAGCAGGAAAACTAAGCTCATGAAAGAGCATAATGTATATCAAAGTATAGATGAATAGTCTAGTAAGGATTCTAGGGTGTATGTTGATTTTAGTGATCTTAAAAGGTTTATTGTAGTAGCAGTTTATAAAAGAAAATGCTAGTTCCTAAATATATTCTCTCCTATGTAATTTTCTTCCTTATTATGAATGAAATGGTTAATGATCTTTTCATTTGTATTTAATTGTTTTAATTGAATGATTGATTTCATTTTTTCTTCAATTAAAGGAATTGATTAAATGCTAAAATGAGGTCACAAATTTGTAAGGAAAGAGCATAGGATTGATAAGTAGTTATGTTTTAGGCATAGTGAGTTGAATATTGTAATGTAGTATGTCAATAGTCCATTAATCACTGGTTCAAATTGCTAAAGTATTACTAGTTATTATGAGTTTGACTCCAGTACCCTGTGACAAGGCATTGGTATTTTCATTTGATTAAATAAAAGATAAATGAATTAGTTGTTCACTTGACCAAGGGTTTGAAATGAAAACCAAAATCATCTAAAACACTTTCAATTATAACGTACCAATCTGAAGTACCATCTTATTCCTTACAATAGATAGTAATTTGTTTAGAGGTCATTCAAATATTTAATGAAGGAAATCTATTTGCACTAAATATAGGAATTTATATGTGTGTAGAAATGTTCTTGATTGCATGAATATCACATGAGCATATTTAGGATTACCCTCTTCGGTTTAACAAAACCCAAAGTGTTGAAGTAAGGGCCTAAAAATCATTACTTATGTGTTGGCCAATCCTTACCCTTGCTAATAATTGAATTCTTGAAATTTCATAAGTAAGTGGTAAGATTAAGTTTATTTCATAAAAAATAACCAACAGAAATGGCTACTCCACTAGGGACTGACCTAAGAAAATTCTTATAGAAGATCATCTCTCCTTAAAGAGTCAAATATTGGTTAGAAAAGTATATTTCCAAGCCTAGATTTGTGTCAATGAGTCAATCCTTAGAGATGTTGAAGGATTTGACTGTATCTACTTTGAAAATTTGCAAATGTTGTTAAGATCTATTGCACTTCCATTTATATTGAAGTTCTCACTAAGTGTGTGTGGCGACTTCGAAGATATTTGTGCCAATGTGAATTATATAAGAGACTCAAGTAAAACATAATGAAAAGTTGTTGGAGACCAAATAAGAAAGTATAAAGGACTTATGTAAGCTTAAAGTGAAAGCAACTTGTGAAAGAGACTTCATATTGTTGAAGTTTGTTCCTCTATAAAAGAGGTGGCGACTCTATGCAAAGAACCTGATGAAGACATGAAGAGAGCTTCAAAACTGCAAGGTTTTTCAATCAGAAGCATGATTCGGAATAGTTGTAGTATATCCAGGTATTTTCCCTTGTTTTGATTTTCAAAGAGAAATGAATCTGTGTGAAAACCACGTTGAAATGATTTGGTGAAAATTTGGTTTCCCTATTATGTGAATTAAGCACAACTAGAGGGAATAGTAGCCATTTTACATACTTCAAAGGTGCAATTTGTAATATCTAAGTTGGGTTGAAGAAGTATGCTTATCTTTAAAATTTTCCTTTTAGAAATCTTTAAAGCATGAATGTGTTTGAGCTATGCATTTTAAAATCATGATTAAATCAACAAATGAGGCAGTAGTAAATAAACTATGAAGTTGATATTTAAAGATTAAATAGGGATACAAGAGAAATTAATCATTCCCTTATATCACCTTGTAGAACATCAAGTAAAAACATGCAGGGTATGTATCCTTTATCATGCCATAAAAGGAAATTCTCTATTGAGAGATATAAGTCATTGAGTTTTCTAATGGTATTCAAGGTTTCCCTAACATGGTTCCCAATGATATTATGAAACATTTTCCTAGATTTATTGTTAGAAACCCATAATCTAATTGCAAACCAGAAAATACCTTCCACAGAAGAGAAAAACGAAAAAGCAGAGATTTGCATAAAAACATGCAATTTGATATATTTGAAAAGACCAATTAATTACAAGAGATAATTTGCTTTATAAAAGTAAAGATGCCTAAACCTAATCTTATCTTGAGCAACAAGATAGCTCGATAAGATAAAGATGAGATCCTATAACTTAGGAATTAAATAAACCAAAGTAAACTTATGCAAAGTGTAATTAATAATTAATTACACCAACACCCCCCCCATAAGTGCAACTTAGGGAGAAGTAGATTATTATGCAAATATAAGTCCCGGCAACAAGGCTTGATCAGGTACTCATGTACAAATGCAAAGAGAGATAAATCCCCCTCAGTGAGATGAACTGCTATGAAGAAACACTGTAAGAACTCTGATGAAGCAACACTGGAACCCCAAATCCGGCAAGCAAGGAAAGATACTTCTGTTTGCAAAATACCAATCAGAATCACAAATGCAATAGCAGACCCGATGCCAACGAACACTGGAAACTCACATACTGGATCAACTCTGGAATCTTTGAACAACAGTAGATGAAAGGATGAATGGACCCATAATGGTGACAAATCTGGAAGTTGTGTCTCGAAGCCAATGCCAAACTGAAACTAAAACTGTCCATAGGACGAGGACCATCAAGATTTTGGAACATTAACAATAAAACCATGGCCTTCAAATGAGAAAGATCTGAACCAATGCGGATCAAGAACTATAAAATCCCAATGTGAAGTGTGAACCGAAACAAACCAACGATGTGTCCAGCTAAGCAAGAAAGAAGCTAAAAAGAGACAACAAGAAACCAGACAAACTCATGCGAATTGTCACCAATCATGAAAGATGGATGCAATAACCCCCCTTAATGGAACTTTATCTCAGTTTATTTATTACAATAACCCAATGATTGTAAAAGGAGATAATGCAAAACATGCATAAACTACAGAGAAAATGAAAACCTAGTGCATGAAAACAAAAATGAGTGCATGCACAAATTAATGTTTACATCTGCCTCCATGATGAAAAATCTTCAAATTTGATTTCTGAAAAATTTGTTTATAATGAGTAGACAAAAACAAAAACCCAGAAATTTTTTAAAGCAAAAAATAAAACCCAGAAATCGTTTTTTGATTCAGCAAGCAGAAGATGAAAAAATATTTTTTTAAAACCTTTAGCCAGGTGAAAAAAAATGACGCGCGACAGTTTTTGTGTAGCTATTTTCTTCAGATCCGTGAAAAAAATCAAAAAATGGAAAGATATCTAGATCGGATTTCAACCCTGGCTAAGAAACCAAGAAATCATTTTTCCTACAACTGAGTGGAAGCTGGATTTATAAAGCAAAACTAAAAGCGGCTCCAATAAAAAATGACTTTCATTAAACTTTAATCTTTTCCAATGCTCTGAATCGAATGGAAAAACTTGATTTGATTCAAAACGCTGCATAAATATACTCAAAGAGAAAAACCCTTGACGGACCTCGAACGAAATCTGCAATGAATCTCTCCAGAAATCTGAGAAGGGGCTGCAAATCAAGGCTCTCATACCATGTTAGAAACTCATAATCTGATTGCAAACCAGAAAATACCTTCCATAGAAGAGAAAAATGAAAAAGCAGATATTTGCATAAAAACATGCAATTTGATATATTCAAAAAGACCAATTAATTACAAGAGATAATTTGCTTTATAAAAGCAAAGATGCCTAAACCTAATCTTATCTTGAGCAACAAGATAGCTCGATAAGATAAAGATGAGATCCTATAACTTAGGAATTAAATAAACATAAGTAAACTTATGCAAAGTGTAATTAATAATTAATTACACCAACATTTATAGGGAAATTTTTTGAGTTAGCTTCCAAACATCTGAATGTATTCATAGATTTGATGGGTGATTTTGAGATAGATCATGAGGATGTTGTTATGAAGCTTTTTGCTAACTTTAAAAGAAGATGCTAGAGATTGGTTCTCATATTTTCCAATGTGTTATGTAGCTTCATGGAATGACTTCATGATAACATTTGTGGAACAATTTGGTGAAAGGATTAGTCCAAATGTGATAAGAAAAAGATTTATGGAAATCCAGAAGGATGAAGAAGAGTTGGTTCTTGCCTTTAACCTCAGATTTGTAAAAGTAGTAAGAGATATCCTTGAGCATGTGATACCTAGTGATGCTAAATGTTTGATTGTATATCTAGGTGAATTTTATAATAAGATGAGTTATTTGATATGGATATTGAAAACATAATGAAATACTCAATGATGAGGGGATATATAGCTACAAGTGTTTGTTATCCTCGTACACATCATATAAATGAAATAAATAAGGATGAAAAGGATGATCAAGGTGATGATGCTTTTGATACCTCATATTTTTCCACCCTCATAGCATGACAATCATAGACTAATTCAAGATAAGCCTCAACACAGTTTAAACAATGTTGATCAAACATTTTTTGTTCAAAGACTATTTAGCAGGAAAAAATATGAGGGAGAATCACCATATGAATTGCTAGCAAAATTCTTGGATATTTTGTTGGAAATCCCCAAAAGGTTGAGACCTAAAGACTTAGTATGCATTGACATATTCTGTGACATTTACGAGTCAGGGCTCAATGCCTTATCCAAGGAATTGAAACCTCAGGATTTTGATTAGATAATTGGTTGGATCAAAATTGTTGAGGAGGCTAAATGTGATTATATACAAAGAGTGAGGTATCAAGATCATAGTGGGGGTTGCCCTGTTGAGGATCAAATGTTTATCCAAGTAATGGATAAATTTTTTTTAGAAGATGAATATATTTCAAGTAGTGTGGATGATGATATTGTCATACTCACAAGAACTACTAATATACCTTTGGAGGTTGATAACCAAGATAATGAAAATGAGAATTTTGATTACTTTCATGAGGAATATGAATATTTTTGTGAGGATGACCTAAAGGAATCCTTCCTACTTAAAGAATGTAATAATATCAATACTCGTGAGGTTTTTCCCTCACCAGTAGATGAACAAATTGTATGTGATGGATTCTTGATATGCAATTCAGCCGTGCCAAAATTGGAATGTCTTGGAAATATGACTGGTGATGGATTTGAAGATAATAATGTATGTATTTAGGGTCTTGAACCTGAGGTTGGTGTTGAAAATAATGGGATTGGTGATGCTAGCCAATAGGGTCAAATTTTGGAATGCTTGTATGAAGCATAAATGGAATGTACAAGTTTTGTGGTAGAGATGGACATAATTGTTTTTAACCAAAATTTTGTTGAGAAAGGGAATGAATAAATGTGCACAATTGAACATAAGGAATGTTCAAGTTGCAGCCAATATTGTAAATATGAGCTAGCAAACCTATCAACTAATGATGCACTTGAATACCTTATTGTTGATCATATCAATCCCAAGTCATTTGATCCATCCTTTGAAGCATTTTGTTTCAAGTTGAAAGGTAATTGGAAGGAAGGATTGGAGTATGTTAATGAACCTAAAATAGAAATATTATTTGATGCCTGGGATGGTATGGATGATGCTCTTTATGGGAATGACCCTGATCGAAATGAATGCAAGAATGCTAAGGGATATGATGAATTAATTTCCAAAGGAAGTGTAGCATTTGGTAGCACAACTAATTTATACTACTATGATGAATGTGAACACCAATTTGAACAGAAGCCTATATATGAACACTGTGTGTTCATCCCACAAAGTGAATGTGTGCTTGGTGTAGAACAAGAGCTAGATATAAATGACCATGAAATAATAGAAATATAATTGTAGCATCACTTTGAAGGGATAAGATGTGTTTCCTTGAATGCTCATCCTCAAAGAAGTATGTATGATGGTTTTTAGTCTAATGATCAAATTGAATTTAATGTTAGCCCTTATGGTGATAGTGATCAAATGGATTATGAGTATTTCCAATTCCCTATCCTGTTAGAGGAGCATTTTCTAGGGTATAGTTATGAAATGAATAAGACAAAATGCTACATTTATTATGGATTCCAGTTAACATCTGATTATGGTTTTCAATTGGATAGGGATAATGATGATAGTACTAAGTTCATACATATGTCCATAGTGGTTGATTGCACTGACCACAACGTGATCAATGGATGGGTGATACAGAAGAATATTTGCAGCATTAGCATGGTACAGATAATGAAAAACAAGGTTTTTGATAGGGGAAAATATTAGCCCTATGTTTGGGGGCCTGGGGGCCACCAAGTAAAGTTAAAGCCTGGCAGAATTGTAGAGTGCAGATTGAAAACTTTCACCTCAGAGGAAGGTTTCAAAGAAGATTGAGATTGAATCTCTTGGTTTAAGTTTTTTAGCCTATGTAATTACTATACATATGTTGTTTGTTTTGGTCTGGTCTTCAAGTGCCTGGTCTGGGCAAGTCCTAGTTTGGTTTTTTGTGCCTGGTCTACTTCAATATGATATTCTTGGATCTCACCATGCCTACAAGAGGCATGTGTCCCCAAAAGGAGCCACTAATGAAACTCCCCAAAAAAAAATTCTTCGGTTCCATTTTAAATCTTGCAAAATTTGGTTCAATCCCTTGTGCTGGGGCTTAGGGTTATGTTCCTCATCATTGTTTTAGGGTTTGTGTTGTAAAAACCATTCCAAATTAACCATTAAGTCTAAAAATCTTGATTGTCATTCTATTTTGTTGTGACCTTCTGATGCAGGTTCCTGGTTGTCCAAGTTGTGACTCATGCTATCAAGTTCGTTATTTTATTGGCTCCTAAGGCCTAATGATACTATGACCGGGTTTTAATTTTTCCTAGGGTCTTAATCCATGTGTTCATGTCCTTGACCATCATATGCCTAATGATGGACCTCTTTTAAAAAATAACATTTGTGGCATGTGCATATTTTTGGTTATGTAATGACCATTCCTTGTGCACCCGCTTTGTTTCATTTTTCATTAAAATAATCAAGCGAGATGGCAGGTGGTTTCCACATGTCATGTTCAGTGGTGGGTCCATTTGCTTCCAAAAGGGTTAGTAGGTGGAGCTTTGAAGAAGATCAACGACCCATATCACAACACGTGTCTTCATCTGGGTCATTCCCTACCATCCCATATGTTTTATGTATTATGGTGAGCTGATCACACAGGCTAGTGAGCGCAAGACATGTGTCATCTATGTTTGGTGGGCCTGAAATCCTATTGTAATCTGTGAGCGGTATCAAAATAAGATCTACGGTGGTTGTTGGGTGACTTGGTTTTATCTTGGTTGATCCCCACTACCCCATCTGATTTTATTGTGTATTTAAAGAATGTCATGGGCTAGTGAGTAGATTGACACCTGTTGCTTCATGGAGGCACCCTCCAGGCTTTGGTGACGGTGAATGCTTTATGAGGAAAGAGATTAGTTACGATTGATGGTAGGTTGATGTGGGTCAATTTGACTACTCCCTGCCATCTTGTGAGGGGCTCGCTAGTACCTCTTGTTTCTCAGTGGGCGAGTAGGTTACTACCACATGCAAGATCTTAAGGGACTAGATGGACTTTAGTGGAGATAAATTATTGCTAAAATTTGGTCAAGATGGCATGAAGATTAAAATGAATCCATATTAGAATTAATTTCTTTTGGCACATGCTTGATATTTGGGAATGCTTTTGATTGCGACCAATAACTTTATTAGATGTTGGCACACACGAGAAGGTGAAATTGAAGTAAGGTAGAGTATGGGATGATATTCTGAGATTAAATCATGATCATTCCCTCATGTCTTCTTGTGACTTGTTGCTAGTGGATTAATTCCCATGGGAGAATGGGTAAACATGACATGATAGGCTTTATTTAATGCTAAGTATGTGACTAAAATGTGCAGAAAAAGTAGGTTTCTATCCACTTGGGATTTTTTGATTAGGAAAAGGCATCAAGTGCATGCAATTAGCTTTACAATAATTAATTACCTTGATTGTAATTATCCATTGATTTATCTCAATGTGTGATCAATGGGTAAGGTTCAAAATTCAAGCAGATTATTGTCAACTTGCTTGCATAGGATTTTCTAAAGTATTAATGGTTGGCATGCTTACATTTCTCAATATAATGAGGATCGATAGCCATATTTTCTTCACAGTTTTCTAAAAATTGAGCTTAAGTCCGTGAAAAATTTTGGTGAAGAGAATTTTTTTGGTAAAGGTTACAAAGGTATCATGATAAAATTTCCCTCAGGTAAGTAGGTACTCATACCTGCTTGTTTAAATTATGGTTATATCAGTTTATGATTTTTAGAATCCTAAGGTGGTGAGGGTTTATAGTCTTCAATTTCTTTTTGATTTAATGGTAATTTTGGAGTCTTGGGTTATCTGTTCATCAAGAGTCTTTTTAAGAGTAAAATTGTGAAGGTTTTTTTGTAAATTAAGAGTCTCCCTGTGAAAATGAGTAAGTCAAATGAGTCTGTCAAGCTAGTCTGAAGGTCTAGGAGACTTAATCTGTTTGAGTCCAAAGACAGTGTGCTTGAAAATGAGGTTGAGATACTAGGAGCTCTTGAAACCCCAAAGGAGAAGAAATCACACAAGAAATCTAAGAGGACTATTGTCAGGAGCATGTATAATTTGAGAGGAAGGACCATTTTAGAAGAATTGGTCAAGTTTAAAGGGAAGGAACTGGTTGAGCTTGTGAAGAGAGAAAAGATAGGAAATAAGTATTGTAAGGCCTACCTGGGGAGACACAATTTTCCCATTGAAGTTTCAAACAACCCTTCAGATGGTGGAGGTGATACTGACCCAGAGTACAACCATTATCTTCTTTCCCTAGTGCCATTTGAAGACTCTAATGAGGGAGTGATTGATGGTTCCTCCAATTTCATCATGAACAAGGAGTGGGTGAGCATAATCTAATGTTGACGACTTAGAGTAGCGTCCCCACCCTATTTTTATTTTTTATGACACCTTTACTATTGTAGTAAACTCGCCCTCTTCAACATGTCTTTCATTTTTTTTGTCTTTGATGTTGACGTGGAAATATTTTGAGCTGGTGTGAGGTGTATTTGTTGAATCCCATGTCTTCGATGGAGATTATAGCTTTTCTGTATAGTATATAAGTTTTTTCTTTGGCTACTAATGGAGAATATTCTTTGGTCAACAAGGACAAGGTGTTTTGATGCTACTACAACAATGAACTACTCCTTTTGGAAGGCTAGTTGGTCTGCTTCAACCGAATTACTTGGAATTTTGTCTTTTTCTCTCCCTTATTATGAAATGATTACATGTAAATAACTAGGGAATATCTCAAATTCAAGTGAAATTAGCTCTCAAATGAAATGTAATTGTAATTTAGCGTATTGCTCATTGCTCCTCTATTCTATAAAAGGGATTTCAGGGCTGATTACAGGGGGCTAAGGTTTTGAGTCTCAACATGGTCTAAGTGGGAAAACTAAGCTCATGCAAGAGCATAATGTATATCAAAGTACATATGAATAGTCTAGTAAGGAGTCTAGGGTGTATGTCAATTTATAGTGATCTCCAAAGGTTTTACTATAGCAGCAGTTTATAAATGAAAATGCTAGTTCCTAAATATATTCTCTCCTATATAATTTTCTTCATTATTATGAATGAAATGGTTAATGATCTTTTCATTTGTCTTCAATTGTTTTAATTGAATGATTGATTTCATTTTTTCTTTAATTCAAGGAATTGATTAAATGGTAAAATTAGGTCACAAATTTGTAAGGAAAGAGAATAGGATTGATAAGTAGATATGTTTTAGGCATAATGAGTTGAATATTATAATGCAGTATGTCAATAGTCCATTAATGACTGGTTTAATTTACTAATTTATTACTGGTTATTATGAGTTTGACTCCATTAACCTATGACAATGCACTGGTCTTTTCATTTGATTAACCAAAAGATAAATGAATTATTTGTTCACTTGACTAAGGGCTTGAAATGAAAACAAAAATCATCTAAAACATTTTCAATTATAACATACCAATTTGAAGTACCATCTTATTCCTTGCATTAGATAGTAATTTTTTTAGAGGTCAGCCAAATCTTTAATGAGAGAAATCTATTTACACTTTATAGGAGTTTATTTATGTTTAGAAATGTTCTTGATCGCATGAATATCACATGAACATATTTAGGATTACCCTCTTGGGTTTAGCAGAGCCCAAAGTGATGAAGTAAGGGCCTCAAAATCCTTACTTATGTATTGGCCAATCCTTACCATTGCTAATAATTGAATTCTAGAAAATTCATAGGTAAGTGGTAAGATTAAGTTTGGTTCATAAAAAATAACCAACACCTCCTTGATGCCCCTTCAAATTAAAAACAAATTGGCTTAAAAATGTTTCTAATTAGGATCTCATCTAGGAATAGTGGATGAATGCAACAATTCACAAAGGATCAAAGATGTTTATGGTGGTCAAAAAGTTGATCTCAATTAAAAATAAGTTGAAGGAATGGACTAAGAACACTTTCAAAAATATTTTCTAAGAGAAAAAAAATAGTGGAAGGGAAACCATACATTCTCAATTAGAAAATCAAAAACTATGGAATGATCATGGAAGGTTAAGAGAGAAAAAGAATTGATGGGATACCATGTTGAACTTCTTGCTCGAGAATAATTTTTTTTGAAATTAAAATCACATGAAACTTGGCTAAAACAAGGTGATAGGAATACTAAAAAGAATCATAATTCAACAAAATAAAGAAGATCCCAATATCATATTACAAACATTGAAAATTTACATAGTTCTACTATGATTGGAATTTTTTTCTATTATTCTATTTCCCACTCCATAGAGTTTTCTACCTATCCAAAAACATTTCATTCTAACGTGGGCGACGTTTAATGCCTCGGTGCGAACCAGGGTAGTGTTTTATGTGGTTTGTTGAACCTTTGACTTTGCCGCTTGTGCCCCTTTTATCTCCTTCAAATGTTAACCCGGGTGGTGTTTTATATATTTTGTCAAACCTTGTTGCCAGCATGATGAATGTTAATCTGGGTGGTCTTTCACCATAAATTTTGAACCCAGGCGCATACTTGTGGAGTTCTTCGAACCTCTTTTATTACCGCCCGTAGACGTTTGTTTTTAAATTTTTAAAAGACAATTATGTGGGGAATGATGAAAGAAATAGATACCATGTGTCATAATGCAAAATCAAGGCATTAATTTCCATCTACTCCCATGTTTTTCCATGAAGCCGTGTTTGATAAAATAGAGGGACAAACAAACATTCTTACCGCAACAATTTCTGAGGACGGGCTAGAGAAGACGCACAATTCAAATTACAAGGTTCAAATTATTTATGGGAAGACCTCAACTAGTAGCTTTACCACTCAAGCCCATGGTCATTAATGGACCATTCCAGAAGTGGGGTCTCAATTTTATTGGACCAATCAGCCCGCAATCTAGTGGAGGGAATACGCATATTATCACAGCTATGGATTCTAGTCAAAAGAACTACTTCTAAGGTAGTTAGTGATTTTATCAAAGAAATTTTTTTGGTCAGATATGGAGTTCCACATAAATTAGTTACAGAAAATGCTACCAGTTTTTCATCTAATGAATTTTCACTTTTCTACTATGATCATGGAATCTCTATCTCTCATTCAGCTGATTATTACCCACAGGGGAATGGTCAAATATAATCTAGTAATAAAAACCTCGTAAAAATTATCAAAAAATTGGTCAGTGACAATCAAAAGTATTGGCATAAAAGGATGTATGAATCCCTATGGGAAGATCATATAACTTCAAAAAGGGCTATTGGAATTACTCCATTTGAGTTGGTGTATGGAGTGGAAAGTGCACTTCCTCTTTCGTTAGAACTGCCAGTTCATAAATTGAAAATTGCTATAGAGGAAGTTGAATTTAGTGATGCTTTGGAAAAGAGGATTCTATACTTAACTAAGTTATAGGAACAGTGAGAAGATATGGTATACAAGATAACCATACATCAGGCAAGGGTCAAGAAGATTTTCGACGGGAAGTCTAGACCTAGAAATTTTATGATTGGCGATTCAATTTTGTTGTGGGATAAACATATAGAACCTAAAGGTCCCTTCAAAATCACTCAGGAATTTGGGCCTAATAGTTTCCAGCTTGCATACCTTGACATAAACTCCCTTTCCCATCCCTTATAATGGGAAAGATCTAAAGCTATATCAGTTGTAATGGCCTTGTGGCCTCTCTTTCTTTGTACATAGTTAGCTTAGGGTTTTTTCTTTTGGTTTTTTTGTTCCTTCGATTTGTTTCCTTGTTGCTAGAGAGTGCATTCCATTTTGACTAACTTTGTTGCCCAATCAATAAGACATTGATTTTCTTCCATTTGGTCTGGGTTCTTTGCTTCATCCTTATCAGTCTTTGTCCCTAGTTAGAGCCAATGTTGCTATTATTTTGTTTCCCACTCCATAGAGTTTTCTTCCTATCCAAAAACATTTCATTCTAACGCAGGTGACATTTCATTCCTTGGTGTGAACCAGGACAGTGTTTTTTTTGGTTCGGTGAACCTTTCACTTTGCCACTTGTGCCTCTTTTATCTCCTTCAAATGTTAACCCAGGCGGTGTTTTATATATTTTGTCGAACCTTGTTTCCAACATGATAAATGTTAACCTAGGTAGTCTTTCACCATAACTTTCAAACCTGGGTGCATATTTGTGGAGTTCTTCGAACCTCTTTATTACCACCTGCAAACATTTGTTTTTAAATTTTTAAAAGACAGTTATGTGGGGAATGATGAAAGTGAAAGCTATCGCGTGTCATAATGCAAAATCAAGGCATTAATGTCCATCTACTCCCATGTTATTCCATGAAGTTGTGTTTGATAAAAGAGAGGGACAAACAAACATTCTTATCGCAACAATTTCTAAGGATGGGCTAGAGAAGACGTATAGTTCAAATTACAAGGTTCACCATTAGAGGTATTTTTGGTTTTTTGTTCATTGCAACCTATTTTTAGAATTGTTTACTCTTGCATTGAATAAATATATTTTTTCAAGAGTCACGACTATAGATGTAAAAGGTTAAATATGTTGGCTATGAATATGTATCTGGGTTAACCTATGAGGGACCTAAAATTGGTGATACTCCGCTAGGGCCTATTAATTTGGATGAATTGTGAAACAAATTTAACAAACCTAACCATCTCCCTATCATTGAAAGAGTAGTGAGTAGTGGGTTAATGGAGTTGCCACCACATTTCCAATAGAAGTGCAATGTATCGAATTAGTGTTGGAATGTATCAAACATTATAACACACAGACATGAGAAGTTAGGACAAAATACAATAGACTTATTCTAAAAATTCAAAGGTCTACCTTCATGTCTTGTTTAAGGACTCTAGAAAGAGATGAATACTCGCCCATGGACATGACTAGTTCTCAGATTGAGTTTACTACCAAGAAAGGGGTTTACAAAAATGCAATAGCAAAGAACTGGCTAGCTAAGCTGAAGAAGGTTAAGTCTTAGTTTCCTCACAACCTGCACAGGAATCACTTTGTAGATGAAGTAGCCGATATTGTTGTGCTACTGCATGAGGCTAGGGGAAGTGAAAATGTTCACAGTTTTGAAGAATGGATGTATTTCTTTATCCAAATCATATTGAATGGGGAGAAATTCCTAGATTGGACTAAGATTATTAGTGATCGTGTGCATGAGTTGATGATGTTGTTCACTCCGAATAGGTTTTTTTTCATGTCATCATATTTGATATATGCCATTTCCAACACCTGACCCTAGCCTAGATTAAGGCCAAGTGATTTACCACAAGATAAAGTACCGATTTATGATTACCTTGATAAGCTCCAAATTCACAAAAGCTTCTTACATTTCGGGAGGATTGCTGACACTTTTACTATGAGGATGGTCAGGGAATTGTCGGGACGCTCTGCAATGAGGTTGTCTCCAGAGGCCATGCAGTTTGTTGACTTTCATGGTAGTCACTTTATCCAATTCTAGAGGTTTTCATACCTAAGAGTGGGCAGGTATGCACATTTTCTTATTAAATTTCCCAAGTATCTTGAAGATAAATGGGTGCTCCCTGGGGTTAGTAGATAGTTGGTTGATGTTAATAGATTGTGCCAAGGTAGAAAGAGGTTGACAACCAATTTTCCATTTGGTTTTGGTGCATATAGCTCCCAATCTATGTTTGATACTTTGAATATTGAGACAAAATTGTTCAAGTATAACATGCCCTCATATGATCAGCATGTTGCTTTTGACCTAAAAGACTATATTAAGAAAAAATTGAAGCTAGGTCCTACCTACAATCACTAATCCAACCTTGAGGATATCTGGGCCAATTGCTTTGATGAATATGTGGTAAGACGAAGTTGGATGAGATTAATAGTACAAAGAAAATTATCATTTATGATTTGAAATGGGATTTGAAAGGTATTATTGAAGATAGATCTGACATGGTTGACCCAGTATATACTGAGATCATAGAGAGCTAGCCCATTCCTTCCATGGATTGCAGCTTTAAAGAAAATAAAACTATTGAAGCCAAAATTGTTGATGTTCTGACTAGGACTAGAGAATGGGTGACTAAAAGGAAAACTGAGAAATCCTGCCCTTGTACTAGATCAAAGGATTCACTACCTACTGAAAGTACTTACCACACCTCTACTAGTAGGAAATCAACTAGTAATGCTCCTTAGTCTTTGTCATCAGGTGCCTAAGGAGGCGATGATGGGGATCCACTAGAAAGAAATGTATATTCGCAAACCTGTGGGGATGATATTTTCAATCTACCTATTATGGAGAAGGATAATGAAGGAGAAGAGGAAGAGGAGGGATTATAAAACCTGAATGTTGATTCTCCCCCCTCTCAAAATGAATCACCTGTTAGAGAGGTAAACCCCTCTCAAGGGCTAGAAACAACTACACCTGCAAAAGATACCCCTCCAGTCACTCAGACACTATTTGATTCCATAGGATTCAAGGCAACTAAGGTCACAATAACCCCAACCTAGCTAGAAGATTCACTATTCAGAAAAATCAAAGCCATACAATCCAACTTGCCTAAGAAAAATATGGTAGGTCAATTGCTATAGAGGACTAAAACTCCTAAATATAAGAAGTTAAATACTACCGCTAGACTTATAGATGACATGGAATCAAGGATACTCTAGTTGTAAATTGCACACCCTTCTATGCAGAGAGATGTTTCTCAAGTAGTAGCAAGTGATTTTGAAGTGAATAGGGCCAACCTCAGTCCTCCTACCAAGGATGGTGACGTTCAGATTTTTTAGGTATTAGCAACCAGGATGGTTGAGAGATTAAAGAAAGATAAAGAAAGAAAAGATGAATTGAAAGCTTAGGTTTGGAACTTAACTACCTATTTAAAATATATTTTTGAGGTTGTTCCACAACCTATTTCCCAAGTAGATGCTTTTGTTGAATCTCTCACTATGGTTGGAAAGGAAGCCCTAACTAAAATCAAAAGTAGTCAAAGTTAAAGTTTGGTTGTAGATTATTGGAACGAATCCCTCATCAAGAATGGAAACCTTATCATTTCTGAATCCTTCAAACACTTCCAAGAGGCAAATACTCTAAAATTGACCTTAGAAGATGAGGCCATTTTTATTGAAAAGGAAGAGAAATTTTGGGTTTATTATCAAACTAAATTGAAGTTATTGATGAGCCTGAATATGGAAAAGCTAGTTGCAGATCAAATCATACCTAATGCTATAGATACCTGCTACCTTTCATGGACTAAAGGAGTAGAATGGAAATTGTAGGTTTCCAAACAAAGCTTGTAGAAGCTTAAAGAGATCATCGATGAATGTGTCACTATTTCAGACAAAGCATTGAGTACCTTGGTAGCTCTTGGTCTGTTATACGATAAAGATGGAATGGGAAACAAAGTAGATGCTAGAAGCTTAATAGCTGATTTCCAGAAAATGGTTAAATAAACTCTTGACTTACCCATTTTTACTGTTGAACACTTATAAAATCTAAGTGAATTACACCTGGTGACATCTCAGGCAATGGATCTCATGAAGGCTTGTGAACAACGCATGGAAATGGCTAAAGATCTTCATCTGAGATGGAAGGTGAGGATGGAAAATGTAACTATTCCTCAACATAAGGACCTAATGCATATCCTTAAGGATTTCCAAGCGTGGCATAAGAGACCTTTGGTGACCCAGGAAGCTGGAAATGAAGTGACACCATCGTAGTGGCATGGATCCTCTTTGTTTCTTTTGCACGTCTTTTGTTTAATTGGCTATGAACATGAAGAGGCGAGGCCCATCCGCCTATTCAAATTGTATTTATTTTCATATGCTCTATCTAGACATTCTTCGCAAGTTTTTCTCAATACTATTGATAAATGAAATTACTAATTTTTTTGTGTGAAATTTGGTGGAGTTAATCTAATTTCCTAAATCTTTGTGTTTAAGAATATCTTATGCATGTCTTATTTTGGTATGAACAATGCAGTTCTTATATTGATTTCATTTCTCATATGGTATTGAGGGAATGCTTGTTTCTGATGATTAATTAGTCTTTGTGCTAATAATTCTATTTGTTGTAGTATGCACCTGATATTCAAAAAAATTGTGATATTAGGTATGCCTTTTCCGCTTTCTAGTTAAAAGAATACATGAAGTTTTGTTTCTTGTTGCTCTAATTCATTGAAAATTATATGAGGGAGTTGTACCTTAAAAAAAAATTCAGAGAATATTCATTTTGTTCAAAGATTAATATTTAGAGTTTTTTGGATAATTTCTTTTGCACCTAATGGGAGTTCATTGTAAATTCTTGAGGTGTCAAATCTATTAACCAATAGACAAGAAATATAGAAAGAAGCAATTTGTATTTTTTTAAATTTCTCTTGGCATGTACATATGATTCCAGTCTAAATGATCAAAATATATTTTTAGACTTCATTCCTAACATCATATTAAAGGTTGACCATAGGATGTTGATGGATTTGATTAATTTTTTTGAAAAGAATGATATTTTAAATGCACATAAATAAGTCAATAACATCAAGTGTGCTCCTTTCATTTTTCAATCAATAATTTTGGGAAATCATTAGTGAAGAGGTTTGGAAATTAGTTGATAATTTGAGGAAATCTAAGAAAATCATGAAAGACCTCAATGCAACACTCATTTCTTTGACAATGAAGTATCCAACTCCTACCTCTTTTGTAGATTTCTAGAAAATTTCTCCATGTAACTTGATTTATAAGATTATATCTAAGGTGATTGCTAATTAATTAAAACCAACCATTTCAAAAATCTTCTCTGACCAAAAAATGGCTTTCGTCTTTGGAGGGACATTACATATGGTATCATAATAGCTCATTAAACCACACATTTAATCAAAAAATGTAATCAAAGTAGCATGGTTCTTAATTTAGATCTAACTAAATCTTTCAATAGAGTAAATTAGAAATTCCTTATGAATACTTTAAAGAAATTTGGATTTGATCAAAATTGGTTGAGCTAGATATACAAATGCATATCAAGTCCCTAATATCACAAGAAATGAATACCCTGATTTGTGCTTGCCAACAATTAGCTTATGAATATTTGTTAATTGTCTACACAACTCTAACAAAATCATTTTATATATTGGGTATCTTGGAAGTTTAAGGGGTGATTTGTGAAACCCAACCACTCTAATATATGTGAAAGTTTTGAATTAGATATACCAATTCCCCCAATTCTTCAATTCCTCCATGGATTTTAGGGATATTCTCTTGGAAAAATAATTTTTTAGCCCTATGATTATGACATGAACAAAATTATCATTCACCACATAATAATTCTTGTAAATTGCGTCCAATTCCAATTATGGGTAATGTTGGTGAATTTTTACTTCTCCAAGATGAAAGGATCCCACCCTAGTGAGCCCTGGGAAAGTTGGTTGAGAGGCCAACATGTATACCAAACAAGATGTCATATAGAACCTATTGCTATACAACACATCTTTGAGTTTCTCTTGTAGGTTGTCACTTATGATGGTGACCCAATAAATTTTATTATCATCAAATATCATTAGCATGGAGTGACACATCTAGGGGTAGAAGTCTTTGGCATTGGGCTAGCCATAAACTCTACTTAGGAGGGTGATTTTATCTTTGATATCCTCCTCAAACTCACTCCTATGTTGCACCTTAGCCATCTTAAGGTATATCTTCCTTGGTTTTAGCAACATTTGAGAATTGATGAGATTGAGGCAACTAGTTTCATTTTCCTCAAAATAATCCATTGCTTTCATCATACTCATAGAATCATATTTGGGGAGACAGGCACTTGCAATACCTTTTGAATCATTTTGGAACTAATATCAATAACCACTTCTCCAAATGCTCCTAAGATCCTCCTATGCTTATGGTTATAATATTGAGCACAATTCATCACCAACTCAGGTGATCACATTGTAACTAGGAGGGAGGCTACCTCCACTAACCTTGAGTTAGCCAATGAAGTGACTTTGATAGACCTTGTTTATTCATCATGAACTATTTTATGGAATTTATCCATATTGATATATCCTAGATCAGTATCTCTAATTTTTGTATATGAAGAGAATATCTTTGATGGAGGATGATAGTCTTTGTATTGATATTTCATCTCTACTCCTTCATTTGGCATACTTTCTACATATAAAAATGCCATCTATGAAATATTTGAGGGAAATAACCAAAGGAATGAGACAATCATCCTTAACTAAATTCCAAAGAAAATTCGAGGGAAAGTGCACCAATATGTGATACAAAAATGGGGTCTTAAGATGCCACTTTTTTTCTAAAATCAACAATCTAATATTAAATGAGGAAATGAAGATAATTACACTCAAAATTTGAAGATGCAACAAGAACAAGTGTTGTATTACTTTGATTCTACTTTCTAAACTACTAAATTTTTTAAAATGGTGAAGATTAAAGGTTTCAAATAGGGGGAGCACACAAAGTGGTCCTAATTTTCAAACAAAACAAAACATAGCATTTGGTGTGCTCCCCCTATATAATCTATGGAGATTAGTTGGAAAAATCACTAGCTAACCCCTTGAAAATCTCTTCATCCCAAAACACCCAAAGGAGGTCAAGAAACTGAACACAAATTGGATCCATGGTGAATGAATTTTTGGAGGAACTAAACCCATAAACCATTTTTTAAGGGCTAATATTGATTTACCAATGAGCCATTTCCCCCTATCAAGGATATTGTGGAAGCATTATTTGCAAATGAATTCCAAAGAAAAGAAACCTTTTGGCATATAAACAGTTTCTAGGTGGCCTTTGGTATGACATTTGTTCCCATGCAATACCTAGTAGTTTCAATGTTAGGTATTGACTTAGAAAACATGCCAACCAGGTTCATATCCATTTTATTCATGCTTTTCTCAACTAGACCATCAAGAATTGTGATAGAAAACTCACCCAAGAAAGGGACATATGATACCTTAACTAGGGAGAAGGGGATTTTTTCTCTAGGTTTAGGGCCTTATCAAGAAGCCCATCTCTTTTTCTCTACCTTGAGAATCAAGTGAGCATTTAACTTGAGGCCTAAAGATTCCTTAGTGACCACAAAATGATTAACACTAGTAGAAGGATAATAGAACAAGGAGAAGAGCTCTTGGGGATCCCACCATTTATCTTATCACTACAACCAACCACTTACAAGATTGGAGTGATGTCAAGAAGCCCAATAGAGTAACCAAAAAACTTACTATGTCCTTAACCTTCTTGTTCAAAGACTATTCATCAATAGTAGTACAATCTAACTACCCACTGTCATCTCCACCACCCTTCTCCAATCCATTTTCCTCCCTATCACCACTAGCATGCCCACTACCTCTCTCACTACTACTCTCACCCATTATGCATTCAATGAAGAGCTCATATTTTTTGTTTCTCATTGGAAAACGAGGATGTTCTAACTTGAGGTAGGTATCAAAAATGAATTTATACTATATCCATGGGATACACCTCACTTCATAGGAATAGTGGTTTTAAAATTACTTACCCTTGGTAGAACAAGGTGTGGAATCAATTCAACTAAACTTGATGTAAACCTTTTATTTGGTTGGTATGCCACATAAAATCCCTCACTTAAAATGATATTAAAAATAAATGGTTTCAATGCCCTTTGAGATGTTTTTCATGTAATGAAGAGAGAAAATGAATGGGTCACCTCTATTTAAATATATCTTTTCTTCTATTAAATAGTAGCTTAAAAGATAATAAATTTGAAGCTATCCTACTCTTCATGCTACATCATTTCATAAAACTTATGAGAGCTTGGGTCATATTCCTTATAATATTGTTATTCTTAAAGTAACTTGATATATTTGATTAAAATTTATCATTTGGAATATTTGGCTAGAGTGAAACCAATATTTTTTCCAAGAACAGGAAGGTAATTGTACATAAAAATAGCACATGATTTTAGACCAAATAAAAGAAACCATGGCTACAAAATGAAATACCTCTTATTATCTATCTCTCATTGATTAGTGGACATTTAATCTCCTTGGAGTGTGTCCATTTTTCTATACTCTCATAACTCTTTCCTCACTTATTAGAGTTAAAAATTGTGAACAAGCTTGGAAAGTGAACCCCTTCTCCACGTGTTTCACTAAAATTAGTATATTAATGTCTCTTCTAAAGGTAACCTTGTCCATGGTAGAGCCTTGGATGGATTATGAGAGTTTAGGATATGTATTTTTTCTTATTTTTCTCCATTGTTGTTCTAGTCAATACCAACCTCACTATGGAATCCAAATCCCTCCTACTTTCTCTTTTTAAATACATGTGAATTAGGATTCAATAGTGTCTTTTTATATTTTTCAAGCATCTCTAGATACCATAATTTCATGTTTCTCAATATTTTATTATTGGTTGGGTTTTCTTGTGTTTGAGATTTGATTAGTCTTTCTTTAATATTGAGAATAGTTTTCATAGGGACTATTCTAATCCATTCTATTTTTTCTTCGTTCAATCTTTGATTATATCCCTAGCTATTTGGAAATCCTTATATGTGTGTTTTATTTCATAATTCATTAAATATTTTAATTTCCAAATTAAAATTTGGTATTAACTTAAATTTAGACCTATATTTTTCATAATGTGTTTCTATTTGTATTATATATTTGAATTAATTTATTCAATTGAAGCAAGGATACCAGCGCTTAGTAAAGTGTAGTTTTTGAGAATTTTTATCATAGTTTGTTATTCTTACCATTATGAAACATATAGATCATTATTTTCAATATTGGACTTGTGTTTATTATAAACTTAAAAAATATATGCTTATTAAATATAAATAAAAAAATTATTTTTAAAATGTTAATAATGAGAACTATGCCCCTATAAAAGATTACATTTTTTATGATTTTGTTTGACCCCCAAAATTATGATATAAAGTGGTAAATTCTAGCTAATAAAATTGATACATGTTTATTGGAGGGAATTATGTTGCACATAGAATGTTTAAGGGAAACACATATACATGTAGAGAATGTTATGAAAAATGAAAATAAACTATTTTTTCTTATCTCCCCAAATTAGGACACACTATTTTACATAAACTAGTAATTGATCATGTAGCTAAGGAGTACACCAGACTATTATACTTGAACAACCCTTAGATTTTTCATAACAAGACTTAATGACTATATAACCTATATATGGCGTACCTTCCTACCATGAACACAATTAATGGTAATACCTTATGTTTTATTTTCTTAAATTCAAACAAAACCATAAATTTAATGCTATATAAAAAAAAGTAAATTATGATGATGGATTAAACCTACATTGAATCTTCAATGTTAAATATCTTGATAGGTTTATTAGTTAAAATCCTTCAAAATATGATATTCTTGGTATAATTACCATGTCATCAAATTCAAATTCTACATCAATGATGAGAATATTAAATAGTTTTCCACTTACTATTGAATTTCTAATACAAATACTAACCAATGTTCTCAATAAAATTACACCATAAAACTCCTCAAATTTATAGATAAACTAAATCACGTTCAATATAAAGTAAGTTGTTGAATAACTCAAATATAAACTCAAATAATATAAATACAAATTTACTCAACACAAATAATTTAGGGACCAACTAATTTTTTTTCCATCTCATCCTTTTCCTTTATATGGGAAATGGAATATAATCCCAGAACCTCTAATTAATAAAAACATTATTTTAAAATAAAAAATTAACCTTTATCTCCTTTCATCACATCTAGGAAAATGGGAGAAGTTGCTCTTCCTTTTTCTTATAATTGGCTCACAAACCCCTCCTTGCATTTGCAAGTCGTTGGAAATCCTTCTAAATATTTGTTTAATACCAACACTTATGTTTCTTTTATTCACTTAAAAAATCCTTAATTAGAGATGATTTGGATTGATTAAATACAACCATGTATCTTGGAGCCAATGGATGAATATTATATGAATATAAGATATAGTTAATGTCTTAAATGATTTCAATAGCATCATCTATTTGAAAATACTATATAAAATTTTATCAATGTTAAAGAAAACTCACAATTCAACCCATGGTTTAACTAGAAGGATGGTAATCTTTGGCTCATAAAGACATCTATAAAAGGAATAAATAATTTTTAAAAAATTATTTATCATATATGTAAGATAAAAATTATAGTAAAAAGTTTATTTTCTTTTTCTCTTAATACACTAGATGATTCATGTAGACACAATGAAAGATAACAATTTATAATTTAATAAAAATAATAACATCCCCCAAAATCCACCAAAGAATCATTCAATCCAACATCCAAAATATAATAAAACCCAATAGTTGTAATGGAAACCTCTCCCATTGAAGTAAATATTACTAGTAGCTTTACCTTCTAGTATACACCATTTTTAATTGAGCCACGTTATGTACACATAGCATATGAGAGTCATACAAAGCAATGAAAAAAATATCAAAGAAGGTGGTGGGGCCTAATAATTAGGAAGGCTCACTATTCAGGATAGGGTTTAGAAATTAGATGTGACTTTAAATACTAATAATTAAACAAAAAATAATTAAATTATAATAAGTCACACAAACGATAAACAAGCCATTTATACCTACTAAAAATTTATGAGAAATTATATCCCAACATTTTTGTCTGCATTCAAAATATACTCAATAAATAGATAAAGAAAATAAACTTTCACATAATGTAAATTGTTAAAATAAAAAGTGTTTCTTCATTTATGAGGCTGCAATAATTTGAGTGAAATAATAACATGAGGTGAACAAATACTTAATCATTCCCATCAAACATCATTACCTGTTCATTTGATAAGAAGTGTCTTTTACACCTCTACTTCACATCATAAACTCCCATATTTTTAACTATGTGTTACACCGAGCTACATCACATCATATACTACCATATTTTCAACCATGTGTTATTCCACTTCTAGTGCAATTTTCTCAACTATATACTTTCTAGTATACAACACTTTTAATTGAACCACATTATGTACACATAACATGTGAGAGTCGTACAAAGCAATGAAAAAATATCAAAGAAGGTGGTGGGGCCTAATAATTAGCAAGGTTCACTATTCAAGATAGGGTTTAGAAATTAGATATGACTTTAAATACTAATAATTAAACAAAAAGTAATTAAATTATAATAAGTCACACAAACGATAAAAAAGCCATTTATACCTACTAAAAATTTATGAGAAATTATATACCAACATTTTTCTCTAGATTCAAAATCTATTCAATAAATAGATAAAGAAAATAAACTTTCACATACTATAAAATCTTAAAATAAAAAGTGTATCTTCATTTATGAGGCTGCAATAATTTGAGTGAAACAATATAACATGAGGTGTACAAATACTTAATCATGTCCATCAACCATCATTACCCATTCATTTGATAAGAAGTGTCTTTTACACCTCTACTTCACATCATAAACTCTCATATTTTCAGCTATGTGTTACACCTCTACATCACATGTCATATACTGCCATATTTTCAACCATGTGTTATTCCACTTCTAATGCAATTTTTTCAACTATACTTTATGAATTGAATCATGGTACCATTGGGTGATGTGAAATTCTAGAAAATTCAAAAAAAAAATACTAAACTATTAATTGAAAGGCCAACATATTAAACTCTCCTAATCAAAACACAACAATGTCAAGAAATGAAACATAAATTACATATATGATAAGCATGTGAATTAATATGTATTCCATTGCTAAACCAAATAGTTAGATGATTTCAATAATTGTAACTATATTAACCATGAAATTTTTGTTTCTTCTTAAATACAATTAGTTGTATCTTCAAAAATATTAATGACAACTTTCATTACTTATAATTAAATTATATATAAACATAATTAGTTATAACTTCAAAATTATTACCATTATTATCTTATTAGAACTCAAATGTATATATATTGAGCTTTACATCTACATTATAATCATAAAGATGAGATTCTTACAAAGCAATAAAAAAATATCACTGGAGGTGGTAGGGCCTAATAATTAGCAAGGTTCACTATTCATAATAAGGTTTAGAAATTATATATGATTTTAAATACTAATAATTAAATATAAATTAATTAAATTATAATAAGTCACACAAACAATAAACAAGTCATTTATACCCACTAAAAAGTTATGAGAAGTTCTATACCAACATTTTTCTCTACATTCAAAATATATTCAATAAATAGATAAAGAAAAGAAACTTCCACACAATTTAAATTCTTAAAATAAAAAGTGTATCTTCATTTATGAGGCTGCAATAATTTGAGTGAAACAATAACATGAGGTGCACAAATACTTAATCATGTCCATCAACCATCGTTACCCGTTTATTTGATAAGAAGTGTATTTTACACCTCTACTTCACATCATAAACTCCCATATTTTCAACTGTGTTACATCTCTACATCACATCATATACTACCATATTTTCAACCATGCGTTATTCCACTTCTAGTGCAATTTTCTCAACCATACTTTATGAATCAAATCATGGTACCATAGGGTGATGTGAAATTCTAGAGAAGGTCAACAAAGATGTACACTCAACTATTAATTGAGAAGCCAACATAATAGGAGGCTCCAATCTAAACACCAAAAATGTTGAGAAATGAAGCACAAATTACATATATGATAAGCATGTGAGTTAATATGTAATCCAATGCTAGACCAAATAGTTAATTGATTTCAATAACTGTAACTATATTAGTCATTAATTTTTTGTTTCTTCTTAAGTATATTTAGTTGTGACTTCAAAACTATTAACGCCAACTTTCATTACTAATAAGTAAATTTTACACACACGCGTGTGCGTATGCACACACACACACACACAGACACATGCATACACGTACACACATATACATATACATATACACACAAATAATTAAGCATAATTAGTTATAACTTCAAAATTAATACCATTGATTTTTACTATATTGTCTTATTAAGATTGAACTATATAGATTTTAAGCATTACATATATATGATATTCATAAAGACAAAATATAAAACCATCCTTTGAGATCACTCACTAAAATATTACTGATGCCTCAAATATATTTAAACATATTTTTTTCAAAAAATCAAACCCACCTGATATATAAGTATCATTCCCAAATCACATAACACATTGGACGCCAAACCTTAAGCAATAATCCACTCAAATAACCAGGTAAAAATTTCAAATGTAAGCGACTGGTGCCAAGTTATCACTTAACAACTTAACATCTACTGGGTCTCCTTTCCCTATGTGAATGCTCCATTGGATGGTGCTAAATTTTCTCCTCTTTCTTCTGTTGTAAGGTGATAAGACTCTTTCGCCATCACCAAATTTTCAATTCCCAGACAGGGGTGGCCGTCAAATCCCAGGCCTTCGATTCAGACAGACATATCATCTTTATTCTCCTTTCGTCCCATCGTTGCAAGCTGAAGAATAAGATGGTATGAATATCGACAAAATGGAGGACCCAAGCACGGACCAGTCTGACGCGACCCACCCTTCATACATCATTGCACAATAACTTTATCATGTCCTCAACGTCGCTCCTTACGTCCTAACTTGCATGTTTATTCCCCCTCACATGCAAAGCAATTAGTCCCCACGAAAGATATCACTGTCCATTGAATCAAAGATATCACTATTCAATGAATCAATGGTATCACTGTTGAGTGAATCAATCAACTATGCCTTTAATGATGGGGGTGGCTCTCACTCTAAACAGTGAGCACGTTAAGTAATTCAGCACAGCTGTCTCGGATATATTAGAATAAGCACATGTTTTTGGTGTATGAAGGATGAATGATTTCTTCTGATTCTTTGCTGTATCTACAACATTCCGCACGACGTTATTTTTGAGAATTCGGGCAGTTTGAGCACGAATTAAACTACCGTTCATTAGAAGAGCAAATACCTCCTTTTCCCCTTCTCTGCTTTGTAGCTCCTCCTGGTTAATTTTACATTAAGACAGAATAGAACTTTTTCGAAAGAATGAGTCTGTTCGTGTTCATTCTCGGTCATGAACTTCAAATTCCTCAAAGGTCATGTGGAATTGAATACAAAGAAAATGTGCCCAACTTGTTACTATAACAGTTCCTCCCGGTTTTATAGGTTTTTCATATTTGCAAAAAAAACAACGTATTGGAAGTTTTGACTTCTTTAGGTGGTTCATCTGAAATCACACTAATCTATCCACTAGGGTCCAAGTTTTGACTTGTTTAGGTGGCTCATCTAAAATCACACTAATTTCTCCAGTAGGGCCCACCTATTAGTGTGATTTCAGATGAACCAACTAAGCAAGCCAAAGCATAGAGTGTGTTGTTTAAGCTAAAATCCATTGAAGCTGAGAGTTTATTTTATGATTTTTTAATGATTTTTTTCTTTTATTTTCTTTTTGTTCTTTATTTCTTCATATATTACTTTCAATATCATTTAACTTTGTCTATGTGAGCAATCAAAGTACAAGAGCAATACCCTAACTATTATGTGTGATATTATGTTTTTTGAATGAAATAGTGTCATTTACATAAATTAAATAGATTTTTTTTTAAATGTATTATGAAAGAAAATATACTTCATAATCTTTGCAAGTTATAGCTTCAAACAATAGTCATTGAGAACAATAAAAAAATTAACCATTAACAACTATTGATCAATAGCAAGAGTTGGACCATGGTCATCTAGTTTCCACATTTCAAGATTATCCTTACCATCTAGTATGGGTTCCTAGCCTATAAAAGTGCCATCATTAACCTATTCATCCTACACTTCCTCAAGATGGTGATTAGCAACCCTTAGAGGAGAGATAGCTAAGGCAAGGTGAGGAAACTTGTTATTATTTGGTGAATGAAAGGAACATATATCATAGGGAAAAGAAAATATTGAAGGATGACAAGAACTCAAAGCCCATTGTCTATGGGCTCTACACTAAGAAGTCTAGGAATTGTGAGTCATGAACATGAGGTTGATGACTTGTACTACATGAACACCCTTTATGATATACTGTCTATTGGAAGGAGAGATTAGTGGGACACTGATAACCATACAATGTGCATCACCCTATTTGTTAAGAGGTACCTATAGGTGGGCCACTTCAAGTATAACTTTATTTTCTTGCATTTGTATCTACATTTGAATAAATCATAGAATTTAGAATAAATGGCTTAGATATTGTATTCAATATTACATCTAAAAAAGGAGAGTGAAATTATTATCTTTTTAAATTCTAAGTAGAATGTCTCGCCTAACAATATGCCATACCAAACCTAGGTAAACATAGTAGGAATTTTAGGCTAATATCCTAATAGGATTATGTGCTACAAAAAATATACAAGTATAAAGGGCTTGAAAATCTCATGAATCTAACACCATGCTCTCTAGGCTCTAGAATAAAAATATAAGAGATGTTTGAATACTTTCTAATATCCACAAAAAGGGAAATGAGGATTAATAACTCTAAAATTATCTATCTAGAACTAATAAAATTACCCTCATATAAAATGCACCAAGCAAAGTGAGTAAGAATTAAATCAACGATAATTTACCAAATAGTGTGAAATTTGTATTGTCATGTTCTAGCTATGGTTTGAAGTGCCATTTGTTATTAGGATTTTACACCATATTCAAGTGTATGAGAGCCCAATATGTAGTTTAAAATCTTTGAAATTATGAAATGATATATTAAGATACCATTTCTAATTTGTCAACCATGACTTGAAACTCCCATCACTAATTTTTTGTAGAATCCCCATTGCATTGAAGTTAGTAAAAATTTAAATTATTCAAAATCTTGATTGGTGAGCATATTTTACTTTGCTTTCTAGCCAATAAAGAAGATTGAAAGTTAGTGGTTCTTAATGAAAGTTATGGAATAGTCTTAATGGTTCTATTCAAAAAATTCAAAGGAAAAACCTAAGGAACCTTAACAAAGGATTTATCCTAGTAAGTGATCATAGGAGACATGAAAAAAAGTATTGGTTAATAGATAAACTAGTGGAAATCATTTCCATTCCAAATTAATCCATGTCATAACAGCCTCCCAAGCTTTACACACTTCTTCCAATAAAATTACCCTTATTTTAAATGGAATCCTTCATTATGAGGGTTGAATGAAGGTGCAGATCTTATTAGGATTTATGCGTATTAAGTACTCTAGTTGAGATATAGTGATGCAAGGAAAAGTGGTTTCATAATCTATTAAGCCAAAAAAAATCTACTTAGCTAACAATTTGACATAAAGAAGAGGAAAAGTTTTAGAAGGAAAAATGAATGCCTAGGAATCTTATAAAATCTCTATGATCAATCCATTTCTAACCAAAAGAATTAACTCAATAAATTTTTGAATAAAAAGACAATATATAGTTTTGAACTTGTTGGTACCGAATACTTGAGAAATCTAGAAGCGAAGAATAAATTATCCAATAATTGAACAGCCTTATTATGTCGTAGAAAAATGGCCCCTTGTCATTTTCATGGCCTTTTAGGTCTTGTTTCATGGTGTTGGAACTATGTTGCTTTGATTTTATGTTGTATCATGGCTTGAACATACTTATTTAGGTACTAAAACTCATAGAACGACATCTTGTGAAGGTGTTGTGAAGTGTTTTAAGACATTTGTACATTCTTCTAGACACTATGTAATGAATTTCACTTAAAAACCATGTTATTACTCATCAACAAGTCCTATTGTGAAGTGTTGTAAAGTCTTGTAACAAGCTTTCATGCTCTTTTAGGCATATTTTCACTATTTACACCTTTCTCATGCTTTATTTTGTCTCTTTATGCCCCCATATGACTTAATTAAGTGTATTTTTGAATGTTATCCTGACAAATAACATTAAACACAACATTTTTCCCGACACTTGTTTTTAGGTCCTAGGTGGGACCCATTTGCCATGGATGGCGAATGAGTCCCCCTTGGCCCCAAATTCAAAATATTTCAAATTTCCTTTCAGGATTTCATTCAAAATCACTTTATGTCAGCTTGTGATGAGGTATGAATGGATACTAAGGCACAATAATTGTATAAATAAGTGTTTTTCATCTCATTCTAACCCCCATTCATCAAGTTCACTTATCCACCTATTTACTTAAGCATTCAAGCATTCTACATCATCAATTCAAGCACTTTTAAAGCACTTTGAAGCATCTATTGACATTACTTCAGAATTGCAACATCAAGAGTTAGGTGAGTTGATAGCACTTGCATGTTATTAGTTTATCTTTCTCTTGCATTTCATTATCTTTTTAAGGGTTTAATTACCAAAAGTGGGGTTTGACCAAGGCAAACCCCTATTCACTAACCCCTAATCATTTTTCCCCTTTTGCTTGTTTGTTTGCAACCCTTTGTTTGTAGATTTGACATGTTATTAGGTGTTGAAGATTGATTTTCAAGTCAATTAGGTGCTTCAAGTCAATATGAGTCAATTTCAAGCTTGGAGAGAGTTATTTGTTCATTTTCTATAGATTTGACTTCAGCAACCCAACAAGCAGACATTCCCAGATCTTGTGTTGCAGGGTTGTCTCCTAAGTTTTCATAAATTTGGAGGAGGAATGATTTGCCACCTATGGAAAATGAGTCCCACCTTAGGACTGGAAACTTGTGTTTTGTCAGATTTCAGATCCTGATAACAGAAACTAGCTCCCAACAGTTTTTCACCAGTAGGTGGATTGATTCGCCACCCTCGGCGAATGAGTCCCACTATGAAAAATAAGTGAATTTCACCAGCATATAGAACACTCTAGAAAGCTCATATTTCATCCAGGTGCACTCAGATTCATCCCTGTACTTTTTGTTTTGCATTATTTCTTCATTTACATAATTGTTTGGATATCACAATGTGTTTTCAAGCATAGTTGTAATCGCACTTTTGCATTCATTTTTAGTTACGTAGGTTAATCTATTGGATTTATTTAACTTCATTTACATCATATCACATCACATACATCCTAATTTGAGTGTTACATAAGAATTTTTGGACCCAATCTCTCTCCTTTTAGGTGAAAAACCCTACAAGTGCAAGAGTAGCATTCAGGTCATAAAAATCTATATTTCATTTTGGTGAACCTCACTTTTGAACACTTTAGATTTCTGATTGCATTCACATACTGCATCTTAGTTCTCATTTGCATTAGCATTCAATTAAGACATTGATTTGTTATTGCATTCTAGGACTTTTCATTTTGCATTAGTGAAACCTTCATGTAGCTTTCATTTTTGCATTACATCTAATTGAAAAAAGTAAAAATTTGCATTTTTCATTTGAAAATTGCATACTGTAGAGCATTTAAATCATCTTAAAATTTATGAAAAACACTAAAACACATCATACTGGGACTCATTCGCCACCCAGGGTGAATCAGTCCCTCTGCACTTTTTAGATAGTATTTCTTGCATTTTTCTGGCATTTGTTTGCATTTTTGTTTTTTGTAGTTAGCTCTCTGTTATAGTTAGCAGATTTTTTGTTATTTGCATTTTAGACCTCCTAGATTGGATTTCATTTGCATTCACCCCTCCTTTGTAGTACTTGCATGAGTGTTTGGTGCCCTATTGATAATACTTTAGTGAGAAGAAGTTCTAGACTCATGGCATCTCACGATAGCACTTTCGTTGTGGACCTTGGGATCTCACAAGCTCCTACTCCTAGTATGGACAATGGTGCATTAGGCCCTAGCAATGCCACTTCCATACCTTCACCTTTCCATCCAATGATTGTTGACAACCAAAACAATTCCCTCCCACAAGAAAAGGTCATTAATATTCATGAGGACTTTGCACATTTACAACAAGACTTGTCACTTGAAAAAATTTCCACAACTGCCATACCTGCCATTGAGAATCTTCATCATTTGATTGAAAGTGATGATGGCTTGCACGTGATGAAGAAAATTGTTGATATTTACAATAAACATGCCTCTTCAAACACCCAATCCACAACCATTCCTATAAGCCAAGGAGCACCTCAAGTTCCTCCCCCTTCAACCATTGCTTCCATTCCAACTTAAATACCAATCTATAAGTCCATACAACTATGCATCAGGCTACTTCTCTCCTAATTTCCACTAGCATTCCTACTTCTTTTGTGGCATCACAGGTCCCTTCTACCACTTTCATACCTCTTAGCATTCCTTTCACTTCCCCTAACATCACTTACACTCCATCACCATTTTCCCTTCCACCTCAACCCACATACCCTGATCCTCTTCTTACACAACTTCTCACTACCATTTCGTCTATGCAACATCAACTTTCCAACATCAATCAAGGTCAATCTACTTCACTCACATGTTATGTCCGTAGTAGTCCCTTATCCTTAGAAATATTACATACCTCAATGCCACAAGGGATATAAATGCCACAGTTTGAGAAATACGGAGGAAAAGGAGATCCTATCAACCATGTTAATTCCTATACCGCTTTGTTTAGTGACTTCATCCTTGATGATAAACTATTGACCAAAATGTTTCCAAGGACCTTGAAAGATACTGGATTAGAATGGTTTTTCAACTTGTCTATTCATTCGATCCATTCATTCCATGAATTGGTGGAAGCTTTCATTAATAACTTTCAAGTTCACATGACACCTAGAAAGACAATGGAAAACTTTATGAGATGTAGACAAAACACATATGAAAAAGTGATTGATTTCATCTCACGTTACCAATCCTTATATGCTCAAATTGATGTTAAAATTCCAGATGCACATCTGCAGAAGATGTTTATCAAAAATTTGCACACCAATCTTCAAGATAAACTCACCATGATGAAATTCCCTTCATTCATCCATTTATGTACAACCTTATGTGATTACCAAAATTCAGTTTCAAGTCGTGATTCAAAATCCACTTCTAGCCGAGTTGAAAAACCCGAACACACCAATAAAAACCAGAATAACACACAAAAATTCCACAAACCAAATAGAGGCTTTTTACAATTTAATCCGCCTCCTCAACCACAACCACAACCAACTCAACAAGTTCAAAATTCAATGGCCATTGTTAAGGCAGTCATGCCTTATCATTGTGGGGATCTGAACAAACAATTCACTCCTTTACCTGATACCCTACACCACACAATGAACCAATTAATTCAAAAACACATGCTCACTTTTCCACCCATTTGACCACTTAATCTGAATCAACCATTACCACCTACATTCAAACCTAATGCTTATTGTCGCTTTCATCAAAAAAATGGCCATGACACTGAACATTGTAAGCCTCTTAAACATTTAGTTCAAGACCTCATTGATTCAGGTGAATTGACCATTGCGGGTGTTAATGATCAAGGCAA
This sequence comes from Sequoia sempervirens, assembly GCA_007258455.2. Taxonomy (NCBI): domain Eukaryota; kingdom Viridiplantae; phylum Streptophyta; class Pinopsida; order Cupressales; family Cupressaceae; genus Sequoia; species Sequoia sempervirens. Next base: position 44,486,606 of record VDFB02271358.1, read on the forward strand.
TAAGTCTGTTGCACCCCCTAACCAGAATTTGCAAATTTTCACCAATCCTATGCCTAAACATAATACCTCATTTGTCAAGGCTAGTGAACCTTCAAAGCCTGATGTAATGACTATTGATACGAACAACAAACAACATGATACAACTCATATTGTTACCCAAGCTATTCCTATGGATAAACTTGTGGCTACAATACACGTTATCCCTCGTAAGGGCCAAACCACTAAATCACTTGATATTACTTTTTCTGCTAAATACATACTACAAAAACTTCCTGATGGTCCTCTCTACATAGCTGGCATAATCTACGATAAACCCACTAATGGGATATTAATAGATCCCGCTTGTGGTGAGAACGTGATCACATAAGAATTTTTGGTATTACATGAATGATATCAAGATGATTATAATAAACCCACTACATGGATTAAAACACATAATGGTTTTGTATGCCCTACAATTGGATCAATCATGCTACTTCTACAAATAGGACCTAAAACTTTGCAGGTAACATTTTCAATTATTCCACAATCTGACCAATTTCGTTTGTAACTAGGTCACCCTTGGCTTCGCTCAATGAAAGCGGTCCCCTCAGTTGTTCATAAGTGCTTGAAGTTTCCACATGACAATGAGATAGTAACCATACACCATATTGGATTTAATCCTTTATCATCCAAAGGCAACATCTCATTATAAGCCTTCTGGCTTGAACCCATGGAACTGATCACCCCTCGCAAGGACTTCTTTTTCATAGCCTATGAAAAGTTTAAAGCCAAAAAGATAGCTAAATTTTCCCTTCGTAATGCATTCCCATCCACTTCCACACCTCCTATCATAGATGAAACCATGCTTCAACTTGAGTCTAACATTGAGCAAACCATACAACCTCTTGAACAATCACCCCTTGAGATTCCCTGCCATTGTTCAAATGACCAAGGGAACATGAACCAAACCCTGCTCAACCACCTCGCCTTAAACAATGTATAAAGCCAAAGAGAAAGTGTTTGATCCATCCTCTTCGATTTCTTCTATTCTTCTCTCTTTGGAAGTAGAAGAACCTATGATGACTCCATCCACTCTTACACCTCAACAACTCCAAAACAAAATTAAACAGAACCGCAGTGTCATAGAATGAAGGTGTTGTCGTTGTCTCCTTGCTCGTCAATATCGCATAGAAGACAATAAAGAAAATCAACCTTTACCTTTGATAGAAGTAATAGATGACCACCCTCCTTCTCCTAACCCACCATAAGACAGTCTAGTGCAACAATCACAACATGTTGAACCACTCCAACAACCTCATCTTTTGTTACATCCATCCTTAGAAATCACCCTTCACCCTCCTATTGTCATTAATCTTGATGATGATGGTGATGATGGTGATAAGGATGCAGAGATTGCCAAAATCAATGAAGAAGTGCATAATGATTTAAATTCTTTATTTTCATCTACAATGAGCTTAAATGATACATCCTCTCCACCAAGTGTTGAAGCTGGTACAACTCCTAGTTCAGCACTTGCAATTATTCCTTTGGACAATCAACTGCCCCCACATTACACTGAACATGATTGGGATGTGGATGACTTGTTAGATGGTTAACTTGCATTCAACTCACTAACCTTTGCTCTTTTCTTTTATTTTCTTTTCATGCTTGAGTATCGTGTTCCCCCGTATCGTGTGTTTGTTGTTCTCTTTCTTTGTACACTTCTTCTATTCGTCCCTCTATTCTTTTATTTGTCGTGCATTGTGTTTTTCATTATTGTTTTGTGTTTTCCTTTTGGGGATTATGCAAAGCATAGAGACACCCTATGTCTCTGCCATGTTGACCCAAATGGTCCTTGCCTTTTTCATTATTATTTTGTGTTTTCCTTTTGGGGATGATGCAAAGCGTTGAGATGCCCTATGTCTCTTCTATGTTGAGCCAAACGGTCCTTGTCTTTTTCATTATTGTTTTGTGTTTTCCTTTTGGGGATGATGCAAAGAGTTGAGATGACCTATTTCTCTTCCATGTTGACCCAAACCTTTTATTTTCCTTTTTACTTTATGTTTTCTTTTGTTTTTCCTTTTGGGGATGACACAATGCATTGATACCAAAACGTCTCCTTCATGTTGACTCAAAAGCTTTATCATTTTCTTTCACCTTTTCATTTTCTTTCTTTTCACTTGTGTTTTCCTTTTGGGGATGACACAAAGCGTTGAGACTGCAATGTCTTGAACCAAAGCGAACTTTCATTTTCCTTTGTTTTTTCTCTCTTTGTGTCATTCTTCTAGTTCTATGTGCTTTGGGGAATGATGACAATTTCGAGCTCCTTAATCAAAACATTGTAGCAACGAACATACTGACCCCAAATCCATAGATCCCTTATGTGTTTGGTGTGTTTTATTTTCTGGGGGGAAACTCCCTTCTTTCTTTACTTTTTATTTTCCCTTGACATGACGCAGCCTAACCTCGAAACATATGACTTGGCATAGGGCTTTCCAAGTTGGCTCTCATGTCTTGTTTTTCTTTTCGCTTTTTTTTTCTCTTTCTACTTTAAAGTAATTTCTCACAGAATGATGTGTAGCAATTCCTTTAAAGTAGGGGGCATACATTACCATTATTTCATTTACGAGTATGTGCAGGATCATGATGGGCCAAAAAGTGGCAATATGATGGGTATGTGGTTGACTTTTTTAACCAAAATTGATGAAACAAAAAGGGTTTTTAAAGGAGATTCTCAGATTTACACCAATATAAATTATTCTTTACTTTGAATTTAATAAGTAATTATTATTCATTTTCTATTCAAATTATGACTAAATTCTTGATTAATAGACTGATTGAAAAACATCTATAGATTTCAAATGTTATCACATTTTTTGAATCCAAAACATGCGTCAGATTCTATGTTTCACATGTATTATAGGATTAAAAAAGAAAAATTGAATTTCATTAAGTTTTGACCAAATTAAGGTGAGACATACGAGTTTTTAATATTTTTTAAAAGTTGTAATAAAAAAATCATAATTAATTATTTACGTGGAAAAAAATTACAAAAAAATATGCATCACATAGGGACATGAGTCCTCTACTTATATCCAAAATATTATAAAAAAATATTATCATTGTATTGTGGTTAGGTGAGGTAGATGACCACTTCTTTTTTTCCCTAAATTTAAGTATTGCATTGAAATTTCAAATTTTCACCAAACAGATTTTTTAAAAAAAACCTAGTAGTTTAGAAACTACATTCAATTTTCTACAAATTCTATTCTTACATATTTTTGAAATAATATAGATAACTTATTCAAATTTTTATGTCAAGTTGCCTAACTCTAATTTTTCTAAATTTTTTGCCACTTAAGGGCCTATTTTTTCCAATTATGATCCTGCACATACCCTTATATTCTTGGTTCCTAGTGTAGCCTTGTCGTTTATTTGATATGTTTGTCACTTTGTGGATGACATTAGGTGTGATGTCTTTCATAACTGTGATCTATCTTAGCATATTACATTCCTCTTGGTGGCCTGATGTGATGCAATGCATCCCCTAAGTTATGAATATACTATTCTTTGATTGGTCGTCTCTTGGAAGACATTAGACACAATGTACCCTGAGTGACTGACCTTGCATAAACTAAACAAGACTCCTTTGAACATATTTTCACATTTTACATTTTACATTACATTTTTGCACTTTTTACATTTTGCATTTCTTTTTGCCACCTTGCATCACACAACTTGCATGACTGTGGTACCTTTCCTTTTTGTTCACGAGTATTTTTCCTTGTGGCACCTTGTTAAAGTTATCAGGCGATATAAATTTGGTATGGTTGAGCGGGAAGCCCAACTAGCGGCATGACTTTTCCCCATAGCCACCTTTGTGTTTTGTTAGTGCATACCAACTAGCGTATGTATCTTAATTTTTGGGCCTTCTCACCTCATAGAAAGCCTAAAGTTCTATGGCCCCAGAGTGAGTACACATTCTTTTTTTCAAACAATTATCCTAGATCTCTTTTCAAAACTAGTTGGATTGACAATCAAAGCTTCATCCAATTCTTTTCAACACTTGTGTGCTCCTTTGTTCTTATGCTTAGTTTTCCATGGGATCTTCATCCTGGGGGCTTGATCATCCCTCTTGATGGTTGTCATTCCATCTTGCTAATGTAAGTGCATCTGAACCCTCCCCTCGATGTTCATGGCTACTTTAATGTGAGTTTGAAGCAGGTTCATCCTCTCACTATAGTGGGGGCTAGATGTGTCATAGAAAAATGGCCCCTTATCATTTTCCTGGCCTTTTAGGTCTTATTTCATGGTGATGGAACTATGTTGCTTTGATTTTATGTTGTATCATGGCCTGAACATGCTTATTAAGGTACTAAAATTCAAAGAACAACATCTTGTGAAGGTGTTGTGAAGTGTTGTAAGACATTTCTACATTCTTCTAGACTCTATTTAATGCATTTCACCTAAAAACCACCTTTTTACTCATCAACAAGTCCTATTGTGAAGTGTTGTAAAGTCTTGTAACAAGCTTTCACGCTCTTCTAGGCATATTTTCACTATGTACACCTTTCTCATGCTTTATTATGTCTCTTTATGCCCTCATATGACTTAATTAAGTGTATTTTTTAATGTTACCCTAACAAATAACATTAAACACAACATTTTTCCTGACACTTTTTTTAGGTCCTAGGTGGGACCTATTCGCCATGGGTGGCGAATGAGTCCCGCTTGGCCCCAAATTCAAAATATTTCAAATTTCCTTTTAGGATTTTATTTAAAATCACTTGATGTTGGCCTGTGATGAGGTATGAATGGATACTAAGGCACAAGAATTGTATAAATAAGTGATTTTCATCTCATTCTAACCCCCATTCATCAAGTTCACTTATCCACCTATTTACTCAAGCATTCAAGCATTCTACATCATCAATTCAAGCACTTTGAAGCAGCCATTGACATTGCTGCAGACTTGCAACATCAAGAGTTAGGTGAGTTGATAGCTCTTGCATGTTATTAGTTTATCTTTCTCTTGCATTTCATTATCTTCTTAAGGGTTTAATTACCAAAAGTGGGTTTGACCAAGGCAAACCCCTAATCATTTTCCCCTTTTGCTTGTTTGTTTGCAGCCCTTTGTTTGTAGATTTGATAGGTTATTGGGTGTTGAAGATTTCTTTTCAATTCAATTAGGTGCTTCAAGTAAACTTGAGTTGATTTCAAGCTTGGAGAGAGTTATTTGTCCATTTTCTGCAGATTTGACTTCGGCAACCCGACAAGCAGACATTCCTATATCTGGTGTTGCAGAGTTGTCTCCTAGTGTTTTAGAAATTTAGAGGAGGACTGATTCGCCACCTGTGGCGAATGAGTCCCACCTTAGGACTGGAAACTTGGGTTTTTTTAGATTTCAAATCCTGACAGACAAAAACTAGCTCCCGACAATTTTTCACTAGTAGGTGGACTGATTCGCCACCTTGGGAGAATGAGTCCCACTATGAAAAATTAGTGAATTTCACCAACATCCAAAACACTCCAGAAAGCTCGCATTTCATCTAGGTGCACTCAGATTCATCCCTGTACTTTTTGTTTTGCATTATTTCTTCATTTACATACTTTTTTGCGTATCACAATGTGTTCTCAAACATAGTTGTAATCACACTTTTGCATTCATTTTTAGTCACCTAGATTAATCTATTGCATTTAGTTAACTTCATTTACATCATATCACATCACACACATCCTAATTTGAGTGTTACATAAGCATTTTTTGACCCAATCTCTCTCCTTTTAGGTGAAAAATCCTAGAAGTGCAAGAGTAGCATTCGGGTCCCAAAAATCTATGTTTCACTTATTTACATTACTTAAATCCTCCAATAGAGTGGAGAAAGAGTTATTATGAAAATGATTATTGACTAGCTCTTTAGTAGAATTAAGTTCAGAGTGATAACTTTGACCAAGTTTTGCAACATAACATGAAAAAATACATAATCAAAGACTTTAGTACCCAAAACATATAAGAAGGAGCCAAAGAGAATCCTTGGCACACAACTTGAAAAATCCTAAAATAATAAGATTGATGTACACTAATAATAATGAAAGAAAAACATCAACAACAAAAAAAATTAACATGTCTTAGAAATTTAGTATCAATTTACATAAAGCTTGAAGCATTGGAAGTATGAAAGTCCAATCTATATGATGTGTATGTGTAAGATCATCATGGAAAAAACAGGCCCTTAAGTGGCAAATAATTTAGAAAAATCAGAGTTAGGCAAATTGAGGTAAAAATTTGAATAAGTTATCTATATTATTTCAAAAATATGTAAGAACCAAATCTGTAGAAAATTGAATGTAGTTTCTAAACTACTAGGTTTATTTAAAAAGAAAAAAACTATTTGGTGAAAATTTGAAATTTCAATGCAGTAGTACTTAAATTTTAGGGAAAAAATAAGAAGTAGATGTTTGTCTGACCACCCTAACCACAATAAAATGATAATATTTTCTTATAAAATTTTAGAAATAAGTAAAGGACTCATGTCTGGATGTGATGCATATTTTTTGTAGTTTTTTTCCAAGTAAATAATTAATTGTGAGTTTTTTTATCACAAATTTTAAAAAATATAAAAACTCGTATGTCTAACCACCTTAACTTGGTCAAAACTTAATGAAATTCAATTTTTCTTTTTTTAGTCCTATAGTATGTGAGTCATAGAATGTGATGCATGTTTTGGAATCAAAAAATGTGATAATGTTTGAAAGCTATGAAAAATTTCAATCAGCCTATCAATTAGCACTTTAGTCGTAATTCAAATAGAAAATGAATAATATTTATTTATTAAATTCAAAGTAAAGCATAATTTATATTGGTGGAAAGCTGAGAATCTCCTTTAAAAACCCTTTTCATTTCATCAATTTTGGGTAAAAAAAAGTCGTCAGCCACATACCCTACAAATACCCATCATATTGCCACTTTTTGGCCCATCATGATCCTGCACATACCCTGATCATAGGATTTAGAAAAGTAAATATTGAGGTTTGGTTTCTCTAGAGAGAGAATTCAATGGTATAGAAAATTATAAAGAAAATATTTAACTTGTAAATGAGAAATATGTAGAAGAGATCGACCTTGGGGCTAACTAAAGACCAAGGAACATGTATACATTAGGAATAATCTCAAGAAATAGATTAGAAATTGACTTTCTAAGAAAGATTAAAAGGGTGATTGCATGGTCATATAATGAGATTAAGAACTATAGATATGATTTGTTTTAGAATGAAATAGGTCTTTAAAACCAAATACCATACTATTTAAGAAAAATAAATGTCAATAAACCCTACTCTAGCTCCCAATATGAAACAATAGTTGGCCAAACTAAAGGATGGGGAAACTATTAAAACCAATAAGTCATTCAAGTTGGGTATCCAACTTATTCCTTATCATAAAGAATAATTATAATATTATATTGTGTATAAAATTCAAATATTTTAACATATATTATCTTAAGAAAATTTTCCCTTTCCAAACATGGAAGCTTTATGTCAATTAACACTTGGAAGTAAAATTATTTCAACTAATTATACACAATTTGCAACCATAACAAGAATTTTCTCCTTTTATTCTTTTCACAATCTATCAAAGCACTTCATGTTCCTTTTTCCAAATTTTAAAGCTTTCTCCACATATCAACCAAGAAATACATAAAACTTTACAAGTGTCTCAATGATCCACATGTGTCCTATAGATTTTGTGATCGTAAGTTAGTCTCCTTTCTTAATGTATGGATCTTAAAAGTAAACAACAATAAGGAAAAAAAATACCACAAGGCCAATGGGCTCTCCACCCAACCATAGGGTTGAAAATCAACCCACTCCTAAGCTAGGGTCAAATAGAACTTTCAAAATACATACAATAGCTATCACATAGATTCCCTAACAAATATACACCACATAACAATTCACATTAAGAAACTTTTCACATTACAATAATTTCATTCACATAATTTTACTCTTTCACCTTAGACACATAAATGGTTCCTTATGTGCAAACTTGGACAAGGTGGGTGCTCATACCCAAAAAAATTAATCCACACACAATTTACAACAAAAAACCAAAAAGGATTCACCATTTGTTTTTGTAGCATCATAAATTGTCACCCTTGACAATTTCACACTATGTTTTGCTGCCCCTTTATGTAATTGGACCTAGTTAAGCATTTAATTTTCTAAATTATGAATTTGATGACCTATTTTAATTATTTCCAATAATTTGCAATCACAAAATAAATGCATTTGTTTAGTAATTTTCCCCCTACTCCTTAATTCCCAAAAAATGGGTTTGGGACACTAGTGCCTAGGGCACCTATGTCCTCCTATATTGGCTCCAAATTTAAATACGTCAGTGTTTGTATTTTATTATTTAAATTTCAAATATCTAAAGTCAGTTTTTGAGATTTAATTTTTGAGAAATTAGAATACATTTCTATAAATACAATTATTGCATTATTTGAAATATATCAAGCAAGAACAAGGAAAATCTAGCAACAAGTAGAAATTATTGAGCAATACTTATAATCAAGAGAAGGATTTCAAAGATATTATAAAAATTCAAGAACCAAGAATCATGTCAAAGAATATGTGAGTGTATTCATGTTTATGTTATCATATTGTTTGTGAAGACTAACTTTGTAGGTCTCCAAGTAATTCAAGCAAGCAAGATCCAATTATTAAGGATATTTTTATGACTTTAGTCCTTCAAGGAAGCCATTGAAGGGTGGCGAGTTGCATCGTTGTGTTGATTTATCATTTATTCATTTATCATAGACATTTCCATTGTGGAAGTGGAAATACTAACACAGGTTTTGACTAAGGCAAGCCCCTAAATGGCACAATATTTTTCTCTTTTTGAATGTGCAGGTTTTAGGTCCAAAGAAGAGTGGAAGAAGTTTGAAGGTCAATTTTCCATTGTTGCAATCAAATCCTACACCTTGACAACTCATAGAAACTCAATTATAGAATTATTCGATGGCACTGATCCAATAGTATGACAAACAAAAAACAAAATCTCTAATCTGGCACCATAGGACTATGAAAATAGATCTAAAATTGGTCAACAAGGATAGTGTCACCCCTAGAGGAAACGTCCTTGAAAATCAGGATCAAATTTATACCACAGGTACACAACTTATCTTTCTTAGTCTATTTCTATAGTCTAATTTCCTTAGTGACTTCTCAGATCTACTATATTTTCATCAAAATAACCATTTGCATAATTAGTCTAGTTATATAATTGCATTTCATCCTTAAGCTCATTTCAAATTTGGTCAAGGGTAGTTTGACTCACCTTTTAGGTTGTAAGTTAGTCCTATGTCTTTTCAAAATCCTTCAAACCCTCACTACCTCAAATCCTACATGAAATATTTAGGAAATGTTCCTAAACCCTAGAAGTAAAACCCTAGGGTTTCACTTTTTCTACATTTCATTTTGGTGAACCTGACATGTTAACATTATATACCTTCTAAAATTTGAAGAAATTGATCCTAGATCTAAGTTTTACATTGCATTACTTTGCATTATTCAATTAGACATTCATTTTTACATCATAAAAATCATAAAAATTCAAAAGGTTGTGTATCATATTGCATAATAGGCTACAATAGGGTTAATTTCAATCATTTAGCTCAGATCTACATCTCAATTGCATTCACAAATCTGTATTAAGTCATTTAAAATCTGAAAACAAATTTAAAAGTGTCATTGCATGTATTTAGGTATCTTGCATACAGCTAAAAAAGTGAAAATTGTATTGTTTTGTTTCAAAAAGCATATCAATATCATCAATTTTAGAGTTTTACATATTATCATTAGTTATTTGTTGCATTTTAGATCTAGAAATTGCATTCACAATTGTCATTTATTGTTCAAGCATTTTAAATATGGTTCCACACTTGTATTTTGAGTTATATTATAGTAAATTGAGAAAATTCTAGAAAATCATTCTTTGTTAGATTTGTTTGCACATAACCACAAAAACCTTAAAAAGTATTAGAGATATTCAAACTTTGAATTTTGTAGAACACTATCCAGGACATAGGTGCCCTAGGCACCCTAGTATTACCCTTTTGGCTTAGATTTCTATCAAATATTTGTCTCTATTTTCTCTGTCTATTCTAGCCTTTTGATTTTTGTGTCTAAGCGTTTTACTATGATTGTTTGACAATATTGGTATATGGAGCCTAATTAGACTTGGAGGTTAAATTTTCCCCACTTTTATCAGCGCGATTTCCCCCCAAATTTTTAATGGGGTCAAGGGGAAGCACCCCTTGCGGGGGTTTGGGGGAAGCGCCCCTTGTGGTTTCTAGGGGCAGTGCCCCTGGCGCGCTCCCTATCACGATATAGGGTAGGGTCAAGGGGAAGCACCCCCGAAACCTCTCACAATGTTTTTATTATTTTATAAAGGCGTCGAGTGGATTTTTTCTATTGGATAACATAAAAAACCCTATTTTGTAACTGACATAATTCTTGATAAAAGGCTAAGGGTTTGGGTTTCTGTTGACACTGTATTGTAGCATTTTTGCAGTGGTATTGAGTTGCAAGGATTACTGGCTGTAATCAGTTTTATTTACTGGATAATAATATTGGACTCTCTGTTGGTGGATGTAGCCCGAGTTTGGGTGAACCATGTTAAATATTGTCTCTCGCTATTATTATTTATTTATTTTTCATTCCTCTGTTTAATTTTTATTTCCATTTAATTAATACTTTCTGCATACAATTCCTAACAAACAATTTAGTGTTCAGTGTGGGGACACTTAGTTTTCTGAAACTCACATGAGCTTCATGACCTGGTGACCTATTTCCAATACTTTGGTGAGACATAGTTGTAGACTTATGGCATCCCATCCTATTGTTACATCTGTTGTGGATCCTGAGTCCTTCGACTCCATCATGCAAGGTATTGCCAATACCATGCCCATTTTGGACTCGATCCCTAATCTTACCATACCAATGAAAATTTCACAAACAAGTACCTTTATGGATGTTGATGCTATTCTTGCACATGTTCTCGAAGATAAACTAAAACAATTAGACAAAGAATTAGAGGGATTGCAAGACTATTTAAGCACTGAATCCTTAGTAAGACAAACAGTGCCTATAGTGGACAACTTAATGAAATTGATCAATGATGCCTAAGGATTAGAGGTGTTACGTAGCCTAGCCCATATTGTGGATACAAAACATTCCTACAATGGCTAATTGCACTCAAGCTTTGAGGTACACTCAAAGAAAAGGAGGAAGTCAAGTCTCCTTCCCTACAACTATTGCCTCTATTCCTACATACACATCACCAATTGTAGCTTCAATGATACAAAAAAAAAATGGAATTACTCCAACCTTAGGGTTCTCTAGTGGGAATCCTTATAGCTTCATGACATGACATGTGACACCTCAATATTCATACCCTCTTATAAACTTGAAACATAGTAGTCCACCAAGCACATACACAATCCCACCATATTAACCACATTCCCAAAACATGTCAAGTAATTATTCAGTAATAAATCAATTGTTACAGAACATAACCTCACTTCAACAAAAAAATTCAACTTTGAATCAAAATCAAAATGGAAAACCATCATAATATTTCAAAAGGATCTCATTACCACTTGAAACTTTGAAAATACCCATGCCACAAACATAGAGATTCCTAGATTTGACAAGTACAATTGTAAAGGAGATCCTAATAGTCATATATTGTCCTATATAATATTATATATAGTGATTTTATCTTTGATGATAAGCTTATAGCTAAACTCTTTCATAGTTCATTGAAAGAAATGACCTTGGAATTGTTTTCTCATTGTTGAATAACTTGATACATTCATTCAATGAACTTGTTAATGCATTCATCCAACATTATCAGGAAAATATTGGTCTTGAAATTACATTAAATGAATTAGTAAGGTGAAAAAAAGGAAAACATGAAAAAGTGACAAAATTTAGAGGGTGATATCAGCTAATTTACTAACAAATCAACTATGCTCTTCCCAATCCTGATATTCAGAGACTACTCATTGGAAATCGGCAACCTACCATTAGGGATAATATTTTTTTAAGATTTTCAAAGAAAAATGGAGGCCTCCTTTTTCTCTTCTTTCCTTCTCTGCTTTGTAGCTCCTCTTGGTTAATTTTACATTAAGTCTGAAAAGAAATTTTTTGAATGAATGATTTCATTCATGTTCTTTTTGGGTCATGAACTTTAAATTTCTCAAAGGTCATGTGGTATTAAATACAAATAAAATGTGCCCAACTTGTCATTGTAACTGTTCCTCCCGTTTTTATACGCTTTTCATATTTGTAAGGGACAACACATTGGAATTTTTGACTTGTTTAGGTGGTTCATCTGAAATCACACTAATTTCTTTACTAGGGTCAACCTATTAGTTTAATTTCAGATGAACCAACTAAGCAAGTCAAAGTGTCAATTATGTTGTTTAAGCCAAAATGTGTTGAAGTTGAGAGTTTATTTTATGATTTTTTATTGATATTTTTTTCTTTTCCTTTTATTATTTCCTTCATCTATTACTTTCAGTATCATTTAAGTTTGTTCATGTGAGCAATAAAATGATAAGGTAAATACCGTCTATTATTTGTGGTTTTATGTTTTTTGAAGGTGTAGTGTAGTAAAATGCATACCCTTGCATTTTCACACTTGTTTGGGCCCACCTTGCTTTATTTATGCTTCTTTATGGCTTAATTGGTCCTATTTTACATCCACAAGCCTAATAAACTATATATTTTTATGGAAAATCCTAAAAAACATCAAAATATAAATGATCATTTAATGATTATGTTTGTGTCCTTGATTTGTGGACTATGACTAAAACACCACCTAGGGCGTCTTTGTCCTCCATGGGTCTTGGGACCCTAATTTTGAATGTACCTAGAAAGGTCCCTTTTTGGAGTCTATGCCATGAGATTTGAGCCTTGGGACTAAGATGCCACCTAGGGTGCCTTAGTCCTCCTTGGCTTATTTTAAGGATTTAATTTCAAATTCTGATGGGATTTAGCCTCCTTTAATTAATGAATTCATATGTCAGCTTGGTGTGGTGTAATTTCGGGATATTAAGCATAAGTATAAATACAAGGTTCCTCCACTCATATTCATAACAAGCATTCAAGTATTCATTCCTAAGGTAAGTTTATTCATTCAAGAGAAATTCATCAAGTATTTGGAGCCATCATCAAGATTCAAGCATCATGTCAAGGGTTTAGTGCATCCATTCATGTTGTTGAGCCAAGATTGTGAGTGTAACATTGAAGATCTATGTGCAACCATTGTTCATATCATATCTAAGGATCCAAGCTCCACATTCTTCATGGCTACTACATGGTAGAATGCAGATTTGATTCATAGGACATCATACAAGGTGATATCATTTACATATTTCATGTTACATGCCTCATTTCATCATTTGGTTTAATTACCTACAATGGGTTTGACCAAGGAAAACCCTCATTCACTAACAAACAATTTTTTCCCCTCTTGCATATTTGTGATTATAGATTTAGGTTGAAGACTTGAAGATCAATTAGAGTGCAAAGTTTCATCACGAAGTTGTCATCTTCATGAAAAATCACCTACAGGCTGAATCTAAAAGTTTCAGAACCTAAGATCAAAGAAGAAGGAAGTGCAGAACTTGGACCTCAGGACCACACTCAAAAATTCCAAAATTTTAGAATGGGACTAATACACCACCTTGGGAATCTTAGTCCTCCCAAGCATATTTTTCAGAGACTCCTTTAGACCTGGTTCTGACATTCAAAGATTTTGTATTTTCCCCAAAAAATAGCAACGAGACTAATACACCATCCTACGAGTCTTTGTCCTCCATAGCACTTTTTTGGAAACTTCTTTACATGTTCAGAATCCTCACAGCATCTCTAGACTTCCCAAGTGCACATTTCTAGTTTCATAGTTTTCTATTTCATTTTGTTTATCTTTCTAAGTCATTTTGCATTCATTTTGTATATCACATTGTGTTTTCCAACATTTTCTTTTCCAAGTTTATACTTGGTACCTGAACCCCTTTAAAGCTAAAAATACCCCTCCTAGGTCCTCCTCATTGTGAATTGACTCACCTTGCGAGGTTGTTAGTTAATCTAATTGGGACTCCTAGGACATCCTTGAGTGATTTGGTTGGAGAAAGAGTGATATTTCTAGATAGCCATTTTTCCACCAATCATTTTGGTGAACCTGACCTTGTTGAGCATTCATTTCTAATTTTGGAGTCCATGAAGTCCTTAGATCTATATTTCATTCATTCTTGCATTGCATCTTGCATTAGTGAAAGTGCATCTAAGGTTTCTTGCATTTTCCATTAGACAAAGTGCATATAGGTTGCATTTTTACTTTCTTGCATCATTTCATTTTGTTCAAAGACTGAAAATTTCATTGTTTGTCATCTTAATTGCATTTAGGAACATTCTTATTACATTCAAAATTGAAAAAATAATTGCATTCACTTTTGCATCTAATTGCTTATTACTAGTTGCTTTTTCTAGCCTTCATTTGCACAAATTTCTATTTCCAAACATCAAGTCCCTGGGTAGGAAACCTATGAACACTATTATCAACCCAATTTTTTTTTATTTCCTACAAAAAAACCCTTACTAGGAATAAAACGCCCTTGGTGGCGTCTGAGTCCCTCTCTGGTTTTCTGTTGCAGTACCCTATCTAAGTGATTTGCTCTCTGTTTCAACTTTTGAAACCTTCAAATTTCATTAGGAGGACTAAGACACCCTCCCTAGAATCTTAGTCCCTGTGGAATTTCAAATTGTAGTTTTCAGGATCTGAATCAACATTTTTGTGCTTCTATTTGCTAGCATTGGTTATCCATTTTAGTGGATTGACTTTTTGTTTCATGCATTTTACTAAATCTAGCTTAAACTATTTCATTTCATGCATTGCTCCATTCCAAAGTTTCATTTAAAACATTTCATCTTTCAGATCATTGCATATTGTATCAACAAATTACTTTGTTTCCAATCTAAAAATTGTATTTCACTTTAAGTCATTGCATTGCACTTTCTTTACCTTTCCATAATAGCATGTTTTCTTTCAAGAGATGTGGCTTTGATATGGTTAATATTGTATTGCATATGTACAACATCCCCTCTTATGAGTTCGACTTAGAATATAATGATTAGGTCATGAAGAAACATGTTAGCCATCCTTCTACTATCTTTCATGAAACCATTGACATAATCCTTATCATTACATTTCCCATTGGTGAGGATGGTAGTGTAGACAATCATATTTATTCTTTTCTTGATACTCCTCCTATTAGTGATGAAGGTATCTTGGTGAAAGAAGGTACAAGCATTGAGAGTCTTGATTGTCCCTATCCTCCTCCCCCTTTGGAATACATTAGAAAACAAGAATATGAGATCATTTTTACCACTTTTCTTGCCCCAAATCCATCTCTCAACACCTCCCCTAATTTCAAGAAGGCTTTAGTAAAAGAGGATACAATCGTGAATGATCATGAAAATCACATTTTTCTGGAGGACATGTGGATTGAAAGTGATAACCTTATCTCTCTCCTTCCTAATGTCCCTAACATTTGGAAAGACCTATTTGAACAAAAGCATTTAACCATTCATAATCATGAAAACCATAGCAATCCTTCTCTTGATGCTTCCCCTATTAGTGATGAAGTTACTTTACATGACATAATAATGGACAGTGATGAACCTTTTGTTTGCATCTCTCCTAAAATCTCTCCTACTAGGGTCAATGGTATAGCACAAGAGAATAAGACCTTAGAGAAAAAGGATGATCAAATAGAGCCTTCTCCTAATATCCCCACTATTGATGAACAATAAAATCCAACCATTGATCATTCCCCTACTTGCGATGAAGTCATTTTAAAAGAACCAACCCTTGAATGTCAAGAACATTTGGTTTGTAGTTCTCTTAGAAAATCTCCTACTAGGGAAGACATAATAGTGGATGAAAATAAGAACATTGACAATAGTAATTTCTTAGATGAAGATGATGAAGTAACATTATACTCCTCTTCACTAAGAGATCATGAAAATAACGATAAGACTTTTGAGGTTATGCACATTAGATAACCCTTGGAGCACTCTCCTGAGCCTAAACTTATCCTTTATCCACCCTCTCAAAAACCACAAGTTCAAAACAAACCTGTCCTTATCCTCAAACCACCTAAGAACAATGTTTCATAGCAACCAAGTTACAATATTGTTGCGCATACATACAACACTAGGAACAATCCACAACCAATATAAACACCTTCAACATCCTTACCATTTACTAATCCTATCTTGCCTAGTGCCCCTCATTTTCCTTCACAAAGTGGAAAGGAGTATGATCTTATTGAACAACTTAAGAATACTCCCGCAAAGATATCCCTCTAGGACCTGATTCAGAATTCACCTAATTATCACACCGTACTTCAAACAGCCTTGCAACAAGTTGTGGTTCCCTCTAGTACAAACCCAAATGACATAGCAGCCATGATTCAAGGAATAAATGTTGACATTATTTTCAAACAAAGTGAACTCCCCCCTTTGGAAGTGCAAAAACAATGTGATGCTTTCATGATAATAGCTCAATACAATACAAAAGGGATAAAATGAACCCTTGTGGACAATGGCTCAGCCTTAAATGTGTGTAGTGTGAACCTTTTGGATAAGCTTGGTGTTGATAAATCCAAAATCCAACCTGCCTCTTTATGTATTAATGGATTTGATAATGTGAGAAAATGACCACTTGGAGTGATCGCATTACCTATTAAATTTGACAAATTTACATTACAAACCTTGATCCATGTTATGCCTAATGATCTTTCGTACAATCTTCTTTTAGACATACCATGGATTCATGAGATTCATGATGTGCTCTCTACCCTTATCTAGAAATATCACTCTTTCTCCAACCAAATCGAAAGGAAATACTGTCCTTTACATCAATTGTATATAATTTTTAAACGCATATTATGAAAGAAAAAATAAGGCGTAGACTTTGTAAGTTATAGCTTCAAATAATAGTCAAAGAGAGAAATTTAAAAAATAACCATTAACAACTATTGATCCAATAGAAAGAGTTTTGCCATGGTCATTCAAAAACCATTTTCTATGGACTCTATATTAATAAGTCTAAGAATTGTGAGATTCATGCACATGAGGATGTTGAATTGTACTACATAAAAACCTTTTATGAGGGATATACCCTCTAATGGAAGGAGAGGTTAGTGGGACATTGGTAACCATAGAATGTGCATTACCCTAGTTGTTAAGAGGTTCCTCTAGGTGGGTGAACCATAGATTTTTAAGGTGGTCTATAGGCTACTCTTGCACTCTTAGGGTTTTTCACCTAAGAGGAGAGAGATAGACCCTCAAAATCAATGTGGTTCACTCAAATTAGGAAATGTATGATGTTATTAAGGCTAAATAAGATGGTTTAAATGCAATTAAATGAACTAATTGACTGATTATGAATGCAAAACCTAAGAAATGTGCAATGTTTGAAAACACAATGTGATATGCAAAAAATGCAATAAAGAAGTAAAATAATGCAAACAAAATTAAGCAAGCATGAATAGAGTGCACCTGGGCAATGAGTGATGAATTTGGAGTATCTCGAATGCTGACAGAGATCACTGAAAATCACCAGTGGGACTCATTCACCACTGATGGCAAATCAGTCCTACTACTAGCAAAAAGTCCTGAAAACAAGTTTTCGGCTGTCAAGATCTTAAATCTGACAAAATATAGTTTTCCAGCCTTAAGGTGGGACTCATTTTCCACTAATGGTTAATCAGTCCTCTCCCAAAACTCTGGGAAATCAAGGACCAATTATGTAGCACCAGATCTGCACCTGTCTTCTTGTCGAGTTGACAGAGTCAAATCTATAGAAAATAATACATCACAGGTCAACATAAGGTAATGCAAAGGGGGGAAAATGGTTAAGGGTTAGGTTATAGGGATTTTCCTTGGTCAAATCCAATTTTGGTAATCAAACCCTTAATGAAGAAATGAAATGAAATGAACAAGGAATGATGAATAAGCAACATACAAATGTACTAAAATCACCACAACCTTGTTGAAGAAGTCTGAAGATATGTCAATGGCTACTCCAAGATGCTTGATTGAATGATGCAAAGTGTTTGAATTGTAATTGATGAATACAAATTAACTTGATGATTAAATGATTGTGGGAGATGTAAAATGAGGAGAAAAACACTTATTTATACACACTTGTGCCTTAGTAACCCAATAATACATCACAAGTTGGCATAAGGTAATTTTGAATAAAAACCCGAAAGAAAATTTGAAATTTTTAAGTTTGGAGCCAAGAGGGACTCATTCACCACCCATGGCAAATAGGTCCCACCTTGGAATTGTAAGTGGGTATCGGGAATTAAGTCGCATTCAATTTTATTTGTCGGGTTTACATTCAAAAATACACTTAATTAAGTCTTGAGTGTATAAAGGGGTCAAATAAAGCATAAGAAGGGTGTAAATAGTGAAATCAAGCCTAGAAAAGCATGAAATCTTGTTACAATACTTTACAACACTTCAAAATAGGACTTGATAAGTGATGAAAAGGTGGTTTTTAGGTGAATTGTAATGAAAAGAGTCTAGAAAAGTGTAGAAATGTGTTACAACACTTCAGAACACCTTCACAAGATGTCATAATTTGAATTTTAAGGACCTAATATGAATGCATATGTCACATTACAACATTAAATCAAAGCAAAATAATTCAAGCATCATGAGAGAAAGACCTAAAAGACCATGAAAATCTCCAAGAGCCATTTTTCTATGGTATAGTGGGCCACTTCAAGTGTAACCTTTTTTTTTTATTTGAATCTATATTTGAATAAATCATAGATTTAGAATACATAGAGATATTGTTGGCAATATTACATCTAAAAAGGAGAGAAAAAATCTTATCTTTCTAAATGCTAAATAGAATGTGTCCTCTAACAATATTCCATTCCATACCAAGGTAAACATAGTAGGAATTTTAGGCTAATATCCTAATAGGATTATGTGCTACAAAAAATACACAAGTCCAAAGGGCTTGAAAATCTCATGAATCCTACACTATGCTATCTAGTCTCTAGAATAAAACTAGAAGAGATGCTTGAAGATTTTCTAATATCCACAAAAAGGGTAATGAGGATTAACAAATCTAAAATGGATCAATCGAACTAATAAAATTAGCCTCATATAAAATTCACCAAGCAAAGTGAGTAAGAACCAACTCAATGATAATTAACCAAATATTATGATTTATATTTTCATGTTCTAGCTATGGATTGAAGGGGACATATGTTATTATTATTTTGCACCATATTCAAGTGTAATGAGAGACCAACATACACTTTAATTTTTGGTATTCACACTGAAGTATGCATTTGTGTCCAATTCTATGATAAATCCAACTCTATGATCTCCCAGGGGTATCTCATATCGAAGTCCCATAAACTCAACTATAGCTTCATCATTCTAGAATATTTCTATACTAGGTAGATCTCATTGGTCCCAATTGATAAGTTGGGTGTATATAAGTAGTAGTTTGTTGTCAAAATTTGAAGGCTCATAAGGCATATGGGATATGGTGCAAATGTTAATGTCATGGAATAAGTTAGCGGTACACTCAAAAGAGTCATCATCGGTATCCTCATTATATACTTATTGACAAAAAAAAAATTATCTTCTTCTATAGGTGTACTTTCGATAGTTGTATAAACCTTAGCTGGTTTTGTAAATCCAAGTCTTATATAGTGTGGTTTGACAGGTATGATGATAGGTTCCATCATTCCTTGCTTCTATGTGCCAAGACCACTATGTCCATCATATCCCATGTCTTCCATTATAAAGAATCCCTTAGTGTACTTTTCTACTGGTAATATGATAGTATCTTCTTCTTTGTCATTGTAAATCCACTTGGAAATGTTGTTATCTACAAATAATTTATCTAGAGCCCTCCCCCCATTTAGAAAAAGTAGTTGTATTGCATTTGATTATCGTGGTTGCTACTGTTTGGAATTTTCTTGGTTTTCCATATGATCTAGGTGATTATGGAAGTTTATCTATATAGAAAGACTATGCCATATCATATTCCCCATAACCCCTCTCTTCAATTTTAATCTTAACTTTAGGAGTAATTGTGAATTGAGTATATTTTTGAGTTAGTTTTGATGGTTCTTTGTAGGATTTAGATGCAAATGCTTCAATGTTGTTCTAGGAACATGAATTGTGGTATATCCTCTCAAGTTACTATAGTATTGGAAAGTATCTTGATCTATCAGAATGGTTACTTCATTTCCTTCATGATATAACTTGAGGCACTTGTGAAAAGTGGAGGGTATGGACTACATGGCATGAATCCATGGGCGACCAAGAAGGACATTGTATGGTAGTTCTAGATCTAGTACTTAGAAAACCATGTCTTTGATTGTTAGTCCTAATTTTATTGGAACAATAATGGTCCCTTTGGAGAGATGCTCAGCCTCATCATATGCTCTTATCAATATCTTCTTTGTTGAATTTATAACCTCAAATTATCCTAGAAATTTCCACCAATTTTAAGGTGAAAATATTAAAACTACCACCACCATCTATTAGGAAAAATTTTATGTGATGTTTGTGGAAAAATATTTCCAAGTGAAGGGCATCATTGTGAGTAGGAAAATGAGATGCCATGTCTATTGAACTTTGGAGGATATGGAGATGCTTTCTAGCCTAGGTCATAGAACACCACACTTCTCCACTTGTCATTCAAATATTCCCTAGGACCCCAAAGGTGAGTCAATTCTCAACAAGAAATACCTAGGAGGGGGTTCTTTAAGCTTTGAGGGGTTCACCACCAACAAAAATATTGGAAAAGAAAACATTCAACTCACAAAACCTAGTAATGCAAGCCAAATAATGAGTGAAAATGATGAAATTAAGTAACAAGTTAGGATGTATGTACCTGGGAAGTCTGGGAATGTAATGAGGATTTTGGAAATGCAAAAATGTTGTCATAATATGCTAAGCAGGACTAAGAAGCCCTTACTATTGTGTTAGTCCTACTGCTATTTTTTAGGGCAGATGCAAAATCTTTAGATGTCAGAATAGAATAGGAAAGAATCTCTGCAAAATTCCACTTGGAGGACTAAGAGGCCCTTGCTACTGACTTAGTCCCATCTTGAGTTTCTAAAATCTCTTAATATGATTCTAAGGCTCAATGTTTGCACTTCCTTCTCCTCGGATCTCAAGTTTTGAAACTTTTAGATCTGTCTTGTAGGTGAGCTTCTATGAAGATGACAACTTTGCAATGCAACTTTGCAAATTTTCACTTCAAATGATCTTCAACCTAAATCTGCAAACACAAACATGCAAGAGAGGACAAACTTGTCGATTGTTAGTAAATAGGGGTTTTCCTTGGTCAAACCCCTTGTTTGGTAATTAAACCTTGATGAAAATGCATAGATCTAGAAAAGGAAATGTGTGAGAGCCCTAATCTTAAGCATGTATAAGATTATGCAAGTTAGAACATGGAGAAACCCTATTCAAATGTGTTACAATAGAATTCCTAATATGTAAATGAAAATGACCTACAAAGGAGATCTCAAATCACCCTAACAGGCTATAAACATGAAATGTACCTTCCTTAGGTAGAATATAGAACAACAATGGAAGATAGAATCAATCAAGAAACAAGTCCTTAGGCTTGGAAGTATGGCTAGTTGCATCTCCAACCTGGAATATCTCATGATCCTCCATAGGCATCCATCATTAATCTTTGGCAATGCTAGATCTTGACTTGAAAATGGACTTGAAAAAGCAACAAAAATACAATAGAAGACTACTCCAAGACATCAATTCCTTGCTTCTTGAAACCCTCCTTCAAACTTACTTCTCACTTCAAACTTCTTATCCTTCAAATTCAAAACTTAGGTTAAAACGGGTATGAATATTAATTTTATACGCATTCTTATCTAATAACATGATTATTAGATCCCAAAGGCCAACAAAATTCCAATTTGAATCATGTATTTTCATTTCTCGCTCTTAATTATTGAAAATAAAGCTCTCAAGACTAAGATGCCCTAAGTGGCATCTTGGTCCCACTAAGGGGGAGTAAGATGCCACCAAGGGCATCTTGGTCCCACAAGGCTTATATTACAATTTTAAAAGGTGGGTTGCCAAGATTAAAGGTTGTTTATGGATTTTGGTTTGGTTTATAGTTGAAATATACCTCAAGATGCACCAAAAGGGGTCTTAGGGGACCATAATAAGTGACCTAAAGGTAATTTAATGCAAGGGGTGCTAAAATAGGTCCAAATTAAGTGTTAAAATGCAAAGGTATGCATTTTTCTATGCTATATTTAACCCCACTTTAGCGCCCATATGAAACTATGTGCATATGCAAGCTAAAGTACTTCAAAAAGTAACTTTATAAAAGGATAATCATATGGATTTGTTAGGGAGAATGAAGCCCCCACTATAGTTACCTAAAAAACCACAATGTTAGGAACTGCATCCTGCATCACAGATTCATTAGTAGCTCAAGCATAATCATCTTATCTAACTTGACTAGCAAATTGAATTCACGAGTGGATCTATGCCCCCCCTTGATTTCACTTGCTTTACGGAGGTGGAATGAAGGTAGCAATCCAACCACATGGAACTGCATGAGTCCATCATAGGGAATCTCCAAGTACCATGCCACCTAATGATAGATATTTGATGAGAATGAGAGTAGAACCATGATTCCAAATCATCAAACATTATCAAAGAAGGAGTTTGCTAGCTCCGAATATGTTATTTAAATAAAAAGAACTTGTTTTATTTTTAACAAAAAGTGACCTAAAAATACATGTATATAAAGAAAAAGAGAAGGTGATTCATATTCATTTTATCTTTTACCTTTTTGTAGAGTGAGCTTGGAGTAGAGTGAGCCATCATTTCGAGCAAACACCCATCCACATATATGCAGATTGAACTACTACACGAAACAGTCGCACGAGACAAGCTATAGCCTAATGGGAGTGGATTTTTCCTTATCTATACTTTGATTTAATCATTTTTTTATGTTTTTATGAAATTTTTAGATGAATTTAGATTCTAGGCAAGGATTTTCTTTCATTTTTCTAGATTGTTGCAAAGTGTCCCACTTAAGGAATAAAGTGTCTATAACCCTTAATGAAGATATTCTAGAGCAACTTTAGCACACTTTTTGACCATTAAAGCACAAATTTAAGTTTTTAAGATGTTTTAAATGACATTTTACCTCTTTTCTATGATAGAATGCACCTCGGTCATGCCAACACCTAGGGGGAATGTTCAGCCGTCTATGAGAGCTAATCGATCAGCCACCTAAGGAGGACATGCAGATCCTCCAGGAGATAGGCCTCTACTAGGCCTATCTCTCCCTTGTGATGCAATATCATGACACCATGTTGATGGCGCTGACAGAGAGATGGGACATGGATATGTGCACATTTCACATACCTATAGGAGAGATGACTATCACATTGGAGGATGTCCACCGGATATTGTGGGTGCCCATCCGAGGTGAGAGGTTTTTTCTAGCACAGGGCAAGAGCTTTGAGGACATGCAATCTGACACCAAGTAATTCCTGGGGAGACTTGTTTGTCGCAAAATCATAGGACCATGCATCAAGCTTGCATGGCTTCTACATGTGCAGTCACCACTTGTCAGATGCATCATGATCTACATAGTAGCACTAGTACTAGTTCCTGATGGTCATGGGGCACATCTAGAGGGGGGACTAGTGCACATGATCCAAGACATGGAGCACTACCATGTTGTATTTGCATGGGGCTGGAGCATAGTGGCACACCTATACTATGACTTGGGTTGGTTTACCTATGGAGAGGTGAAAAACATGCTTCACTACACTTTACTACAGACTTGGTGCCTAGAACACATTACCTATACGAAACCAAGAGGATTTCCAATTGCCACCATGGTGGGATACCCATGGGCCTTTATTTATCCACTTAGACTGGCATGGTAGCATAGTGATGTACTATTTTGGAGGGTCAAATTTGATAGGGTGAGGGAGGACGATATTGTATGGAGACCTTATCTGATGGAGCTCCTCTGGACAGACACTGTAGGATAGATGAGGTGGATGCAGAGGGACATACTTTTGTTGGGACGATGTGATCACATAGTGAGACCCTTCTACTATGATTGTGTCATGAGATAGTTCACAAAGATACAGAGATGACTAGTACTATGGTCTTCATACAAACAGTCAATACGAAGCACCTGTAGGCTTGGGGACCTTAAACAACTAATAGCAGACAATGTTGTCTAGAGCAATGTAGAGGAGGAGGATATAGATGTGCCTCCAGTCTCTGACGCTAACTTCGTTGATACAATAGAGGAGTATGATGAGTGGTGGGAGGTGGTTTGGCTAGGACCTATCTTTCCTATGTGCTATCCTATGGGCTTTGCAGGACCTTTACCAGATCTGGGGGAGGAGGATAGAGAGTCAGGTAGGGAGATAGATCCAATAGACCTATTTCTAGATGAGGATGAGGAGTAAGAGGAGGACAATGATTGTGCGGGAGAGGAGGATGATGAGGATGCAGAGGATGAGGAGAGCTAGCCTATGAGTGAGGATAGTGAAAAAAGTGAGGCTAGTCCTCTTAGACCTGAGTGGAGAGATATAGTTCCCACATGGGTTACGAGGTCACAGTTTGCATGTGTCAGTGTCTGAGAGCATGGGGAGAGCTGTAGGGAATTCAAGATTCCTACAAATCATGCTATAGACCTAGGTGATGATATTTATTGTTACGCTTTATGTTTTTATGTATATCATCCTCATGCATATGTATATTATGATGATGTATACTGATTATTCTTATGATTTCTATCTCGTAGGGCTCGTGAGAGATCTTGAGGACCTCTTCCAATGTGTGGCTGTCGAGATAGTGGCACCCCTTCCTGCAAATGAGGCTACTGTCATAGAGTACATTCCCACACAATTTTTGGTGTAGCATATGGATCTATTCGAGCCTTATGTGAGGTTCTAAGGAGCATTCAATAGTGTATCCAGGTGCGGTGATCAAGTTGAGGGTCAGGTATCAACACTAGAGGTGGAGTTAGAGGAGGCTCAAGTTGATCATAGATCTGAGAGAGAGGCTATCTTACAGTCAGAGGTCAAGTGGCTATAGAGAGAGAATGTTAGAATCTAGGCTGATAGAGACTGCACAAAGTGAGATTGTGTGAATGCACTGATACGCGAGGGTGAAGCATGTGGGGCACTACGAACTATGCAAGAGATGACTACCATGAGTAGATCTTGATCACACACCACCATCTTCGATGGATGCAAACACTAGATCCTGAGGGATCCAGTAGTCATAGGCCATAGTGGCACCGTACTATTGATGAGATGTATTAAAAATTTTAATATATATATGAGCATGTTTGTATTTTATATTTATATGTTAGATGGCAATGTAATTAATTAAATAATCTCTGTTAGACTATTCAATAAATATCTTCATGATCTAAAATGTCTTTTCTTAAGTTTTCTTATATTTATGATGTAGTATGTTATGCTAAATTAAATTCACTCATGATTTAATTGTAGAATATTAAATGCAAATAAGGATTTAATCTAACATAACATACACCATAAGGTTTGAATAGCATGATACCTAAAGAAAGAATGCAAAAAAACATTGGACCCACTACTCTACAATTCAAGACACAAAAAATAGGTGTCAAGAATGAAGCAAGTGCGAGAGGCAATGGCATACTATCCATTAACTCTAACAACACTACTATAAAAACTCATCTTATTCAAAAAGGCTAGGTATAATATCGACACAAATGTGCGGCATTGATAGGTTCACAAAGAGGTGTACCATCCATTTTAGATATCAAGTATGCTACATAGCCATAGGTTTCTTTAACTACATAAGGTCCTAACCAATTAGGGATAAACTTTCATTTCTCTATCAGGTTAGCATTGACATTTCATTGATTCTCGTATAGCACCAAATCACCCTTTTTGAATGAGTGAGGGATGACATGCTCATTATAACTTCATTTCATTTTCTTATGGTAAGCTTGAAGATGTTCGAGGGCATTGATGCCCGTTTCATCGAGCATTACAAGTTGGTGTAATCATTGTTCCTTATAAGTATTGTCATCAATTAGCCCTTGAAGAGCGATTCTTAAGGAGGGAATCTCTAACTCCAGGGGCATAATTGCCTTAGCTCCATAAACAAGGTTGTTAGGTGTGTTTCCCATTGAAGTTCTAATACTAGTACAATAATCCCATAACGCGTATGTTAATTTTGTATGCCAATCTTTATTATGCTTGTTCACTATTTTTCTTAGTATTTTTTCAAGAGTTTTGTTAGTTGATTTGGCTTGTCCATTAGATTTTGGGTAGTAAGGCATTGAGAATCAATGTTGTATATTAAATGTTTTTAAGAACTTCCTCACATCATTATTCTTAAATGGTGTCCCATTGTCCAAAACTAGCGCAGGAGGAAGGCCAAAGCAAGCAATAATATGTTCCAATATGAAACTACATATTGCATCAGTGGTTGTTGAATGCAATGGAATAGCTTCTACCCATTTTGTGAAATAATCAGTCGTCGTGATTATAAATTATGTCCAGTGGATGAAGGTGGAGATATTTTTGTAATAATATCCAAACCCCCTATCGAGAATGGCCAAATAGGAAATTATGCACGAACCTTGGAGGAAAAAGAAAGAATTAAATTTTGATGCTCTTGACATTTATGACATTTCTTAATGTATTTGAAGCAATCTCATTCCATATTCCTCTAGTAATATCCCATGTGGATTAACTTTTGAACTAATGATCTTCCTCTGAAACTCCCCCCACAATCACCTACGTGAGATTCTTCAAGTGCTATACGGATTTCAGATTGTTTAAGACACCTAAGTAAAAGGCCATCAAAGGACCTTTTATATAAAAAAAATTCCAAGATGGTGTATCTAGATGCAAATTTTTGAAGATGAGAGTGAGTGTTTTTATTTGCTAGCTCAGGAAAGGTACTATCTTTCAGCTAATTGAATATTGTATCATACCATTCACTCAAGTCTTCAATGGTTGTTGCTAGAACTTCTACATTATCTTTGATTGATGGTTTCATAACTATATGCACAATAAAGGTGAAATATTTTGAAGGATCTTGAGGGGATATAAGAGAAGCTACACTTTCCATCACATTCACATGATGATTATCTTTTTGAGGGATGTTGTCAATGGTGAATGATTCAAACTTCTCTAACAAATTCATTGTGAGATCCTTATATTTTGATAATTTGTCATGCTTTGTTTGATATGTTTCATTTATTTTTTTGATGACTAATTGTGAATCTCTAAATATATTAATGTCTCTAGCACCCATAACCAAAACAACATGTAATCCAACGAGTAATGCTTCATACTCATTAGTGTTGTTTGTACATAGGAATTTTAACCGATATGATAAGGAAATAGGCTCTTTTGCAAGCGGTTTTATTATAACTCCCACACCAGAGGTAATTCTACACCTAGATCCATCAAAATATAATTCCAATGCATTTTCTTCAATTTTCAACAAATTATCGTTAGCGAAAGAATCATTGTCAGGTAATGCTAAAGAAGAAGAGCATCAACCAATTGATCGATTAAGGCTTGACCCCTAATTTCTTTTTGTGAAAAAAATTTAAGGTCAAACTTAGTTAACAACATTACCCACTTAACTAAGTGTCCTAATAAGTTTGTTTTAGTGAAAAGGTGTCTTAAAGGGTCAAACTTCATCATCACTTGCATTTCTGCATTTAATAAGTAATGTCGCAACTTATTGGTAGCAAATAGAAGAGCCAAACATTGTTTTTCTATTGTTGTCTATCATTTCTCATAATCAATCAATGTTCAACTAATGTAATAAACAGGATGTTCTTTACCTTTTTTATCTTCTTGAGCCAACAATGTTGCAAGAGCATAGGTTGATGCTGATGTATAAAACATGAATGGTTTTTTTTGCATGGTAGGTTGTAAAACAGATGGAGTGACAAGATAATCTTTCAAATTTTCAAAGGCTTGTTTACAATCTTCGTTCCAATCAAAATGTATGCCTTTCTTGAGGAGATGTGTAAATGGTAGTGTTTGATCTGCTAAGGATGCTACAAAATAATGAATGGCTTGCATTCTTCCTTGTAAGGTACACATTTGAGATATATTTATAGGAGGTGGCATGTTAAATATAGCATCAATTTTCTTTGTATCCACCTTGATGCCTCTGTGAGATATCATGAAACCTAAATTTTTTCCACTATCTACACCAAAGACACACTTTTTTGGATTCAATCTCATGTTGTAATTTTGAATTTTCTCAAAAATCTTCTAAAGAACATTCACATTGTCTTGTCTTGTTAAAGATTTAGCTAAAATATCATCAAAATAATCTTCCAAAATCTTACGAATGTAATCATGAAATATCAGTGTCATAGCTCATTGATATGTTGCGCCTGTGTTCTTCAATTTCAAAGGCATCATAATCCAACAAAATGTTCTCCAAATAGTTGTGAATATTGTTTTATACTGATCTTGAGGGTTGATGAAAATTTGTTTGTATCTAGAGAATCTATCCATGAATGACAACAAAGCATGCCCCACAGTCGAGTCTACTAACATGTCAATATTAGGAAGGGGAAAGTCATCTTTTAAAGATGTTTTATTCAAATCATGAAAATTTGTACACATCCTAATATGATTGTCAGGTTTTGTGACTATGACAATGTTTGAAATCTAAAGAGAATAATCTATAGGTATTATCAAAACCAACCTAGAGGATTTTTTTCAATTTCTTCCTTAACTAGTAAGGCTATTTTAGGGTTCATTTTTTGAATCTTTTGTTTGACAGGGTTAGCATTTTCAACAAGGACTATATTATGTGTTACAATCTTAGGGTCAATTCTCGACGTATCCGAATAAGTCCAAGCAAAAAGTTCAAGAAATTTGTGAAGCAAAGTTACAGTATCCTCTTGTTTTCCATCATCGAGGAATTTTCCTATCTTAATCACTATCTCTTTATCATTGATGTCCATTTCTATATCCATGGCATCCCATAAACGGAGTGCATTTGATTTTGGAAAATTAGGGTTGTATTCTTCATTATTCGGGTCAGTTAGTCGAAGAGGGTGTTACAAATTGACCTCCAATGGGAAGTGTAATGCCTTTGTAGGCTTCAGATGTAGGAATCTTCCAGGAAAGTAAGCACACCGCACAGATGTCTGCGCACAGCACTGGTGTCCCTGACAGTTATTCTTCTACCAATGCACAAAATAGACACCAAGTGGAATGAAGGCAACGGGATTATGTGGAATTTATCCTTCGAATTTGGTTTTCTAAGGTGAGGAATGGTAAAAGGGGAATTTGCGTAAGGGGTACAAATTCGCACCTACGCATCCTACTCCCACTTTAGCGAGCATGAATACTGATGAGTGCTTTGGTAAAGTAGATTGAAGAAGTAGTAAGGTTAGAAATGTATACCTAAACCGTTGAGGAAGTAGACCATGATCTAGTGAACTTGAGAGTGAAGGACAAGAAAAGGACTTCATAGCCCTGCAGAACTATGAAGCTAAAGAATGAAAGCTTCTTATAGGCCCACAGACCTACAAGGAGGAAACCCTGAGAAGTAAGTGCCTCATAGGCCCATAGTCCTGTTAGGAAGGTATCCTCCAAGATCTCTCACATGAAGGAAACCCAAAAAAGTGCCTTACAGACCCGCAGACCTACAAGGAGGCCTCCCACAAGATCTCTCACATGGAAGAAGCTGAGAAAGTGCCTTACAGACCCACATACCTTCAAGGAAGGTGTCCTCCAAGATCTCTCACATGAAGGAAACCTAAAGAAAATCACCCTACAGATCTGCAAACCTATAGGGGAGCGACCTCCAAGATCTCTTGAATGGAGGAAGCTCAAAGGAAGTGCCCTATAGGCCCATGGACCTATAGGGAGGTATCCCCCAAGTTCTCTCACATGGAGGAAACCTAGGAAAGTGGAATCTATGGTGACAAAATTGGCTTCACAAGTGCACCTATAAAGCGATATGTTTACCTGCAAATAGAACATGTCAAAAAGCGGCCACGCAGGCAAGTAAGTAGATAGTCATGCAGATTGTCAACAAGTTGAAAGACTTTCAAATGGGTCCCTCAGGAACCCAGGGTGAAGAGGGGGTCCACTCAAGGGATGTGTTGCTTGAAAGTACAAAAGAGATGTTTCTTCCTTGAATCAATTCATCATCAAATAATCCTTTTGAAAGATCACTTTATCAAGGAATTTGAATGGAAGAAGATGCCCCCACATGAGGGGAAGATCAAAGTTGCTCCCACCTTGAAGGAAGGTTCTCAAATTATTTCTTTAAAAACCCATGATGAAGGAAACACATCATTAGGGTTTCAAGTCAAGAATGCAATTCTTAAAATGAATGTGAATATTCTTGAGAAAAGATTTGTTGGCAACAAATGTGTTTTCTAAGAATCAAAATGTTGAAGAAGTGGCATTGTCACACATGAGAGGGACAACTCAAGGGAAGAAGAGAGAAAGATAAAGGAAAAGAAAAAGAGAAAATAAAACAAGAACAAAGGGCATAAGGCCTGATATTTGGGTCAAAACTTCCTGCTATATATATATATATATATATATATATATATATATATATATATATATATATGTATATATATATATATATATATATATATATATGTATATATATATATATATATATATATATATATATCAATAATGTATGTATGTATGGTAGTAATATATGTATATATGTATCATGTATAGTAATAGTAATAGTCAACTCTCACCAATCCCCTACTATATCAGACCTGTGAAATACGAGAAGACAAAGTAAAAAAATAAAAAAATTGGGTCAACATGGAAGGGAAGCCTAAATGTCCCCAACACTTTGCATCATCCCCAATTTATTGAAAATCAAGTCACAAACATGGAAGAATGATGATACAAATACAGAAAGGTTTACGACACAAAAACCACACCTGTATCCAGGCATAACAGGGGTGATGAGGTTCATCCAAGCACACATAGCATGATCACAGGGGGAACATGTCACAACACACACACATCTAATCTAAAGATAAAGAAGAGGCCTCCTCCTAACACTAATTGACCAAGAGGTCATCTTCTTCCCACTCTAGATCATCATAGGGGGAAGGAGTATGATCCTATAGTGGTGGAATGTTAAGAGGAGTGTCTAACCCTCCTACAACAAGGGCCAAGGAAGAGGGCCCCGAAAGGTCCTCTCCACCAAGCTCTTATGGAGCTAAGGTCAGCGATTTTGGGAAGATCATTGACAAGGTCAGAACCTCATGTAGAGAGTTAAACATGCACTTCACAGGAGTTCCATGTTTTACCTCAACAGATGGAGAAGGTTGCACCCGAGATTCATTGCTAGGTTCACTGAGTGATTCAAGAGTGGTGACGAACTCAGGAGATGCTGGGACTATTTCTATCACTAGGACAAAAGAAGTTAGTGTGAGACCACCTTTCAAAGAAGGTGGGCTCATCTTACATCCCCAATTGCTAGAAGGGCCACTCTCCACCTTCTACTCCATCGAGGGATGTGAACTCCCCACATATGAGGAAAGAGGTGCAGAGGAAGAGGAGGTAGAGAAAACAACAGTAGACACCACCGAAGTGTTTGTCATATCTACGGGTTTCAGGAAAGGTGGGGCATCAGGGAGGGACATCAAGAGAGGTGGCTCCACCGAAGGAGCGATGAACACCTACACCTTTTTGGGTTCAGGTGCGTTCGTACTCATAGCAGAAGTTGAAATTGATACAGAGCTAGTTTGAATAGAAGTAAAGGTGAGGAGAGAGGAGGGTTCAATAGGAGGCCCTGATACAGGGGTGGTCATCTCCTCTTCCTTCCTCTATAAGGTGGCACGCTCAGCCATGAGATCCTTTCGTCAGTGCTTACGCTCATGTGCAAGGTTGTTTCTACAACTCTCTTAACCAGAGGCCAGAGGCTACAAGGGAACGGAAGGCTCTTGCTCAACCATGCGAGTGTCTACTACAGTCATTTCTAGTGGAGGAACAAACTCCTGAAAGGAAGTAGGAGGAACAAGTTCAGAAGTAGCGGGGGGTGTCGACTCAAGTTCCTCGGTAGTGGGCCTCTTCTCGCTTGTTGCTTTGAGAGCAGGAGCAGTAGGAGGATGCGGATCAAATTCCCTTCGAGAACCTTTCTTCCTATTGTACAAATAATACCAAGGCCTAGGAGGCTCATTAGGGAGATTTGATATCCTAATCTTGGGCCTACACCAAGGAGGTATCATCAAACTCAATGAGTAAAAACCAAGCTTACTCATCCAATACTCTTCCCAAGAAAGGGGAGTGGACAAGGCATCCTAAGAGGAGACAAGCTTCTCCTTTCCTTTTCGAGAAGAGGAGGTAGCCGATTGTTGTGCTATAAGAAGAGCCAATTTTGGTTGTCTCTTGCCCCCATTCTTGTACTTTATGTAGTTTTTGTAAAGTAGGTTCATTCTTGGAGGAAGTAGACCAACCGAGGCAGGCCAAAAATGGTCTAATGAATATCCCCCATGGGACACCAAAGGCTAGTATCCAGTGTCATGCACTACATGCACAACACCTTCATGAGATAATTTTAAACATTTATGAATAACGAAGGTGATTCCATTCATGGAAGCTAGCCAAGGTATGCCTAGCTTCATCCTGAACAGATCCAACTTTGAAATGACATCTCAAACCATGTCAACATTCCTAGGTCCAACTAGGATGGACAAAGTTATTGAGCCATATGGCTTCAAAAAAATACCATCATGTGTACGAATGGTAGATTTAGTTTCTTCATATTCTTTTCTATGTGGTGAGTTAAGCCATAATGTCTCTATCGTGATAACATTTACTTGACTCGCGGGGTCTACTAAGACTCATGTCACAATGTTACCATTGGGGTGAGCAGGAATATAGAGAGGAGAGGGATTGTTATTTAAGGGTAATTCCTACAAAGTGAATGTCACATTCATCGAATCGGTCGTAGGTTGTGCGGTAGGGGTAACTATGACCATATTAATATAGGCCTTGGGCTGAGTGATAGAATCAATGGGATTGAAAATCATGTTAGCAAAATGTGATGAAAATGGGTTTGTGTATATCTACAATTCACTATTCACTTTCACCACCGATTTATTTGTATTTTTTTTACTACCATCGAGATGAATATTATCATCCTCAATGTAGTCCTGTATCTCATGACGCAAGCGTATACAACATTTGGTATCATGTTCATTGAGTCAATGGTATTGACAGTACATACTTGCATCATACCAACTAGGGTACAGTTCCTTAAGAGGTTTAGGGTTTGGCAAGGTAATGATCTTATCCTTCACTAACTTTTGCAAGATGGAAGACTAAGATTTAGCTAACTTCATGAACTTTTAGTTATGTTTGAGGCCATTGTCATTTGCAGTGGCTACTACATTTGTAACTGCTTTACCTTTCCAACAGATCAACACAATGGACTTTCCTTTAGAATGGGAGTGCGAGGAGAGTTCCCTGAACTAAACCATCGTCTATTGGTACTCTCATAGGGCTACACACAAATGTGCAAAAGAAGTGTATTTCATAAGGGCAAACTTCTCCTTCCAAGGCCTTTGCAAGTTCCCTATGAATACCTTCTACACATCAGAATCGAGCAGTGGATACGAGATTTGTGAGAAGAGCGCCTGATACTATGCTATGAAATCAGTAATCTTTTCATTATCACCTTGTTTGCATCAGATGAGATCTAAAAATGTCATCTTCAGCCCGATGTTAGCTTGAAATTGCCATAAAAATTGGTTTATAAGTTCATCAAATGAGAAAATGGAATTATTAGGCAAGGAACAGTACTACTCAAGTGTTGTATCTTTGAGAGATCGAGGGAATAGTTTGGTCATCAATGAATCGTGATGGAAGAAATCTATGCACAAAGTGTTAAAGGTGGATGCATGTGTTTGTGGGTCCCCTTTATTGTTGTATTTCTCAAATTTAGGAATCTTCATTCCCTGAGGGAATGCTGTTCAAAATCATGACCGACAAAGGGCTATGTCAGAAGAAGGGTTGGAAGATACTCACTAATTGGCTCTGCATCTTACCCATATTCTGAAGGAGAGTGTTTAGAATAGGGTCATTAGAAGATAGAGAGCTAGAGGAACCTCCTCGAGAACTGCCACTAGAGCCACCACCAGAACTACTAGTGTGACCACCGCCAGAACAACCACCAGAGTCACCGCCATCAGAAGGCTCTCCATTAGAGCCACCACCATGACCTCCATCAAAACCACTTCCACCAGCACCACCTTTGTTGCCAATGCCACCTCCACTACCAAAGCCTTCACTGTTCATCCCGCCAAAACCTCCACAACTAGAGGTGACATGAGGGGTGAAGCTAAAACCCAAGGGGGTCTTGTTCACTTTGATAGTGGTGAATCCCTCGAAGGCAGAGGGGATGCTAATCGAGGGTATAGTATCAGTCATGTATATAGATATAGGAGGCATCGATAATCCTAGATTTCTCTCATGGTCTTCAAAAGTGGCTCCTCATATAATATTAGGATTTCTTGGAGGAGCACATACATCAATCAAACTAGAGAGACTAGCCAAGAGTTCTATGCATGTTCATTCTTTTCTCACCATAGACTTTAGTTCGCCGATAACTCGGTTGGCTCTTGCCAACTTCAGGTCTCTTTCCAAGTGATGTTCCAAGTAACTCAACCCTTTGCCAAGGGTGAAGACATATTTTGTAAGAATGTGAACAACTTCACACTCATCTACTGACAATGGTGTAGGAGATGCAAGAGGAGTGGGGATGTGATCAGTCTCATTAGGAAACCCAACCTCACCCCTTTACAACTACTCTTGCATGGCAAGACCAACAACAGGACTAGAGAAAAGGCCTGTAGAGAAACTAGTAGTGACATTTGTCCTTTCCATCAAAAGGTGTCGTATACTTCTAACAATATACCCAGAGTTCATGGAATGGATTGTGAAGCTCATAAAATTTCACAACACTCAGGAGCACAACGATTGAAAGGTACAAGAGGAAAGCTTCAACACCAACAAATGAACAAATGTTGGTTCACGTCAGGTTCACCAAAAAATGTAAGAGAGGGGGACCAACCATGTTCAAGGCCCCAAATTATGGAGAGCCAAAAGAGGAAGGCTGCCCTAACTTACCTCATCTTAAAAGAGTGCTTTGAAATGAGGGACAAGAATGATGATGACTATAAGGTACTTCGATCACTTTGTAGACTTGAGATTCGAGATGGGGCTAGGCAAGCCAATTTTTAGGTCCCACACTATACCTTACGAAGCTCTCTACCCAAGGATGAAAGTGTGGTTCCGAGACGACAGCGCAATACACTAGCATCTCTCAGGTGCGTTGGTGTATGTATGACTAGAAGACCAAAAGTATAATGAGAACTACTAGAAAATGATCTAACAACCTAGCTAATCACTTCCAAAGGGCCAAATGATAGGGACAGGGTTGGATTGAGACAATCACAATCTCAATGCTTCGGGTCTCACCTCTGATAACCCCTTGGTGTCACTTCCTCCACCACTCAACCTGTAGGTACTCTGCTATTTAGGCACCACTCAAAGCTTTTAATGCATTCAAGAAAGGCTCCTCCTTCAAAACAGGGTCAGGTTCAAGGGTCTTATCTTCCTCTACAACCTCTTCTTCTTTTGGAATTCTTCCCTCAAACTATGCACTCCTCACTGTTGCCTCAAGTTGGGCTATTCTTTCCCTCAACTGCTTATTGTCTTCTTCTTGCTCTTCAACCATCTTATCTAGTTCTCCATTGGTCACCATGGTGGAAGAATCACTTGACTCAATGTCTAACATGCAAGATTTCTTTTCCAAATCTTTCACTTGCTCTGATACCAATTTGATAGGGACAGGGTTGGATTGAGACAATCACAATCTCAATGCTCCGGGTCTCACCTCTGATAACCCCTTGGTGTCACTTCCTCCACCACTTAACCTGTAGGTCCTCTACTATTTAGGCACCCCTGGTTCATTTTCCAACCCTGCTATCATCTCTAGTTTGCTGCTACCATCTCTAGTTTGCTACTACCAAGCCAAACTCGGTGCTCTTCCTCTCTCACTCTTCCTAGCCCTTAATCCTTTTAAAGACTAGATAGCCTCTAATGCCTCCTAACTTGTTTACAGGGGTTTGCTTAGGCTTCTATGGCTTCAAAACCATCAAGGAAGGCTTCTTGTTTAACCTCCATGCTTTGATTCTCCATCGCTATCACAAAACCCTAGACTAGGGTTTGGGAAGGGCTACTAGGCTTGAGCCCCTATTAGGCCTCCTCAAACAAGAAAAATTATTAATACTCCTCTCCTTCAACTGTTTAGGCTAAACACCCTTCTGACACCCTAGCTCAAATTGCAAGCACTAACAGATTCTTGAGGTTTTGAACCCTTTTTTCTGTCCGTACACAGGTGTACCTTGTTCTTACAAGAACTAGGGCTTTTCTTGACCTTTTCTTGGACTGGTTTGCTTGTTCCAACCTCTAGAGGATTAGCCAAGAACTCTGCTATCATGAGAACCTTTATGAAAGCTCCTACAAACATTTCACACATTGCTTTAACAAAAATTCATCACCCCTACCACGTTAGGTCTGAGCAAATAACTGTCCTCCCAATCCAGGTATCAACAACTTGCCTAGGGAGAGACTTTAATCATGATTCCAGAACTCCTACTGACTTCTACAACTAAGATATGTATAGGTAGGGATCCTGACCACATTCCCAATGAGTCCATGCTTGCTAGCACGGGAAGAATGTGGCCTAAAACCCCATTTTTACCAGATTTACAGTCAAAACAATAAATCAAGAAAACATAGAATATACAAAGAATGGAGAGAAGTGATAAAATAACTATCTATTGAGCCACAAGAATGATTAAAAGGACTCCTCTACATGCTAAATCAAACCAACAAATTTCTAGCTCAGTTCATTTAACTGCTGTTCCAGAAATAAGAACAGAAAAAATGTGTTTTCACACCAAAAATCATTGTCTTCTTGTTATTCACATGAAACTCCAACACTCAAAAGCATCCAACCTTCTTCAAAGGTCAAGAGAACTCTTTTACAATGTAAGGAAACAGTTAGGTTTTTCTTTTCTGAGCCTAAGAACAGCCAAAAGCATGTTGTTGGAAAACACAGTTTGTTTTTCAACTTTTGTCTATTGTAGGAAAATAACCCAAACATAAGCTTCCAAACTTATTCCACTTCAACACTTCTAAACTAAGGAGAAAAGGTACTCAACCATAAACAAGATGGTCCACAAGACCTTACATAGCACAACAAAATGATCTTTAACCAGAAAACTTTAAATAAAGCATAAACCTTGCCAGGTGCTCCAACTTTGCCAGGTGCTCCTGCACCATTCTCCCCCTCTCTACACAAAGATCAAGGAATTTGAGGTGATATTAGTGATAGATCAATGCCTAGCTTCTTAAAGTCAGCTTCCTCAACCCAGGTAGCCTCAGATTCATATTTGTTCCTCCACTTGACAAGGTGCTCCATGTACACCTTATGTCTTGTAGCCTTCTTCACCCTGGACTCCAAGATCTTCTCTGCCTGAGGCTTCTCTTGATTAGGAAGGGGTATATTACTGATATCCTTAAAGATCTCCTGACTGTTCTGAACTTCATCACTGATTGTCCCCTTATACCTGATCAAATCAGCAACATTGAATACTGGAGATATGCCCAAATCTGATGGTAAGTCTACTTTGTATGCATTCTTCCAATACTTGGCTAACACCTTGCATGGTCCCACTATTTTCATCTGCATTTTGGTTGACATTCCCTTCTGCAACCTTTATTTTTAAGATGGACCATAACATAGTCACCTACTGCAAATTGCACATCTCTCCTTGACACATCAACTTTATCTTTCAACTTTTGTGTTGCTGTTGTGATTGTCTTCTTAACCTACTCATGAATCTCCTTCATGGTCTAAGTGAAGTCTTCTGCATGTCCACTCCTATTCTCCATGGATTCCAAATCTCTGAGTTCACAAATACCTCTTGGGTACATCCCATACACAACCTCAAAAGGACTTTTCCCTGTAGTTCTATTTACACTGTCATTATAAGCATACTCAGCTTGAGAAATCACCATATCCCATGTCTGTCCATATTCTTTAGTCAAGCACCTCAAAATATTACCTAACACTCTATTAACCACCTTTGTTTGGCCATCAATCTGAGGATGGTAAGCCAATCCAAATGAGAGATTTGTTCCCAATCTGCTCCATAGAGTCTTCCAAAAATGACTATTGAACTTCACATCCCTGTCAGAAACAATACTTAATGGCAATCCATGGATCCTTACTATCTCCCTAAAGAAAATATGGGCAATGTAGCTAGCATCATGTGTAGTCTTACAGGGAATAAAGTGACTCATCTTGCTAAATCTGCCCACAACTACATAAATATTGTCAAACCCTGCCTTAGTCTTGGGGAGTCCTACCACAAAATCCATACTAACACACTCCCATGGTCTATTGGGAATGGACAAAGGTTGATACAAACCTGCATTGCTGGCTCCCCCTTTGGCTTTCATGCAAACTACACACTACTCCACATATTTCCTAACATCTCTTGCCAACTTAGGCCAGTAATAGAATCTTTGTACCAGCTCTAAAGTTTTATTTATTCCTAAATGCCCACTAAGACTCCCATTATGTTTCTCTTGGATCAGATTTTCCCTCATTAATCCTCTTGGGACACATAACAGATTACCACCCTTAAATAACAATCCATTTTGCAATGTATACTCAGCATACTGACTATGAAAGTGATTCTCAAAATCAGAGCATACCTTGTAGGCTTCTGAAAAGTCTTCATCTTCACCATAGAGGTCTTTGAAACTCTCCAATCCAATGCTCTTCAGCTGTATTTCTTGCACTGTCAACATTCTCCTACTTAATGCATCTGCCACCTTATTCATTTGTCCCTTCTTATGCTTGATGGTAAAAGTGAAAGCTTGGATGTATTCCATCCATTTCAAGTGTCTATTACTCAGCTTCTCCTAGGTGTTGATGTAACTGAGTGCCTGGTTATCTATGAAGACCACAAACTCTTTTGGTAACAAATAATGCCTCCACTTCCTAAGGGATTGCACTAAAGCATATAATTCTAGATCATAGGTGGAGTATTTTTTCTTGGCTTCATTGAGTTTTTCACTAAAGAAGGCTACAGTTCTACTTTCTTGACTAAGTACTCCTCCTACTGCTACTCCACTTGCATCACACTCAACTGTGAACAACTTATCAAAACTAGGCAATAACAAAATTGGTTGAGTTGCCACTTCTTGTTTCAGTTTTTCAAACCCTTTATCAGCCTTCTAAGTCCATTTAAACTTTTTTTTTAGTCCACCTTTAATAGTATCTAGAACTGGTGCACATATACCACTAAAATTCTTGATGAATTTCCTATAAAACTGAGCTAAACCATGAAAGCTTCTTACCTCTATTGTTGTGGTTGGTGTAGGCCAGTTTAGGATGGCTTCCACCTTGCTTGGATCCATCTTCAATGTTCCTTTGGATACTACAAATCCTAGATACACAAGATCTTGTTTGAAGAACTCACACTTCTTAAGGTTGATTGCGCACTATTCTTCTTGCAACCTTTTAAGAACC
This sequence comes from Sequoia sempervirens, assembly GCA_007258455.2. Classification (NCBI taxonomy): domain Eukaryota; kingdom Viridiplantae; phylum Streptophyta; class Pinopsida; order Cupressales; family Cupressaceae; genus Sequoia; species Sequoia sempervirens. The sequence continues at coordinate 44,526,371 of VDFB02271358.1, forward strand.
ATCTCCACATGCTTCAAATGTTCTTCTGTTGTCTTACTGAAAAATTAGTATGTCATCAAGATAGACCACTACAAAGATCCCTGTGAAATCCTTAAGCACCTCATTCATTAGTCTCATGAATGTGCTAGGGGCATTTGAGAGGCCAAAGGGCATCACTTTCCACTCATATAATCCATCATTTGTCTTAAAAGTTGTCTTCCATTCATCACCCTCCTTGATTCTGATTTGATGATACCCTCTCTTAGGATCCAACTTGGTGAAGAATTTTGCACCTCCAAGACAATCCATCAAGTCTTCAATTCTAGGAATAGGAAACCTATACCTAATTGTGATTCTATTAATTTCTCTAGAATCAGTGCATAATCTCCACTTACCACCTTTTTTTGTTGCCAAAACCACTGGGACTGCACATGGGCTGATACTCTTTTGAATCAGACCTTGATTCAACAATTCTTCCACTTGCCTAGCCACCTCTTGGTTATGCTCAAGAGTAAGTTTGTATGCTGCTTTGTTAGGAAATGAGGCTCCAGGTATGAAGTCAATTTGATGACTTATTGCTCTCTTTGGTAGTAGAGTTGCAGGTGTTCCATCACTCACTATGCTCTTGTACTTATCAAGTAACTTTTGGACTGCTTCAGGTAAGACTGTCCTTTCAGCCTTTTCTTCCTCTTTGGACTACATTAAAACCACATAACCTTCACCTCCTTGATGTAGATTGCTGATAAACTCCTTACCACTACTCAACATGATGTTTGGTACCTTGGACTATCCTTCATCTTCCTCTATCAATGACTACAGCTTGAAGGTTCTTCCATCCTTCTTGAATGAGATGGTGTTCTCTTTCCCATCATAAATGGCACTTCTGTCATATTGCCAAGGTCTGCCCAGTAATAGATGACATGCATTCATGGGTAATACATCACAAACTAGCTTGTCTTTATAGCCTCCAATTGAAAATTACACTATGACCTGCTCATTCACCAAAACACTCTGCCCTTTATTCAGCCATGTGACCTTGTAGGGGTTGGTATGAGGTACCTTCTGCAATTTCAGCTTAGTTGCTGCCTCCTCTGAGATTATATTATCTGTAGAACCAGAATCTACAATGACCTTGCATACTTTACCCAGTGTTTTGCACCTTACTCTGAAAAGAGCTCTTCTTTGCTTAGGTTCCTCCTTGACTGGTTGTCTAATCAGCACCCTATTAAACATTAGACTCTCTTCAATTTTAGATTCTATATGACTGATCTCAATTGCCTTAGGACTCATGGTGTCCTCTTGTGCATAGGCCACTCTCTTTTCATTGCTTGAAGAAGAAGATTTCTCCGGGCACCTATAAGTTGGATGTCCCATTTGATTGCAATGATAACACTTCATGGTGGCAAAGTAAGAGTTACTTCTGCCTACTCCTCTTCCTCTATTTGAACCTCCTTGAGGTCCTCTTCCTCTGTTAAATCCTCCTCTTGAAGATGTTTCACCTCCATGCTCAGTGAGTTTTGATTCTCCTTGGTTTCTTTGGTCATTACCTCTTCCTTGGTAACCACCATGTTGTCCTCTTTGATCTCTGCCTCTACCTCTTCCCTTAGAGGACTGATCATGCTTTCTTTTGTTCCTTTCCTCAATCTTCATGGCCAACTGATAGCATTGGTGCACTGTATTGGGACTTAGTAAAGCCATCTCTTCCTGAATGTTCCGCTTCAAGCCATTAAGGTACCTAGCCACTTTTAGACTCTCATCCTCTGTCACATTTGATCTCAAACAAAGCTTCTGAAACTCTTCAATATAGGTGTTGACATCTTGGTCTTTCTGCCTTAGACTTTGCCTCTTCTTGTGAAGTTGGATCTCATAATCATCTGGAATATATGCTTCCTTTACCTTAGCAACCATTCCTTTCCAGGTTGATATGGGTTGCTTGCCTTCTTTCTCCCTCTCAGTCTGAATAAACTTCCACCATGTCAAGGCTGATCCTCTCAACCTTGATTTTGCAACCTTCACCTTCTATGCTTCAGTTACTCCATCACATTCAAAGTGATTCTCCATGCCTTCTATCCAGTCCATGACTAGGTTTGCTTCCATCTTTCCACTAAAAAGCGGTATACCTTCAAGTTCTTTTCCACTCAAAGATTTTAATGCCTTCAAGAAAGGCTCTTCCTTCAAAACAGGGTCAGGTTTAGGGGTCTTATCTTCCTCTGCAACCTCTTCTTCTTTTGGAATTCTTCCCTCAAACTGTGCACTCCTCACTGCTGCCTCAAGTTGGGCTATTCTTTCCCTCAACTGCTTATTGTCTTATTCTTTCTCTTCAACCATCTTAGCCAGTTCTACATTGGTCACCATGGTGTAAGAATCACTTGACTCAATGTCTGACATGCAAGATTTCTTTTCCAAATATTTCACTTGCTCTGATACCAATTTGATAGGGACAGGGTTGGATTGAGACAATCACAATCTCAATGCTCTGGGTCTCACCTCTGATAACCCCTTGGTGTCACTTCCTCCACCACTCAACCTATAGGTCCTCTGTTATTTAGGCACCCCTGGTTCATTTTCCAACCCTGCTATCATCTCTAATTTGCTGCTACCATCTCTAGTTTGCTGCTACCAAGCCAAACTCGATGCTCTTCCTCTCTCACTCTTCCTAGCCCTTAATCCTTTTAAAGAATAGATAGCCTCTAATGCCTCCTAACTTGTTTACAGGGGTTTGCTTAGGCTTCTATGGCTTCAAAACCATCAAGGAAGGCTTCTTGTTTAACCTCCATGCTTTGATTCTCCATCGCTATCACAAAACCCTAGACTAGGGTTTGGGAAGGGCTACTAGGCTTGAGCCCCTATTAGGCCTCCTCAAACAAGAAAAATGCTTAATACTCCTCTCCTTCAACTGTTTAGGCTAAACACCCTTCTGACACCCTGGCTCAAATCCCAAGCACTAACAGATTCTTGAGGTTTTGAACCCTTTTTCTGTCCGTACACAAGTGTACCATGTTCTTGCAAGAACTAGGGCTTTTCTTGACCTTTTCTTGGACTGCTTTGCTTGTCCCAACCTCCAGAGGATTAGCCAAGAACTATGCTATCATGAGAACCTTTATGAAGGCTCCTGCAAACATTTCACACATTTCTTTAACAAAAATTCATCACCCCTGCCATGTTAGGTCTGAGCAAATAACTGTCCTCACAAACCGGGTATCAACAACTCTCCTAGGGAGAGACTTTAATCATGATTCTAGAACTCCTACTAACTTCTACAACTAAGATATGTATAGGAAGGGATCCTGACCACATTCCCAATGAGTCCATGCTTGCTAGCAGGAGAAGAATGTGGCCTAAAACCCCATTTTTACCAGATTTACAGTCAAAATAATAAATCAAGAAAACACAGAATATACAAAGAATGGAGAGAAGCGATAAAATAACTATCTATTGAGCCATAAGAATGATTAAAAGGACTCCTCTACATGCTAAATCAAACCAACAAATGTCTAGCTCAGTTCATTTAACTACTGTTCCAGAAACAAGAACAGAAAAACTGTATTTTCACACCAAAAATCACTGTCTTCTTGTTATTCACATGAAACTCCAATGCTCAAAAGCATCCAACCTTCTTCAAAGGTCAAGAGAACTCTTTTACAATGCAAGGAAATAGTTAGGTTTTTCTTTTCCAAGTCTAAGAAAGGCCAAAAGCATGCTGTTGGAAAACACAGTGTGTTTTTCAACTTTTGTCTATTGTAGGAAAATAACCCAATTATAAGCTTCCAAACTTATTCCACTTCAACATTTCTAAACTAATGAGAAAAGTTCCTCAACCATAAACAAGATGGTCCACAAGACCTTACATAGCACAACAAAATGAGCTTTAACCAAAAAAATTTAAATAAAGCATAAACCTTGCTAGGTGCTCCAACTTTGCCAGGTGCTCCTGCACCACCAAAACAAAGCTATGAAGTAGGAAAGATATGAATGAATATGATAAAGTAAATATACAAGAGTTAGGGTGGCAAGAATGATCTCACGAAGTTACTCGTTCGCTAGCTAGCTCCAAATGCACATCCACCAGCACACAAGAAAGAGGGAAATTTGTTGGGGATGTATAGGGGATTACCTCAGTCAGACCCCCATTTTGGTGTTTCCACCTCCACAGACAGCCAAGTTTGCAACAATGGAAAAATATATGATAAAGAAGGAAATGAAGTAAAGAACACAAAACACTACAAAATAGTAAGGTGATATCCAACCAAATCATAGAGGACAGGAGTGAAAATGCTTACCATCTCTACCAAGAGCTAACTAGCAAATGGAGGAGAAAATGAGAGGACTCAAGCCCCTACTACAATGGTGTTGTTCCACACTTTCTCTACAGAGTTGACGGAGTGTTGTTTTTTCTATGGAGTGCCAAAGTGCTACTAAAAGTGCTTGAGAATACAAGAGGATGCAAAAGAGGATGTTAGAGCTTGTGAAGAAGATGGATTCAATGCTTAGAGGATGAAATGAAGGAATGAAGAGTGAATTTGAAGGATAGAATGAGGAAAACGACCATATTCGGGTCAGATAATTGAAGAGGGCATTACAAATTGACCTTCAATGGGAAGTATAACACCTTTGCAGGCTTTAAACATAGGAATCTGCTAGGGAAGTAAGTGCACCTCACGGATGTATGTGCATCGTGCGGGTGTCCCTGACAGTTATTCCTCTACCGACGCAAAAAATAGACATCAAGTGGAATGAAGGCAATGGGATTATGTGGAATTTATCCTTCAAATTTGGTTTTCTAAAGTGAGGAAGAGTAAAAGGAGAATTTACTTAAGAGGTGCAAATTTGCACCTATACACAAGGTAAGATTTATTTTTGGTTTACACATAACGATGTTGATGTTTAATCAAGGTCTCTTGTTTGATTGTGCTATCTTAGAAGGACAATATCCCAAACCATTTTTCGTTTCTTGTGTGTTAGGTTACATAGGAACACAAATTCATTGTTCTTTCTTTCCACATTCTTTTCCACTATAACACAATTGCTTCATAAGTTCATAACTTCTCCCATAAATTTTTTCCATTTCCTTTGGGTTTTGTGGTTGTTGATAATCTATCTCATTGAATTTTTTTGTGTAGCTTGTATCTTCTTCAAGAGTAGATGAGCTAGATGCTTGTGGGTTTTCTCTCGAGTTCTGCATTGACATGACCATTGGTTGATTTTTTTTTCATCCTCTTTTCTTGTGATTATATATTCTCCCATAAAGGAAGGTGTGAATTCCAAGGAACCCCAATCATCATTTGATAATTTTTATATTGTCTCCAATTCTTGTTTTTCCTCTTTCATAGGTTCAATTTTTTATGTTGTAATTAATGTTTTCAGAGGACTAGTGGTTCATTTTTCAATTTGGAAACAACTTTCAGGCTCAGAGTCCATTTAAATTTGGTATGACTTATTTTTATAGACATACTTCATGATACGATAAAGAGTCGAAGGCACCTCATGCATCTCATGAATCCATGGTCTTCCTAAAAGAATATTGTATGAAATTTCATGAGGCATAACATGAATTGGAGTTTGTAAGGTAGCCTTTTCAACTATAATAGGTAAAGTAATCACACTGAGCGGTTTTTTTCCTTTGTTGTCAAATCCTTGAATTGATAAGGAATCGGGTTTCATTTTTTATTTTTCCACTCCCAACTTATCTAAAAGGTTCGCAGTGCACACATTAAGAGCTAATCCATTATCAACAAAGGTCATTTTTATTCCAGTGTGGTTGTATCTAGCTATTATCATGAATGCATCATATCTCTTTCTCATCTCCAAGGGGGGGAGCTCATGTTGGTGAAATGTAATGTCTACATTAACTGTATTCATTCCTTGTGTTAGAGCTGCCACATCATTTATGTTTGTATTAGGAGAAATCACAAATTTTTGTAAGGCTATTTGAAGCATGGTGTGGTAACTAGGTGACGTTTGAATAAGATCCGATAAGGAAATCTTAGTGGGAGTATTCTTAAGTTGTTCAACAAGATCATACTCCTTTCCACTATGTGATGACAAACGAGAAGCACTAGGCAATATAGGATTAGGAAATGGTAATGAAATGGGATTAGGTTGAGGTTGTCAATTATTCCTTGTGTTATATGTATGAGCAACAGTATTATAACTCAATTTTTGTGACACATTTTCCTTAGGTGCTTCAAGGATAAGGACAGGTTTGTTTATAGGTTGAGGTTTTTTTAAGGTGGATAAAGGATAAGTTGAGGTTGAATGACATTTGCTTCTCTTTGTTTAGGTTTGTTTGAACAAGCCTTAGTGGATGAACCTTGCGAGATAAAGTCCTCAAGGGCTTCATCTAACATATCAAAATCATCACTACTAAAAGGCTTGAGGGTTACACTAACTTAGACAAAGGATTTTGACATACTAACCATAAATGTATGCTTGTTTAGACTCAATGTTTTAGTTTATTTGTTTTGGTTTTCTAATTAATGTAAAATGGAATCTATGTCTAACAAAATTAAAGTGCAATAATCTATCTTTATCAATCAATTTTAAACGTGAACTATTAAAATGCATGAAAAAGTAAATTCACGGATTGAAACAACAAAGTAACTATAGCAAACAAAAGCACATAAATTCATTGTTTAACCCTGAAAACTGCAACCTCAAACTACATAGGGACTAAGATGCCAGCAAGAGCATCTTGGTCCTAGTGATGAAATTTGGAGGTTCCAAAACCTGGAATAGACAATAAACAACTCAGACAGGGTTCAGAGCCAAAAACCCACAGAGGGATTAAGATGCTAGTAAGGATGTTTTAGTCCTCATAAAGGTTTTTTCCAAAAAATAGTAAAATTTGAGTTGATAACAGTGTTCCCAGGTTGCCTACCCAGGGACCTAATGTTTAGAAATAGAAAACTCTGTAAATGAATCCAAGAAAAAGTAACTAATGACAAGCAATTGGATGCAAAGTTGAATGCAATTGTTTCAATTTTGAATGCAATAACAATGTTTCTAAATGAAATTATGATGATTAACAATGCAATTTTCAATGAGATAAGATGATGCAAGAAAGCAAAAATGCAACCTATATGCACTTTTAGTAATGCAAATGTGAGAAACCCTAGATGCACTTTCACTAATGCAACCTAGATCTAGGACCTTAATGAACCCAAAATTAAAAAAAATGAATGAATTTTCTAAAATGTCAAGTTCACCAAAATGAACTATGGGGGATATGGGGATGCTTTATAACCTAGGTTATAAAACACCACACTTCTCCACTTGTCGTTCAAATATTCCCTAGGACCCCAAATTGGATTGACTATCAACCCCAAAGGTGAGTCAATTCTCAACAAGACCTAGGAGGGGGTTCTTTAAGTTTTGAGGGGTTCACCACCAAGAAAAAACTTGGAAAAGAAAATTTAACATTCAACTCACAAAACCTAGTAATGCAAGCCAAATAATGAGTGCAAATGATGAAATTAAGTAACAACAAGTTAGGATCTATGTACCTGGGAAGTCTTCAAATGTAATGAGGATTTTGGAAATGCAAAAATGTTGTCAGAATATACCAAGGAGGGCTAAGATGCCCTTACTATTGTCTTAGTCTCGCTGCTATTTTTTAGGGTAGATGTGGAATCTTTAGGTGTCGATATAGGATCTGAAGGAATCTATGTAAAATTCTACTTGGAGGATTAAGACACCCTTGCTGCTGACTTAGTCCCATCTTGAATTACTAAAATCTCTAAATGTGATCCTGAGGCTCAATGTATCCACTTCCTTCTTCTCAAATCTTAGGTTCTAAAACTTCCAGATCTGGCCTATAGGTGAGTTTCTGTAAAGATGACAACTTTTCAATGCAACTTTGCAACTTTCTAACTTTGCACTTCAAATGATATTCAACCTAAATATACAAACAAAAACATGCAAGAGAGGAAAAACTTTTTGATTGTTATTAAATGGTGGCTTTCCTTGGTCAAACCCCTTGTTTGGTAATTAAACCTTGATGAAAATGCATAGATCTAAAAATGGAAATGTATGTGAGCCCTAATCTTAACTGTGTCAAGATTATGCAAGTTATAACATGGAGAAACCCTATTCAAATGTGTTAGAATAGAATTCCTAAGATGCAAATTAAAATGACCTAGACAAAGGAGATCTTAAATCACCCTAATAGGCTATAAACATGAAATTTACCTTCCTTGGGCAGAAAATAGAACAACAATAGAAGATGGAATCAATCAAGAAACAAGTCCTTAGGCTTGGAAGTATGGCTAGTTGCATCTCCAACCTAGAATCTCTCATGATCCTCCATAGGCATTAATCATTGATCTTTGGAAATGCTAGATCTTTACTTGAAAATGGACTTGAAAAACCTACAAAAACACAATAGAAGGCTACTCCAAGACTTCAATTCCTTGCTTCTTCAAACCCTCCTTCAAACCCTCCTTCAAACTTACTTCTCACTTCAAACTTCTTATCCTTCAAATTCAAAATTTAGGTGAAAATGGGTGTGAATCTTACTTTTATAGGTATTCCTATTTAATAACCTGATTATTAGATCCCAAAGGCCAACAAAATGCCAATTTGAATCAAATATTTTCATTTCCTGCTCTTAATTCCTAAAAATAAAGCCCTCGGGACTAAGACACCCTAGGTGTCATCTTGTTCCCACTAAGGGGGACTAAGACACCACCAAGGGCATCCTGGTCCCACTAAGGGGGATTAAGACACCACCAAGGGCGTCTTGGTCCCACTAAGGGGGACTAAGATGCCATTAAGGGCCTCTTGGTCCCACAAGGCATATTTTGCAATTTTAAAAGGTGGGTTGCCAAGATTAAAGGTTGTTTATGGATTTTGGTCAGGTTTACAGTTGAAATATGCCTTGAGATGCACCAAAAGGGGTATTAGGGGCCCATAATAAGTGACCTAAAGGGAATTTAATGCAAGTGGTGCTAAAATAGGTCCAAATTAAGTGTGAAAATGAAAAGGTATGCACTTTTCTACACTACATCTATCAAAAAAGGTCAGATGATTTGAAGAGGTGATGACCAACCATAGATTGAAATTGGTTTGCATTAAGGTCTATTGGTACCGATGATCCCCTGGGAGCTTTATCTAATATATCCTTATGAGTCAGTGATATGCACAAAAGCTCAAGAATGGATATTTGGGTTGGTGTTTTATTCACTTGATCCATTAGATTATATTGAGGTATAGCAGTGCTTCTAGATGTGGCTCCTTGTAGAGTAATTTTTCCTCTACGGGTTGCAATGTTACATTCAAGACTTTGGATCTTTATAATGATAGTTGATACATGGTTGTCAACTTGCTCAATATGGCTAACTATATAATCATTATTGTGTAAGGGATCTTTGAAGAACACATGATCATTGTTTGAGGAATTTTGTTGGTTTTCAACACCAATACCTCCTTTTTCTATTAAGTCTTGAATAAGGTGCTTTAATTTGAAATAGTTGGGAGTTTTATGTCCTTTTACCCTATGGTAACCACAAAAATTAGTGTCCTTCCACCATCTTTTTTTGACTTGTGGTTCAAATTATCTAATTTATAGAAGAGTGACTATATTTTCTTGGATTAGTTTTTGAAGAAAAAACACGATGGGTTCTCCTAAAGGAGTAAATTTTCATCTTGGGTTGTCATTGAGTGTAGGAAGTTCTCATTGTACATGATATCATGTAGATTTGATGATGTTTTTTCATTGTTTGGTGTTGGTATATGTAAGGTGGTTTGAACAATTTGAGCCATTTTTGCATCAACTACACCATCATTGATGATGTTTTTATTCTTATTCCAATACTGAGACTTATCATTTGAAGAGTTTGAATAGGTTTTGTTTTTTTTGAAAATTTTAACAAGTCCCTTATCAATTAGAGCTTTCTCAAGAGGAAGCCCTTTTCAATGACTTTATCAAAGGAATTTGAACATATCATTTTCAAGTGGAAGCCTACTTTTGTGTTAATGTTTTGAATGGGCTCTTGCTAGCTAAGTTTCGCCACCTATGTAAGAAAGAGGAAAACATTTCTCCATGATTATGTAGTTTCATGGTCCATGTTGTACGGGAAATGTGAGATAAACTTATCAACTATTTTGTTAAAGGTTCTTATTCCCCCAGGGAGTTTAGAAAACCACTCCATGGCTTGTCCTCCTAAGCTTCTTGGGAAGAGGTGCACTAGATAAGTGTCATTATGTATTACCTCTAAAACAAGCTACATAGAACTCTCTCATTTGATCACGAGGGTCTCCCTTTCATTTATATTTTCAAACTTAGGTATTTCAAAGTGATGTGAAAAGAGTAGCATATATAAATTCCTATCAAATGGATAGGTACATATTTCTTCTACTGCACAGCTATTTTCTATGGTCCCATGTGGATTTTTTCCATTTGTTATAAATTTTGGATCTGAAGAGCTAGATTGTTGGGATCTATTGGATTGTAAGCAAGTGTGGATTTGGTGATTACTAACCTTAGAGGTAGTTTGATGGTGATTTATTTTGATGACCATATGAAGGGTTTTATGGATTAGGATTAGCATATTGTTGTAAATGATTTTTTTATTGTGGAGGGATGGTGTGTTGTGGATGTATGTAGTTGGGGGGATTGGTATATTGTTGTGACATGATGGTCTTTTGTGTGAGGTAGGTATTCTAATTATGTAGGTTCATGTAATTAGGATTGAATTTAGGAGCCTTTGGAGGTTGTGTCATCGATTTGGTGATGTATTGAGTAGGTTGTATGTTTTATGGCTTTACATGCATGCTTGTTATTAAATGGGAGATGTTAGGATTATCAGGTGGAGGTTGATGTGGTGGTGTTTGTGAAGGATGAGATGAGTGTGCATGTGGATTATTTGTTAATCTAGAATCAATGTAATGACTTGATGTAGGATTGGTCATGTGTGTGGAGAATGTGGGAGCCTAAGTATGGATGGGTGGTACTGTTACTTGTGTGGAATTTGTAGGGACAGTGATTTATGGAATGCTTGCAGTAATTTGTGAAGAATTAGGGATGGATTGTAAGTGGGTTGAATAGTTAGTTTTGGGTTTGGTCATATCAAAGGCGGTATGCTGTTATCATAATGTGGTTTCCCCCAAGATCAAGGGTGGATTATTATTAGTGATTTTTTGGATATGTGTTATATTAAAATGGAGGGTGATCTATCTCCTTACACAAGCATCAAGAAATACTGATCTAGGTTGGTTACTAGGATTGTTTCAAATAGTTTCATTGTATTTGGGTCTTGTTCTTCCTCATCCAACTCTTTGGGTGTTATGTCTTGTACAAACTCATCTATGTTTGGATTGTTGCTAGGACTTAGTGGGGGTGGTGCCTTGACACTCCTTGGATCATGCATGTTTTGGTTTTCATTGTTTTTTTCTTGGAATGGATTCATGAATATATTTTTCATGTTTGGATTGAGATTTTTCATTTTGTTCTTGAGTTGAGACCTCATTTGTACTAGCATAAAAGAGATAATATGACCACCTAATTTTGGGTGAGATATTTTGGGTGAACATTTTTTTTCTAATTAGATTTGGAAAGAGACACACTAAGTATATTTATAACCAAATCTTTGACATGAATGCTTGATAAGTGGATATAGGATATGAAACCTAAATACAACAAAATTTAAATAGATCTCATCTTTTATTTGGTTTTTATGATAATCCTTGCTTGTTCTAGACTAATGAGTCCAAGCGAAGGAAGATGATAAGGAACTTATAAACTTAGGGTAGATTGATAACCACTAAGAAAACTTATTCATAGATATTGATACTAATTTAATAACCTACTTGAGAATGATAGCTTTTCATACAAACGGCTAAAATAGGGGATATTGATAAGATATCTAAAAGACAATTTTCTAGTTGTGGTTTGATAATGGATGAGTTGGTTTTTGTTGTTATGGATGATATTTTTTTTTCTATTATGGATGAGGTTGGTGTTTAGTTCAAAACTTAATGAAATGTGTTTCTAACAAAGTCCAAGAGAAAAGGCTAATGTGGGTTTTTTTATTTTTTGTTGTTTTTAGGAGAATTGATTATGCATGTAGGTCTATCTTATGTAAGTTTTTGATCCTATACTAACTTTGTGATGGATTTTTTAGAAAATTGATTTTTTCCTATTCTGGAAATTCTAGCTAATAGTCAAAGGTGTCAATTCATAGTCAAAAGTGTCCCACTACCCCAAACAGAAGTGTTGAGATTTTATAAACTCGTAGGTCTATGGACAGACACATCACTATTTGATAGACAAATGTGTTGTAACTATATTTTAGATTTGTTAGAGGACTGCTCTAAGAAAAATGCACTAAGTTGCACAAATGCATTGATTTACAGAAAAACACAATTAGATGAAAACTCAGACATGTCAATATGTAAATAGAAGCATTGAGTTTCAAACAAAAGCAACAAAAGATTATAGTAAAATGCGTCAATTTGACACAAAGATAGAACTTGAAATTTTAGACCCAAATCAACCTAGGGTTTCACTTGTGTCTCGTATTTATTCACAATTCTAACAATGGTGACAACCTATAAAAAAAAGTTACAAGTATTATGAGAATAATATTTTTTCTCCAAACTAATAAGAAATGATAAGGTTAGTGTAGTTCCTAAGAACTCTAATAAATAATTTAAGTCTGAGAAAAGTACTACCAAATCTATAAATATTCTAGCTATAGGGTTTAACCATTTTACTATCAATTTTAGTGTTTAAAAGGCAATGTGTTAGAATTGTTGTGGTGCTCACCTTTAAATTACATTTTTGATAAAAATTAAAATCAATAGGCAAGTCATAGGATCTTCACAATAATAAACATGGAATGAAATATAACAAGCCACTCCTATAGGGATTAAAGGTATATAGGGATTAAAGGTATATTATTTGGTACCTATCCATATATCTTGAACAATTATAGAGCTTGGAATAAATTTTTATCTCCTAAGGTATTGAAAACATGTTCTCTTTTTGAAACTAAAGTAAGAAACAGTGGGGAGATAGAGTTTGGATCAATAGTAGAAAAAAAACAATGACTAAAAAAACTACTAAAAATTGCATATAAATGACTAAACTTGGTCACGTGACCATTAGCAGTTTATTGTCAGTTGTTGATGGTGTTTTTTGCACAGCAACAACTCAGACAGAAAATGATATTCTATCTCTCTTGAAAGGTTATTTTCAACAATAAATCATTGAAAATCACCCCAAGGTCTCTCGGGTGTTAGGTCATAACAATGCATAAAACAACTCAGATGAAATGTGAAATTGCTGGTAATCACAATCGGACCTTACTACAAGCAAACTGTATCTTTCCAATTTATCAGATCTGACAATATGATGATCTTAAAACCCTAAATCTAACCAAATAATAAAGAAACAACAAAAGATAGGGATGCAAGGAAAGTAATAAAATCTAAATTACTGAACGGACAAGCAATGCAAATGACATATATTTGGAATGGACCTATCTCAAATAAACAATTCCTGCTCAACCCACGAAGCAATCTTACAAGAACAGTGCAATCTTCTGAGGAACACAGATTTTCAAATCATAGACTTGCATCTACAACCGAACTTAAGCACATTTGAATATTTGGTCCAGGTTGACTTTACCAGCCTACTACAATCAGATAGTTACTGGGAGTATAGACCAGAGATAGCTACAAACACTCCAAATATAAAATCACATACACCATTTATCCAACTACACCGATTTATTTCTAACTTTAAAACCCTAGATCTTCAAGCAATGTAAAAGATAGAACAAAAAGAACCATGCAAGATGAGATAACACAAAGGATTTCACCAGGAATAATCACAATGCCTTCAATTGTATTAATCACCAAATGCTGCAACAATTCAACTGTTCTGAATATGGTATTTGCTTCAAGAAATTCTAAAACTCTAACTATTGCTCCTGCTAATCTCTATTACAGTCTTGCTAATGTCTATATCAATTTTCTGAACTGAACCCTTACAATGAGGCAAAACTGCCAACTTATACCAAAATTCCCCCCAAAACATGTCGGCCCAGCCAAACATTTTTTTGCAAAATAATAAAAACTGCCAAAACAGGTCAGCCAAGGAAACAAACTAAGGCACACATTTAATGCAATCATCCAAGTCGGACAAGGCACAGTCCCCAAGGAAGTCTGGTCCAATGCATGCCCTATGATAATAGGGAAGCACAAATCTCGAGGTTAACACTAACTGCTGCTCCCTTTGTCTTTCCTCTGCGCTGGTGACCCTTGGACCTTCAAAAATACTCCCTCTAACTCAGCAACAGGTGGCAATGGCAAAACCTTGAGCCGACATTTAATTGAGGCCGGCCCAAGGTTAATGGTTTGGATGTTGTAATCCTGGCCTGTTACCTCATCTCTCGTTTTGTCCGCAGCAGGGGTGGCGATGTGAACTACTCGGTTGTGCACCTCATCTCTTTCCACCCGGGAAATTACCCTCACAGCCTTCTTCTTCTTCCCCTTACCGATTTGAGATAACATTGCATCCCAGTCAAGAGGAGTGTCTTCTACGATCACTTGTTTCTTCTTTGCTATTTCCTTCTCCAGCCAGTCCGGGGCTACGGGGTCCGTCCGGATTCCTTTTGTATCAGTTTTCCCCGGGTCTTCTGTGGCTTTTTCTCCTTCTGCATTTGTCGCCTCGACTTCCTCCTCGGCTGTTGCCTTGTCATCATCTTTCTCCGGAGGTTGTTCACCTTGGTCGGTCTCCTCAAATCCCAACTCTAGAAATATCGGCGATGGAGTTCTGGCAGGGATGCTTTCCTCCAGCTCAGGTGATCCACGGCCTTTCTCACTCTCTGGAGAATCCTCGTACTGCACCAAGGGAGAAGTGTGCCTTTCTTCTGTCTCTACCTCGAGCTCGGTAGCCTCACTGAATAATGTTCCCTCCTTGAACGGTTTTGCTTCTCCGTTGATGTCAAAGTTCATTCTCTTTGAATGGAAAGAGAATCCATAGGCTGCCAACTCCTCACCTGCAGTGTGAGCTGATTGAATGGAAGGGCACATCTCTCCCACGCCAATCCCAAGAGGGAAATCACCTCCAAAGCTAGTCTTATGCTTCTTCCTCTTCACCACTGCATCAAACTCACAAATCTGTCTTACAACCTCCAGTAGCACTATGTGGTCAGTGGGATATCTGGGCAATCAGTAGGGTGCAACAGGACATCCGTCAATCCGGAGATAAGTGAAAGTGGGGAACTGGATAAACCAAGCCCCATAATTCTTGATCAGTGCTTTGGCCCCATCGGACAATCTGATATGTTTTGCATTCTGAAGGGTCCAGGTAATATGCATCGTAAAGGCATCATTGGCCCTCCTATAATCTCCGTGTCCCAAATGTAGTTCCGGATAGACCTCGTAGATGATGTCTTGTCCAATGGTTCTCGCCGGAGTCAGTCCCTTGTATGGATAAGAGATGGCCAGTACATATATGACATAGGAGGACATGGTGAACTTCTTTCCCTCCAAGACATTCCTTAATTATTTGTCTATTTCTGCACTGATGAGACCTGCCCAGTGGTAATTTGTCCCTTGGCCCATCTTGGTGATCACGTGGACCATCCAATTCTCCAAGACTCCGGCAGTCTTAAGTCCGGCCACCCTGCTCAACAGTGTAATAGCGTCATAGATATCCGGCCTGAACTTCACCCTGTGCAACTATTTGGGCAATTTGGAGTGGTGAGATTTTGGCTTCTCCAGCCATGAGTTGATAAGCTGCTGAGCCTTAACTGGCTCATTCTCGTAGTAAGTTCAGGCAGTGTCAATGTTTAAAGCACAGACTGAGGGGAGATCCGGCATGCTGAAGGCTCAGGCAATGGAGGCTGGACTGAAGTTTGCCAAAACTCATCCCTCAATGGTGACCACCATCTACGTATCAAAGGTGTACTGTCTGGCACACTCCAAAATCAACTTGTAGCACTGGACCGCTCGAGGGAACCCCGCCACATGCACCAACCCTGAATTCATCATTCCTTGCCTCAAGGGTGATGGGTCCTTCTCAGCTGTTCTCTGCTTAAACTCTTCATACCGCCATGCGCCAATGTTGGTGTCAGATACATCTGCCCACACAGAGGATATCTTACTCTCTGGAACCTGACCTTTCATGTCCAATCTTAACCTTTCTGTTTCAGAAACTGAAGATTCCCCTACACTCCCTTTGGACTTCCCAGCAGCAGCTTTGCTTGATTCAGCCTGCACATTCAAGAATTACCATTAGAATCCAAATATTAAGCTCATATCAATCCCAAGGGTTAGCACACATCATAAAAATCCATTAAAATTCATTGCCAATTGCCAATCTTTCGGGATCCGGAGAAATCAAATAATCCGGAAAAATCATGTAAACCGAGAAAATACCGTCGGGGCAGAATTTCGGAGAAATCTGACCCAGACGGATTCCTGCTGCCAAAGCACTATTAGCCATATAAATCATTAACACGCTCAGAAAATCAAAGTATAATCATTAATTTTACTTATTGGCAATCAAGAAATAGGTATAAACAATCATTCCATTAATCCTATCATCGAAATATACAAAAGAATGCAACCAGACAGGAAATCCGGAAAACTCCGGATGGAACGGATTTTCACGGACAGTATAAATTACGCCGGGAATTAACCTCGTCCGCAGAATAAGCGGAAACCGGGAAAATCCGGGAGCAAGGAAATTCCGTGACGACCTCAGAAACCCGAAAAACGGCAAGACGTACACCAAAACTTGAGCGACCACGGGATCTCCACTACCTAAGCTCAAATGATCCTAAAACCGACGATAATCACCAACCTCAAGTATGCAAAGAATTCCAACCTCAAAAGCCCCCAAAGGAGAAATCCCCGTGCTAAGACAATGGTGCCCTAAATCGCGTGACCAGATTTCTGCCATTAAAACCAGAGCAAGCTTTAGGGTTAAAAATATCAGTTCATGATTTACCTAAAAGCCCTCTAATCCTCACAGGACGGGGAAGCCAACACAATGCGGGGCAAAAATCACTCAAGCACAAGAAACAATCATCGTTCTAGCCGAAACACCAGGGAAACCCTAATTTCGCATAATAACAGATTTCACGCCCAAAACAAGCAAGCAGTCGCACCCAGAACGCCGTCTAAAGGATAAATATGGAATCAAACGGACAAATGGAACTCATAGGGCACGAGGGATGGGCCCAAACAATAAAACGGGTCCAACCCCGACTCAATAAATACGACATCAAAACCAAATCAAGGGCCAACCGCAAAATTAACAATACCCAATCACAAGAAAACCTCAAATCATCACGCAAGCAAAGGGAAGGGCAATAGATACACACCATGGATCAAAGCGAGCAAAAAATCTGAGCTCAGAAAGTCATCCACGCAACAAACACGTCCCAGTAACGCGATACTGGCAGCAATACTCAAACATTCCTCGCGCAAACAAACCCAAGATCAATTCTCAAAGCTCAATTGAAAGTTCTGAATCGCCAGAGCAGAAAACAAGGAAGCAATGAAGTTGGAATGAATCAGAAAATACCCTAAATTCGCCCTTATACCTGTCTGAACCAAGGTACCTCAGCCATTAATGTGCGATAAGACCCTTCTGACAAGTCCAGAAACCTGAGCCCCAAGTGGAATTTCGGAGAATCCCAGAATGCGCGGAGACACAGATTTCGCGAAAAATGCAGAAACCGGGGAAATCAGGAAGATCGGGATTTTGACAGAATCCGGGAAAATCCGATTGGACCAGAAAATCCCAAAGTCAGGAAAAAACCCAGAGTCGGAGAATCCGGCAAGAGACGGACAAGGAACCAGGGCCGGAAAATTCTGCCAGAGGCGGAAAATCCCGGATCTAGGTGAAAACCCGGATTTGGCCCAAAACTCAATTTCAATCAATTCCAACCTCAAGGCAAGGGCAAAGCCAGCAAGACCAACATGTCAAGACCTCAAAATGATAAATCCCATAAAATCAAAAGTCAAAGACACCAAAAAGAGAGGGTCCCCACTCCCAGTGGGGCGTGTGTGCAAAAACTGCACAACAAATGGCAACTCTACTGGGGAATGCTCCTGAGCATTTCGATGACAAACTAGAATCAAGAACCCAGAATCTCCAGTTTCAACTCAAATACCTAGCCACCACCCTAAGTTAAAGCAAAGAAACTCCCAGCCGTGTAGACATTCCTATACCAGGGTCTAAGTGTGTGCACATGCATATATTACCCACCCTCTGCTGCAAAGGAACCAGACTTGGTATGAACAGGCTACGTAAAGATTCTGACCCTAAAAGTAACCTAGATAGATCCTCGCTGCCAGTCAGGCGTCCATAGCTCCGACGAGGTTATCGTTGTGATCCTCCTGAACATAGCTCTACTGCCAGCTAGGCGTCTATAGCCCCGGTAGAGATATTCAGATCCCCCTGATGAGTTGAATTCAAACCTCAGGATTTTCAGTATATTTTGTTTCTTTTTCTTTTCTTTTGATATTTCCTTTTTTTACTCAACTTGTTCAACCTGTGAACAGTGAAGTCCACACTCAGGGCTGAGAACCACAGTGGCACTAGAGCAGAAAAAGATTTTTCACCTATCCAGACCTTGTAAGGACCTTTTACAACTTCAGGAATGCTTAAAGATTAAAGGTATGAGACCCCAATATATTCCTGTTCAGACAGACCAGAAAACCTTCGCCTTACCTCAAGGACAAATGACATAGGCAACAGAATCCATACCATAACATTTTGGAAAAATGATCAAAGTTTGTAAGGAAAATATCAGGAACATCGGACCTGCAATGCCACCATTATCATACAGATGTACCCACAATCCCAAAAGGAGATTAGACCAAAAGCAAGAGCAACGCAAAGCAAAACAAACAAACCAAAGCAAACCTACTCCAACCAAACAAAACCAGCAAAGCAGAAAGGGAAACCTACCCTAACCAAACAAGCAAAACAAACAAAGAAAGCAACCTAACTAACTATTTACAGGGCAAAGAGCTGAGAACAGCTCAAGACTGGAAATAATGTTTAAGATACTGCCCATTAACAGGCAGTGGTATGTCCTCTCCCATGAGAGTCCTCAAGCGGAAGGCATTATCTCCCAGAATTTCAGCAATCTGGTAAGGACCAAGCCACAGTTTATCAAATTTTCCATGGCTCCCTTTCTGATCATGTGGCTTATCCCAATACAGGACAAGGTCAGAAATCCTGAAAGCCTTAACCTTGGCTCTCCTGTCGAACCATCACTTGACTACCCCCTGGTGTTTGGCAAACTTTTCAAGGGCATTATCCCGTTTTTCCTCAAGATGCAATAGTTCAACTAATCTTGCTTCCCTTCTATCCCCCTCATCATAGAACTGGTTGATAAACTAGAGTCGAGATTTTGAGTTGGATAGGGAAAACTGGTTCCAGACCGTACACTAAATGATAAGGAGAGGTACCAATGGAGGACTTAACCCGAGTACGATCTGCCCAAAGAGCAAACCGAAGCTGGATATGCCAGTCCTTTGGGTTCCTTTCTAATAGTTTTCGGATGACAGTCAACAGGTTCTTATTGGAAGATTCAGCTAGACCATTCCCCTGGGGATAATAATTAGATGCAAACTTGACAACAATGCCATGATCAAAAGCCCATTTTGAGAATTTCAAAGATGCAAAGGCAGGGCCATTATCACACACAATAGCAACAGGACATCCAAACCGATTGAGAATGGCAGATTCTAGGAAATCAATTACTACCTCTGTTGTACACTACCTACAAGCAAATGCTTCAGTCCACCTTGTAAAGTAATCAGTAATGGTGAGAATATACCTGTGTCCAGCAGAAGATGGTGGATTGATGGGGCCGATGAAATCCATACCCCATTGAGCAAAAGGTTTTACCTCAATAACAGACTGGAGCGGAAGCGCTGCACACCTTTCCCGCGTCGTTGCAGTCTGACAAATGTGACAGGTCCGGACATGATGATGAACATCCTTGAATAGTGTAGGCCAGTAGTATCCTGCCCTCAAAATCTGGTTTGCAGTAGCAATGGCAGAACCGTGACCAGTGCCATATTTCTCATGAAACTCATTTATAACTCTTTCAGCTTCCTATTTTTTAAGGCACCTCAAGTAAATACCTTCGTGATTCTTCTTGTATAGGACGACCCCTTTCAGCATGAAACCATCATTTTTCAATCTCAAGGCTCGCCTCTGTACTGCATTTAGGTGACCAGGAGCTCGTTGATTCAGCAAATAATAAACTATATCATCATACCAGCCATCTGGGGAAACCTCTTCAACGTCATAATTACAGACAAACAACTCAGGGCTTATCTCTGCCATGGTCTGGGTGAGTCCCTGTCCTCTTACCAGCTTCATGGGCTGGATCTCAATGTTGTACTCCTGTAGCATAGTCACCCATTTAGCTCTGCACTTCCCCAACTCATTCTGCATCAGCAATAACTTAACTGCAGAATCAGGAACAATTGCAAACACCTTGTTTCTGAGGATATAGTGCCTGAATTTCTTTACCGCTCGGACAAGGGCATATGCTTGCTTCTCTACACATGGATATTTCAGCTCAGCATCCTTCAGTGGTGTACTCATGAAAGTGATGGGATGCTCATTCCCCTCATCAGACTTTTGTGTCAGCATTCCAGCACATGAGTGGTCTGAAGCAAAGGAATAGATATAGAACGGTTTACTATAATCTGGACTGACCAACACTAGAGCATCAGCAATAGCTCTTTTAATCTCTGCAAAGGACTCCTTCGCTTCTGTAGTCCACTCGACCTTGGCATCTTGTTTTAACATGGCATTTAGTGGCTTGACAATCTCAGCAAATCCAGTGATGAATTTCCTAACAAAATTAATCTTACCAAAGAAAGATTTTATCTCTTTCTTGCTGGCAGGCGGCTGAATTTTTAGGATGGCTTCCACTCTCTCTGAATCTATAGCAATTCCTTTCTCTGATATCACATGTCCTAACAATTTTCCTTCTGTAACCCTGAAAATACACTTCTTGGGATTCAAGGAGATGCTGAATTCTCTGCACTTCTGGAACACTTTACGTAGATCTGAGATATGATCCCCTCTATTTTTGGAGAAAATGGTCAGATCATCCATGTAAATGATAATGCACTTTCCTATGATGTCTTTGAAAGCAATGTCCATAGCTCGTTGGAACGTAGCTCCCGCATTAATAAGCCCAAATGGCATCCTCCTGTAAGCGAAAGTTCCCCACTTGGTTGTAAAAGCGGTCTTATGTCTGTCCTCATACTGGACCATCACCTGATTATATCTTGAATAGCCGTCTAGAAAGGACATCATCTGTGATCCATTAACCACTTGTAACACTTCATCCAAAGAGGGAACTGGATAATTATCTTTCTCTGATGACCGGTTCAGATTTCTGAAGTCAACATAGAGCCTAATTTCACCGTTCTTCTTTCTTACTGGAACCAGATTAGCCACCCAAGTAGAATGCCTGAAGGGAAATATAATTCTAGTGGACAGTAGTTTCTAAACTTCCTTCTGTATGAGTGGCTCCAATAGCGCATTAATAGGTCTCTGCCTCTATCTGAAAGGCTTAGCACCTGGCTTGAGAGGTATAGTATGAGTAATGATGGATGTATCGTAAGTCTTCAAGTCTTCATAACCCCAGGCCACTATGTCTGGAAAATCATGTAGAGATCTGACTATGCCTTGTTTTTCTTCAGGTGTATAGACCCTACCAATGAAAACATTCTTTACATTGTCCTCAGTACCCACATTGTGAGTATCACACTGTCCACTGATAGACTCTTTCTTAGATTCTTGTTCCTGATCTCTGATTCTGCCCATATCAAAAATTCTCTCCAGCTGTACCATTCCCCTTGGAATAGTATTGGACTTCAAATTCAGCACACCTTCTAGGTCCAATTCCGCTTCTTGAGGTTCTGTTTCATCAATGATCTGTGAAGCAAAAACATCCGTGTTCGTGATAAAGTCAAGGATATGTTTATCATCCTCAAACACCTGAAAATTGGTCACGTTGTCAGGGACTGATGGGACAGGAGTTAATTCAACGGTAAACTTCTTCAATCCTGATAGGGACAGGGGCTGCAAAGTACTGGCCGCTTGAGCTAGAGAATCAGCAGTTTGATTCTTTTTCCTTGGGATCAATTGGATATTAAAAGCGTCGAATCCCTCGATGAGGTCCCACACCCTATGCCTATAGTTGGTCATCCTCCTGTCGTGACAGGCATACTGCTTTCTTACTTGTTTGACCACTAATTCTGAGTCACCAAAAACTTGCAGGACCTTGACCCTTTTCTTGAGTGCCATAAGGAGTCCATGAATTAAAGCTTCATATTCAGCCACATTATTTGTGCAATGAAATTGAAGCCTATGGGCTGTGAAGAAACTCTTACCCTTCGGACTGATTAACTCAAATACAGCTCCAGCCCCTTGCTTGGACTTAGATCCATCAAACTTGAGAGTCCAGTATTCCGCAGTGGTGGTCTTCTTCATTTTGTCTTTTGGCTCATCAATATTGGAGGCTTTCACAGCTACAGCAGGTTCCTGATTTTCACACTTTGCTTGCATATTCTGCTCATCTGTGCTAGCCACCTGAGATGGATTCATGCTCTTTTGTACTTCTTCCACTGCTGTCTGGCACAAGCAGCACTCCAACTCTGAATGAGAAGCATTGTGAACTCTGCACTAATTCGGCAAGAGTAACTCCTTAAAGCTTGTCTTCCTTCCCAAGTGAGTTTGATTTTCCACACATTGCTTAATGAAATTCTGAAAATTGTCTAGTAAGCTAATCTGTCTATCCTCAGGTTCCTCTTCTTCCTCAACTGATTCTGTCAGGACTTCAACAAGACTGGATCCCGTTTCGGCATCTACTGGCATCGTATGCAACATTAGTACCTCTTCCACATCTGATTCTTCATATGGGGCTGATAGCAAGTAGTTTCCCATTCCAGTTTTCGATATGAGAACCTCGGTTGAAGTCTTTTGGTATTCTGTTATCATATACTTCATTCTAGGCTCCCTCTCAATCCTTATCTGATTGGGCACTCCCTTCCAAGGAAGCCACATATGAGAGTGATTAGTGGACACATACCCATTCAGGGCCTTAGTAAAATCTCTTCCTAAAATTAAACCGTATGCATCAGGAATGTCAGCTACCTGAATGTTAATAACCTGTTGGATTCTAGGATCAGAAGCTATCTGCATATGAATCATGTTCAGTTCCCCTACCACACTTACTTCGGTTCTGTCCAACTGAGTGACCTTCTTCTGAGAGGCCGGTGTAATTCCCAGAGCCCTACAAACTCCGAGAGGCGTCACATTAGTGGAAGCACCAGAATCTAACAGACAATTATGAAGGTTCTTACCAAAGATTCTAACAGAGATGAGAAATGGAGGGGTCTCCATCTTCCCTTGAAACAAAGTGGGCTGGGTATCCATCTGAGCCACTTGAGTTATGTCCTTTTCTTTTCCTCTATCTCCGGGGGGTGGATTGGTCTTATTCTGTGTCTGACTTCGTGTGTTCACAGGATGAAAACTGGAAGTCTGGTTGACATGCTCACCAGAAGGCTTGTCCAATGTTTTTGAACTTGCATCATAAGTACCTAAGACAGCTTTCCTAATTGCAGGAAACCTTAACAACTCAAATGCGGAAAGGTTTACCTTTAGTTTCTTGAATTCCTCTGCAACATACGAAGCCATCTGCTCTTCACTCATATCAGTAGAGACTTCTTTGGACAGTTCCTCTGGCTTATCCTTACTTGTTTGAGCAGTCCTTTCCTTCTGTGGTTCTGCTTGAGCTTGTCTATCTTTCGGAAGGTATTGCTTGGAAACCTGTGGATAAGACGGATTGTTGCTCGCATTAGGATCTGGAGGAGTACTGAAGTTGTTGGGAGGAATGGAGGTAGTGAAAGGCCCTCCAGGTGGTGGACGTCTGTGAGGCATATCCCGCAATCCTTGTCTCTGGAACATCTGTACTTCTTCAACATAGGCTTCCTCCTAATCCAAGGGGCCATTGTCATTCATCTCCCCTTCGTTAAACAGCTGAGCTACTTCATCTCCATTACAAATCTAATCTGTTTCATCTTTCTGGAAACCAGGTTCTTTTGGTGCATTTTCGTTACTAGCGGGAAAAGGAGCATGGTTCAATACCAGCACAGGAGAATCATATGAGCTGGAAGGAACAATCTCCTGCCCACTCACGTTGTTTTCTACCTCATACTAAAAGATGGAAGCCGCAGTCTGGAACTCGGGACATTCCAGTTCTGAATGCTGACTCGTTTTGTGGAGCCTGCACCATCCTGACAGGGCTGCTTCTGCGAGATACACACCAGTGGGAGGTTTATCCTGGCTGACTGGCTGGTTCACAGATTGATTAACAATCTAATTGGTGGGCTGATCCAATAGAGTAGGAACTCCTCCATTATTAGGCCTTGTATTCCAAGTTATGTTCTGTCCTTGTGATGGCCTTTTATCAAATCTTGACCCACTTCCTTGGCCTCTATCAAAGTTTTGCCTCCTATCATTGTTGAAACCTCTATCCTGGTTATACCCCCTGTCATTGTAGAATCCTCTGTCATTGCATTGTCCCTTGTCAAAATTCTGCCCTTGTGAGAACTCTCTATTCTAATTAGATTGTATTCCCCTTTGAGCAGCTTGTAATTGGCTATTCTAGTTTCTCAAGTAAGTCACCTCCAGATTTAGCTTCTTTATTTGTTCAGCCATTTCATCAATCCTATCCTTATTCGGGTCTCGGTAGGGAGGCTGGTTTGGATTACTCAGAGGTGGGACAGGCACTGGGGCAGATCCCAAAGACTGATGTAGCACTTCTGAGTTCTGCAGATAAGCAGGGAAGCTATTTGACTGTGACTGGTACACGGGCTGATTAACTTGTTGTTGAGGGAAGTTCGCCATAGGGGAAATCTGGTTCATAGGATGACCAGGGTGTGGCACCATCGATAACTGGGGAACCAGATTCAGAATAGGGGTATGATTGGTGAGAGCCTGATTTACTGCCTGAATCTGGTTGGGATGTGCAACTGGTCCCAGAGAAGGCAATGGCCCAGTCAAGTGCTGTCTCAAATCTGTACTAAGCTTGACAGCCTCTGTATAAGCATCTGTCAAGGTACCTGGGGGGTTAGGTCTCCATTTCAGAAAGGTTGCCGTTAGACTATCCAAAGCTTCGTAATATACTCCCAGGGCAGTACCATCATCCAGGACATATGGGTCTTGTAATCTGGTGAACGCACGATGGAATCTATTATTGAAACTGGCTATGGGTTCATTAACCTCTCTCTTGACTTTGATAAATTGCAGGTACAGCTCATTAGCACTGATGGGTATTCGAAATTTTTGCAAAAAGGTCTTTTCAAGGTCACTCCAATTCTGAATTGAGCCGGCAGGGAGATGGTTGTACCAATAAAAGGCTTCTTCACCCAGGGAATAAGGGAATAACCTACAAGCAACATCCTCATGGACAATTCCTCTGTCTTTAAGGCAAGTTTGGAAAATCCTTATGTGTTCTTCTGCAGTTCTATTTGGGTCATTTACATGGAATTTCGAGCAGAAATGCTCAGGATTTTTAGGCATTACATTATAAGCACTGAAGGACAAAGGTGATGGATTATTGGCAAGGAAAGCCATTGGTAAGAGCGGGGGTGGAGGTTGTGGTTGGTTAATGGCAGGCTGAGGCTGTTGAAGAGGAACCTCTTCAGGGATGGGTATGGCTTCAACCTCAGGATGAGAAGATATGGACGATGTGGGTGAAGGGATGGGTGATGATGATTCTCCCCCTACTCTAGTCCTCCTTGACCTATTGGAGAACTGTAGCTCTTCTAAATCCTCCTCTCTTGTGTTGGATCTGGTATTTCTCCTATATCTCTCTGGAGAGATGGCATTCAAGAAAACGATCCAGTGTGCTCATTCAGGCCCTCCTTCTAGCGCCAATCTGTTGATGGTGTTTTCTGCACAGCAACAACTCAGACAGAAAATGATATTCTATCTCTCTTGAAAGGTTATTTTCAACAATAAATCACTGAAAATCACCCCAAGGTCTCTCGGTGTTAGGTCATAACAATGCATAAAACAACTCAGATGAAATGTGAAATTGCTGGTAATCACAATCGGACCTTACTACAAGCAAACTGTATCTTTCCAATTTATCAGATCTGACAATATGATGATCTTAAAACCCTAAATCTAACCAAATAATAAAGAAACAGCAAAAGATAGGGATGCAAGGAAAGTAATAAAATCTAAATTACTGAACGGACAAGCAATGCAAATGACATATATTTGGAATGGACCTATCTCAAATAAACAATTGCCTAAATTACTGAACGGACAAGCAATGCAAATGACATATATTTGGAATGGACCTATCTCAAATAAACAATTCCTGCTCGACCCACGAAGCAATCTTACAAGAACAGTGCAATCTTCTGAGGAACACAGATTTTCAAATCATAGACTTGCATCTACAACCGAACTTAAGCACATTTGAATATTTGGTCCAGGTTGACTTTACCAGCCTACTACAATCAGATAGTTACTGGGAGTATAGACTAGAGATAGCTACAAACACTCCAAATATAAAATCACATACACCATTTATCCAACTACACCGATTTATTTCTAACTTTAAAACCCTAGATCTTCAAGCAATGTAAAAGATAGAACAAAAAGAACCATGCAAGATGAGATAACACAAAGGATTTCACCAGGAATAACCACAATGCCTTCAATTGTATTAATCACCAAATGCTGCAACAATTCAACTGTTCTGAATATGGTATTTGCTTCAAGAAATTCTAAAACTCTAACTATTGCTCCTGCTAATCTCTATTACAGTCTTGCTAATGTCTATATCAATTTTCTGAACTGAACCCTTACAATGAGGCAAAACTGCCAACTTATACCAAAATTCCCCCCAAAACATGTCGGCCCAGCCAAACATTTTTTTACAAAATAATAAAAACCGCCAAAACAGGTCGGCCAAGGAAACAAACTAAGGCACACATTTAATGCCATCATCCAAGTCGGCCAAGGCACAGTCCCCAAGGAAGTCTGGTCCAATGCATGCCCTATGATAATAGGGAAGCACAAATCTCGAGGTTAACACTAACTGCTGCTCCCTTTGTCTTTCCTCTGCGCTGGTGACCCTTGGACCTTCAAAAATACTCCCTCTAACTCAGCAACAGGTGGCAATGGCAAAACCTTGAGCCGACATTTAATTGAGGCCGGCCCAAGGTTAATGGTTTGGATGTTGTAATCCTAGCCTGTTACCTCATCTCTCATTTTGTCCGCAGCAGGGGTGGCGATGTGAACTACTCGGTTGTGCACCTCATCTCTTTCCACCCAGGAAATTACCCTCGCAGCCTTCTTCTTCTTCCCCTTACCGATTTGAGATAACATTGCATCCCAGTCAAGAGGAGTGTCTTCTACGATCACTTGTTTCTTCTTTGCTATTTCCTTCTCCAGCCAGTCCGGGGCTACGGGGTCCGTCCGGATTCCTTCTGTATCAGTTTTCCCCGGGTCTTCTGTGTCTTTTTCTCCTTTTGCATCTATCACCTCGACTTCCTCCTCGGCTGTTGCCTTGTCATCATCTATCTCCGGAGGTTGTTCACCTTGGTCGGTCTCCTCAAATCCCAACTCTGGAAATACCGGCGATGGAGTTCTGGCAGGGATGCTTTCCTCTGGCTCAGGCGATCCGTGGCCTTTCTCACTCTCTGGAGAATCCTCGTACTGCACCAAGGGAGAAGTGTGCCTTTCTTCTGTCTCTACCTCGAGCTCGGCAGCCTCACTGAATAATGTTCCCTCCTTGAACGGTTCTACATCTCCGCTGATGTCAAAGTTCATTCTCTTTGAATGGAAAGAGAATCCATAGGCTGCCAACTCCTCACCTGCAGTGTGAGCTGATTGAATGGAAGGGCACATCTCTCCCACGCCAATCCCAAGAGGGAAATCACCTCCAAAGCCAGTCTTATGCTTCTCCCTCTTCACCACTGCATCAAACTCACAAATCTGTCTTACAAACTCCAGTAGCACTATGTGGTCAGTGGGATATCTGGGCAATCGGTAGGGTGCAACAGGACATCCGTCAATCCGGCGATAAGTTAAAGTGGGGAACTGGATAAACCAAGCCCCATAATTCTTGATCAGTGCTTTGGCCCCATCAGACAATCTGATATGTTTTGCATTCTAAAGGGTCTGGGTAATATGCATCGTAAAGGCATCATTGGCCCTCCTATAATCTCCGTGTCCCAAATGTAGTTCCGGATAGACCTCGTAGATGATGTCTTGTCCAATGGTTCCCGCCGGAGTCAGTCCCTTGTATGGATAAGAGATGGCCAGTACATATATGACATAGGAGGATATGGTGAACTTCTTTCCCTCCAAGACATTCCTTAATTGTTTGTCTATTTCTGCACTGATGAGACCTGCCCAATGGTAATTTGTCCCTTGGCCCATCTTGGTGATCACGTGGACCATCCAATTCTCCAAGACTCCGGCAGTCTTAAGTCCGGCCACCCTGCTCAACAGTGTAATAGCGTCATAGATATCCAGCCTGAACTTCACCCTGTGCAACTGTTTGGGCAATTTGGAGTGGTGATATTTTGGCTTCTCCAGCCATGAGTTGATAAGCTGCTGAGCCTTAACTGGCTCATTCTCGTAGTAAGTTCGGACAATGTAAATGTTTAAAGCACAGACCGAGGGGAGATCCGGCATGCTGAAGGCCCGGGCAATGGAGGCTAGACTGAAGTTTGCCAAAACTCGTCCCTCAGTGGTGACCACCATCTGCGTATCAAAAGCGTACTGTCTGGCACACTCCAAAATCAACTTGTAGCACTGGACCGCTGGAGGGAACCCCGCCACATGCACCAACCCTGAATTCATCATTCCTTGCCTCAAGGGTGACGGGTCCTTCTTAGCTGTTCTCTGCTTAAACTCTTCATACCGCCATGCGCCAATGTTGGTGTCAGATACATCTGCCCACATAGAGGATATCTTACTCTCTGGAACCTGACCTTTCATGTCCAATCTTAACCTTTCTGTTTTAGAAACTGAAGATGCCCCTGCACTCCCTTTGGACTTCCGAGCAGCAGCTTTGCTTGATTCAGCCTGCACATTCAAGAATTACCATTAGAATCCAAATATTAAGCTCATATCAATCCCAAGGGTTAGCACACATCATAAAAACCCATTAAAATTCATTGCCAATTGCCAATCTTTCGGGATCCGGAGAAATCAAATAATCCGGGAAAATCATGTAAACCGGGAAAATACCGTCGGGGTGGAATTTCGGAGAAATCCGACCCAAACGGATTCCTGCTGCCAAAGCACTATTAGCCATATAAATCATTAACACGCTCGGAAAATCGAAGGATAATCATTAATTTTACTTATTGGCAAGAAAGAAATAGGTATAAACAATCATTCCATTAATCCTATCATCGAAATATACAAAAGAATGCAACCAGACAGGAAATCCAGAAAACTCCGGATGGAACGGATTTTCGCAGACAGTATAAATTACGCCGGGAATTAACCTCGTCCACGGAATAAGCGGAAACCGGGAAAATCCGGGAGTAAGGAAATTCCGCGACGACCTCGGAAACCTGAAAAACGGCAAGACGTACACGAAAACTTGAGCGACCACGGGATCTCCACTACCTAAGCTCAAATGATCCTAAAACCGACGATAATCACCAACCTCAAGTATGCAAAGAATTCCAACCTCAAAAGCCCCCAAAGGAGAAATCCCCGTGCTAAGATAATGGTGCCCTAAATCGCGTGACCAGATTTCTGCCATTAAAACCAGAGCAAGCTTTAGGGTTAAAAATATCAGTTCATGATTTACCTAAAAGCCCTCTAATCCTCACAGGACGGGGAAGCCAACACAACGCGGGGCGAAAATCACTCAAGCACAAGAAACAATCATCGTTCTAGCCGAAACACCAGGGAAACCCTAATTTCGCATAATAACAGATTTCACGCCCAAAACAAGCAAGCAGTCGCACCCAGAACGCTGTCTAAAGGATAAATATGGAATCAAACGGACAAATGGAACTCATAGGGCACGAGGGATGGGCCCAAACAATAAAACGGGTCCAACCCCGACTCAATAAATACGACATCAAAACCAAATCAAGGGCCGACCACAAAATTAACAATACCCAATCACAAGAAAACCCCAAATCATCACGCAAGCAAAGGGAAGGGCAATAGATACACACCCTGGATCAAAGCGAGCGAAAATCTGAGCTCAGAAAGTCAGCCACGCGACAAACACGTCCCAGTAACGCGATACTGGCAACAATACTCAAACAGTCCTCGCGCAAACAAACCCAAGATCAATTCTCAATGCTCAATTGAAAGTTCTGAATCGCCAGAGCAGAAAACAACGAAGCAGTGAAGTTGGAATGAATCAGAAAATGCCCTAAATTCGCCCTTATACCCGTCTGAACCAAGGTACCTCAGCCATTAATGCGCGATAAGACCCTTCTGACAAGTCCGGAAACCGGAGCCCCAAGTGGAATTTCGGAGAATCCCAGAATGCGCGGAGACACAGATTTCGCGAAAAATGCAGAAACTAGGGAAATCAGGAAGATCAGGATTTTGACAGAATCCAGGAAAATCCGACTGGACTGGAAAATCCCGAAGTCAGGCAAAAACCCGGAGTCGGAGAATCCGGAAAGAGACGGACAAGGAACCAGGGCCAGAAAAATCCGCCAGAGGCGGAAAATCCCGGATCTAGGTGAAAACCCAGATTTGGCCCAAAACTCAATTTCAATCAATTCCAACCTCAAGGCAAGGGCAAAGCCAGCAAGACCAACATGTCAAGACCTCAAAATGATGAATCCCATAAAATCAAAGGTCAAAGACACCAAAAAGAGAGGATCCCCACTCCCAGTGGGGTGTGTGTGCAAAAACTGCACAACATCAGTCATTTATAACACGGCCAAATTTATGACTAAACCATTTTTAGTCCTTTTTTGGTCATTTTGATTGATCAATTTGGTAGTATATTTAGTCATTAATTTAGTCATTCTAATCATTATTTTTCCATCAACTAGTCATATGTTTAGTCACTGGTTTTTGTCAATTGGTAGTATATTTAGTAGTGTATTTAGTCATTTTAATTGACTGATTTCCATTAATTTGTAGCAAATTTAGTCATATAAATTTTTAATTGTTGTCATTTGGTAGTTTATTTAAATTTTTTTGTTCACTGATTTCTATCAACTAGTAATATATTGATACATTGTTTATTAATTGCATAATCATTATATTTACTACTAGTTTAGTAGTAAATTTTCATTTATATGATATGAATAATTTATTAAATACCATAAATTGTATAATGCATAAATAAACATATTATTAAACTTGAATTAAAACATAAAAGAAAATAAAAATATTACATATACAAACAAGCTACAACATGCTAGAGGGGGAGAGGGGGTGTTGATGGGCTCTAGTTTTTCTGATCATTTGGTTTTTTATGACTTAGCTATTTTAGCTAGTGGTTTGGAGAGTTAGATGGGTGTTGATGCTAAGTGTTATGTTGTTGTCTAGCTGTTACACGCTGATGGTTACTTGGAAATCTCAGGCAGTTCTTTGGTCTTCTTGAGCAACTGGTTTGTTGTTGCATGGTTGATGCAAGTGATGTCTAAGGGTTCAAGGTCCTTGCCAAAACTTGGCTATAAAGGGTTTAAGGTCGCTTAGAAACCTTTGGGTTCAAGGTCCCTATAAAAACCTAGTTTTACTAGGTTTTTTATTCCTTTCAAAACCATTTTTTGTAGCTTGGTTTTGCTACAGGTTTTGGTTGTCTTGTTGATCCTTTGAAGTGATTTTGTTGTTTTGTTGTTGGTTGTTCATTGCTTTTTCTTTTCGCAACATGATCATCCATGTTTAAGTTTTGAGTCTCATTAAAACCTATATGAAAATGGTTTTGGATCCATTCAAAACATGCTAGAAGTTAAAAGATTGATTTTGTAACATCTAGAATGTGCGGCAAGAAAAGATTAAAAGAAAGCATGCAATGAAAATCTAAATGCAATCTAATGCTAAGCAATAAAGAACAAAGGAATTCAAAACATAAATAAAACTTGAACAATCTCACCAAATTTGTGCGTATTTCCATGATTCATCTCCATTGCCTTTCTCCATTTTGTTGTTGTAGTATAATTTCCCTCAGATTTTCAAGTGTTCGTGCAAGTATAGCCTATGATAGTGATTTAGCAAAACATCGAAGATTCAAGATAGGTGCTCCAAAAAGTCATAAGATTTTGAGAGAGATTGGAATGATGAAGACCATATCAATTTATAGAAAATTGATTATTCGAATGATAGGCCAGGATTGAAAGATCAACGAATGGTTGAGATTGACTAATTAGTCATGCATTCTGATAACAATTAGTAATGACATGAGTGATATAAATTAGAAATAGAATTAAAGATTAAATAAATGATTTAATCTTCCAATTTTGTATTTGAAAACAAAAGAATTATCTTTGCATGACAAAGATGAAGATGGATTAAAGCAACTCTTGTTTGAATGCACGCACAAGGTTTAATTAATTAAATAAGAATATTTTATTAATCTGCATGTACATGCAAATGAGTTAGAACTGGATGATTGAATGATTTCACGAAGAGATTACTCGAGAATGCCACTCAGACATTAAATCAAGACTTAGCTAAGCAATTTGAATAGATCTTTGAGTTGAGTAAGAGTGAATACTTAGATAATTTGCACAATTATCTAAATATAGAGGAATGCGTTAAAATAGATCTTATGAATTAAATAATTCATTTAATTCAAGATTTGATATTTGAAGAATAATTAAATAAATAAGATTTATTTAATTAAGTGATGAAGGGATTTAAATGAATAATTAAATAAATAAAGAATTTATTTAATTATAGTTGAAGTATGATAAAGAGTAAATTAAATAAGAATTTATTTAATTTGACAAGGATAAGGTTAATTAGTAACATAATTAAATAAAAAGCGTTTATTTAATTAATCAGATAGAATAAAGAAAAGTGTGAATTAATTAAATAATTAAGATTATTTAATTAATAGAAAAAATGAAGACTATAGAGAATAATTAAATAATTGACATTATTTAATCATGACCATGAAGAATACAAATTATGAAGAATATTGAAGTCGCAGGCTTAGACCAAATTTCGGTGTCTACATTTGCCCCTCTTTGATACAATGTCATTTCGGCATTGTGTCAAAGAAAATTGATAAGACTATGCCCCAATCATGCCCCAGTTTGAATAGGTGAAGGTATGCCCCCTCGGGAAAATTGACAAATTTTCGAAAAAGTTCAGAAAAATTTGGAAATGATTCTAATTAGTCCATTGGATAGCCAGTAATGCAATGGAGTTGACGAAATTGAATTTGGAAGTGGTATGGACGGGTACAGGTTGATTGAAATTAGAAATTGACGCGGCCAGTAGAAAAGAATGACACCAAAACTCTAGGTATATATAGAAATTGGGGTAAAAACCAATTCATTTTCACCCACCTAGCTTTGAGAATTGAGAATTTTCTCTGCACCCACAGCGACGATGTCTCTTGTTCCAAACACCCACCATCGCACTTATAGGATCTGGACCTTTAGGCGGCCAACCAATGCGGACCCCCCGGTATGTACCTCAAACTTGACTTTTGAAATTTTTAAGTTGCGCGTGTTTTTATACATTTAATTCAATTTTTTAGTATTCGTCACTTCATTAAAACGTCGCATGTGAGTGCGCAAACGACGCATTTGCTTGTGGATCAACGCATTTGAATTATCACGTAGACAGGTTGTCGTAGGTTTTGTGCAGTTCACCACATTTGCAATTTGGTTAACTGCATTTGATAAAAACCAACGCATTTGTATTTAACTTCACCGCATATGCTTATTTTTCACCGCAGTTGCATTTTATTTCACGCATGTGCATTTAATCCGATGCATTTGCATTTCACTTACGCAGTTGCACATAATAATTATTTTCACAAACGCATTTGTTATCATGCACACATATGCATTGTAAAGTTACACATTTGACCAATAATGACACATATGTCTAATGGAATGACGCATTTGATTTTCCTACAACACATATGTAAAATAACGACTCATTTGGATAGTAGTTAATTTAGTCATTTTGCATTAGAATAGATGTTTGATGCTGACATGAGGCATGTATAATGCCATTACAGGTTGTGTTGGATAGTGTATATACGCGAGAGTCGAGACCCATGACTTTTCGCTTTCGAGACAGTTTGGGGAGCGCAAAGCGACGTTTCCTATGGAACCTAGATCTGCTACATGTTACAAACATGCCCTAGATTCAGGTGAATCGGGGTTTACTTACAACATTGTGCTGGCGGTGGCACTCAGAGACATCATCCTTTCACCTGCCTAATGGAGAGGCTACGGTGACATTAGAGGACGTCTACAAGATTTTGAGACTACCTATTAGAGGCACACAGGTGAGTTATGATACCCAGAGGGGTATTGTCAAGATGTGCCGATACTACCCACATGCTGATGTCAGGCAGTTAGGGCTGGATCACTATGAGATTAGATGGTGTGTATTAGCACAGAGGTATAGGCAGTTGGACTGTCTATTGTGTACATTGATAGGTGGCATAGTACTTCCTGACCGTCGAGGTCATGGTTTTCCCATGGGGTGGGGGGAGATGCTGGTAGGCATGTTAGAGCAGCGAGTAGTATATGCTTGGGGTTCCTGTCTGCTTGGGATGTTATATTTTCACTTACATGATATAGCCTACCAAGAGGCACAGTTTATGAGTTGTGGTACCATGCTCCTGATGGTATGGGTGTGGGAACACATTGTGATCTTTCAGCCACCAGTGACAGTAGATGGACCGCACGGAGCTCCTTATGCCTTCTATTATGTAGGGGTGAACACGCAGCACCACGTAGGAGATACAGGATACTTCAAGCATGCCATAGACACGATGGTTTAGTTTACATGGAGGCCATACTTGGGATACACAGACTGGTCCGATGAGTATGAGCACTTTCCTTTTTGCTGACAAACATAGTACTCGATTGGGTAGACAGTGTCACATCTCCACATCATAGAGTGTCACTTTCTAGATCGTCTCCTACGAAAGTTTGGTGAGATACAGGACGTACCTAGAGGACGGGCCGAGTTCGCGAGGTCATCATGAGAGGTCCCCCTATGGGGTCCAAAGATTCTAGTGGCTACAACTGAGGCAGACATCGATGCATTGCAGGCAGTTCCTTGGGGGTGGAGAGATGGTCCAACAGACCCAAGTACCACAAAGGAGTATGATCAGTGGTGGGCCATGCATAGGCTGATTCCTTTGACAGATCCTGATTAGCCAGCATCGGTAGAGCGGCAAGGGACAGGACCACGAGGTAGGCGTGGTAGAGGTAGAGGTCAGGGAGGTAGAGGAGGCCATGGTGATGATGGAGATGATGGTGGAGGTGGTCGGCGAGGTGGTAGGAGAGGGAGACATGGACAGAGGGGACGAGGGCCACCACTGTCACCGATTCATGAGGAGAGACTGGGAGAGGAGGATGTGGCCATGCCTGATATTGGCTGAGGTGGTGAGGAGGTTCTTGTAGAGATTGGTAGAGAGGAGCATCCTAGAGAGGAGGCCATTCTAGGGGTTCCTGCAAAGGAGAAGGCAAAGCGAGAGGAGGCAGAGATTGATGCCCTAGGCTTGCTGGGTGCCTATCAGGAGGATGATGAGGAGGATGATTATCATGAGAGAGAGATTCAGGACCGGATTTTGGAGGAGTTGGACGAGGAGGAGGATGGTGTATCAACGGCCAAGTAGGATGACACAGGGGAAATTGATCCCGATACAGCGACATTACGTGCTCAAGTTGCATCCTTGGAGGAGAAAATGAGAGTCTTGATGTCTGAGAGGGATGTGTTACAGATGGAGAGGGACAGAGCTGTCATGGACAGAGATCAGGCCATAGCTCAGAGACAGGAGACTGAGCAAAGATTTACAGAGCTCAGAGCTTTATGTACTGGACCATCAGTTGCCTTTGCTAGAGAGTTAGTCAGAGCTGGGGAGAGGGAGACTTATTACCGTGACTTATATGAGGTAGAGGTTCCTCTAGAGAGACGGGCTCCCAGCTTCTCACAAGCACGTAGCAATAGGTCACAGACCAAGACCCACACCAGGATAGTTAGCACAGAGGGTGTGGAGCAGCTACGCAGATTAGGTCCATATGATAGGCCTCACTCATCCCACAGGTCATCGGGTTCCTGACATCATTCATCCGCACACTCCTGCCATGATAGCAGTGGTTGTTCAGGATAGGGGCACTTCTTGATATGTATCGAGACATTGTATTATGATTCTATAGCCTACGGGACTCCATGTTTATTGATACATTATGACATTGTGATGTGACACTTTTGAGCGATATATATATTTGATTTTGGCGGCAATTCTCATGACATACAT
The DNA here is from genome assembly GCA_007258455.2 of Sequoia sempervirens. NCBI lineage: Eukaryota > Viridiplantae > Streptophyta > Pinopsida > Cupressales > Cupressaceae > Sequoia > Sequoia sempervirens. The sequence goes on from VDFB02271358.1 coordinate 44,562,832, forward strand.
TTCTATTTATTGATTATGCAGTCGTTTATTTATACATGTGATGTTTATATGATATGCCTATGTGATGGATGATCATATCTATTTTATGATGTGTTGATGTAGCTAATGGTATAATGTTGATTCTATGTGATGTTGATTCTATATGATGTATGCAGTTTATAGTTATGAGATGCGATATGATGTTATATGTACAATGCATGCTACATGTGATGCTATACAAATGTAATGTGATGCATGTATTTACATTTTTTTTGTACATGGAATTCTTATGATATATATTATATGATGATGAATGTCTATTATGCCATGATGACCTAGATATGATAAATTCCTATATGTATGTATTTTTCTAACATGTATGTGTATGCAGGATGACTTATATTGTTGTGTGTCACAGGACTCCGTCATAATGTAAGAAAGAAGAAATGTTAGTGCAGAAAGAAAGATTGTGAAATAATAAAGAAATGTGACGGATGTTAGTATTAGCAATCTTTGATGTTTCATTGTATCACAAAAGGTATTGCACTTTATCATCATTGGGCAGGACTAATACAAATGGAGACAAACACCATAATATGACATAGATCAAGGTGTGCAAGGTCATCCACTTGCTAATAACAGTCAGTCGCAGACAAGGATTATCATTAACTCATACTAAGGGCACAAGTTGCCCCAGTTTTTTTTTCAGGACAAACCACAGACTATAGACAAAGTAAAAGACAGGTCATGAGACGTCATCGCTCCTCTAAATCCTTCATGGGACATCCTTGAGGAAACTAGTAACATGACTCAAAATCCAATTTAAAAGACAATTGACAGACAGCAGTCAAAGAAAACAGAATTCTGATACATCGTTGCTTCTCTAAATCCTTCATGGGACATCCTTGAGAAAGCTAGTAACATAATTCCCATCATCAAGTCAAATAAAATGATAAGATAAATAAGCCATAAAGTAAAAAATCCAATAAAATATTTGCCAAAACTTGATCTATTTGTTTGATTTATTTTGATTGATAGAAGGATTGATTGATAAAGCCTGATGTCAGGAGATACACATACCAGATAAGACTGTGAGTCTGGTTTCAATGTTATGACTATCTGTATAAGGCATGACAAAGCCTGGTTTCAGAAAAACATGTATCATATAAGACATTGAGTCATATGTCATTGATGTGATAACTTGTGTAAGGCCATGTTTGATTGTTTGACAATGTCGATTATGCAGGAAGGACTCATCCTATATAAGACATAGATTGCTTTGTTGATATCAATATTCAAGAAGGACTCATCCTGAATGTGACAAAAGTTAATTGTTTTGACAATGTCCGTCTGCAGGAAGGACACATCCTCTAGCAGACATTAGTTGATTTTTTTTTTTTTTTTTTTGTTTGACAAGTTGTTTGATTTGACTTAGAGACATTGCTGACTTGTTCACCAGATTGATGCATGACATGATACGATGTGTGGAAAATTGATTGTGTGTGATGAAAAACCCTAAAGGACTGACCTAGTGCGGCCTCAGGAGCTCATCGATTGATGGCCTTGCCTACATTGTACACGTAGAGACCTCGTAGTTCAACTTGTCTTTGACTAACAAGAATGACTACAAATAGAAGACGTCTGTGAAAGTGAATATGACGAACCCTAATGGACTAACCTAGTGCAGCCTCGAGGGCTCATCGATTGATGGCCTTGCCTACGTTATACATGCAGAGACCTCGTAGTTCAACATGACCAATGACCTTGTCATATAGACATACGGATTGAAGCATGATTTTATATAGACAAACCTAAATGCACTGACCTAATTCCTCAGGGGCACATCGGCATATGGCCTTGCCTACGTCTAGTCGTAGAGGCAACGTAGTTCGACAAACGACAAAGACTGACAAGTGCGACTGACTTTGACTCTATTTTTGGATTTTTGAAATGTTTTGATTTTTTTGTCTTTTTGAAGTTTTCTGATGTTTTTGTGTTTTCTCAACTCATGTTGTGATGTTTGTGGATTTTTCTATGGTTTTATGTCCTCAACACAGCCTATGTAAGAACCAATATGGCACACGTCAAGTGTTTTCCCCCAGTCGAGTATAAGACCAATTGATATTGAATAGGGTAAAATGGGGGATATGAAATGCTCTCGATGTCAATCGTTCCAAGTTATGGGAAAGACTACCACTTATTATGAATGGTATATATAAGCAATGGATATGAAAGATGAGGGATATGTACAGGGATAGGTAGTATGTACATGGATAAGGACTATGTATAGGGTAGTGGACTATGTACAGGGAAGTGGACTATGTATAGGGATAGGTAGTATGTACAGGGATAAGGACTATATACAGGGTAGTGGACTATGTATAGGGAAGTGGACTATGTACAAGGATAGGTAGTATGTACAGGGTTAAGGACTATATACAGGGTAGTGGACTATGTACAAGGAAGTACTAGATTAGAATAATAGTAGACAAAGGAGTAGAGTCAACTACACATGGCGCCTATTTGCCAAGTTTTCACCATGGTACCTATCCAAAGCACCACTGAAGTGGTTTTCACTATTGGACAAATTATTTGTCTTTACTATTCTCTAGATTATATAAAATTTTTGGTGTTACCAAGATGCCTGTTTGCCAGGTTTTCACCTTGGTAACGATTTTTTTGATTTTCTGATTTTTTTGTATTTTTGCTAATTAAGACAAGGCTCTCAAAAGCTATGCGTAGAAATTCTTCAGATGCAGACTATTGATTGGTGAGGACAATGGTTCCCCTTCAGGAGTAGAGAGTTGGTACGCTCCTGAACCAAAAGCTTCTGTAACAATATAAGGTCCTAACCAGTTTGGTTCAAACTTTCCTAGTTTGTCTCTTTCTACTTGATTCTTTGGGATCTCCATTAAAACCAGGTCACCAATGTCAATGTTTTTGTTCAAGACCTTCCTGTTATAGCTACGATGAAGGTGATTCTGATATGATTTGAGATGGTCTAGTGCCTTCTGTCTTCGCTCATCTAGGAATTCTAACTCATGGAGTCTCGATACTCGGTACTCTTCATCATCAATGTGGCCTTTCAAGGATACCCTTAGGGAAGGAATCTTGACCTCAATAGGAAGAATAGCTTCATAACCAAATACTAGTGAATAGGGAGTGGCACCAGTGGGAGTACAGATACTTGTACGATAAGCCCACAAGTCAGGATTAAGCTGTAAATGCTAGTCACGGCCAACATCATTGATAGTCTTCTTGAGGATTCTAATGATGGTTTTGTTAGATGCCTCTACTTGGTTGTTACCTTGTGGGTAGTATGGAGTGGAAAAATGATGTTGAATATGAAATTCATCACAAAGGTGGCAGACTTCTTGGTTCTTAAATGGGCGGCCATTATCCGTGATTATGGACTGAGGGACACCATACCGACAGATGATATAATTCAAGATAAATTTAGAAATTTTTGTGTTGGTAATGTATGTCATAGGAATGGCTTCAATCCACTTTGTAAAATACTCAGTGGCAGTGATAATGAATTTGTGCCCATTAGATGATGTGGGGTGAATCTTACCTATGAGGTCAAGTCCCCATTGGGAAAAGGTCCATGGTGACATTATAGGATGGAGCCCCTGTGCTAGCGCATGTATCAAGTCTCCATGAACTTGGCATTGGCTGCATTTCATTACAAAGACATATGAGTCTTTTTCCATAGTAGGCTAGTAATAACCCAGTCTCATAATCTTTTTGGCTAAGGTAGGACCACTAGAATGGGAACCACATATACCCTCGTGCACGCCATGCAAGGTTGCTTGTGCTTTAGTAGAATCAAGACATCTCAGTAGGGTATTATCTAAGGCATGTCTATATAGGGTATCTTCGATGATGGTGTATTTGGCTGACTTGCGAAGGAATTTCCTACATTGGTTGTTTGATAGGCCAATGGCTATGACTTCGGCATGAAGGTAGTCATAGATTTCTTTGTACCATGGGGAATCAGGACCAACAATGTCACACACCATTTCAGAATTTGGGATATCGTAGGTTGGGACCAAAAGCTGCTCTACCAAGAACTCAAACTTAGGCACGTTGTTAAGAATGTCGAGAAGTGATGCAATTGTAGCCATAGCGTCTGTTGCCTTGTTTAAAATATGATATTTGATGAAATTCAAATTTTTCAAAGTACTCTTTAAAGCTATCAACCATGCATTTGTAGGGAGCAAGTTTCTCATCCTTAGTCTCATAATCATCATTTACCTATCTAATTACCAGTTGAGAATCACCATAGACCTGTAGATTCTTAATTTTCCACCTGACTGCCATGGATAACCCTATCACTAGAGCTTCATACTTTGCTATGTTGTTAGTACATGGAAATGCAATCCTGAATGACTTAGGGATGGAATCACCCTATGGTGTGATAAACAGTATACCAACCCCTGAGCCATGATTTGTATGTGAGCCATCAAAGTACAGTTTTCATGGTATGTGTAGACACGTAAAATATACTGATTGACATCGTGCATCTGATCCTGACTTACTAACATCGTTTCTTCCTGAATCACCCCTCTGTCTAACCATTTAATCAAATTCCCCTATTTGATTAAATTCATCAATATTCATCTCTTAATTAAATAAATTATTTTATCTAATCAAGTCAATCTATTTTGTTAATTAAATCGATCCATCTAATCTAATTATCCCAATTTAATTATATAATCAATTTATTTGATTAAATCTCTAAATTCTATCCATTAAATTAAATAAATTAAAACCTTATTTGATGTAATCTAATACCATCCCTTTTAATTAAATAAATCAAAATCCTTATTTAATTAGCCTCTTATCATATCCTCTCTTATTTGATTTAAATAAATCCATAAATCTAAGTCAAATAAGTCACATCATCAAATCTTTTGTTAAATTAATTAACCCTTGATTAATTTAACCTCATCTCATGTCTCATCCTCTAGATAATGCAAGTTGCACATGAAAATAGATTTAATTCATTTATTAAATCTCTATTTTCCTCACAAGGAATCTTTTGGAATATTCTCTCAATTTGAATTCAAAAATTCCAAGTCAACATGTACATCCAACAAGGCATTTAAATCTCTTACATGTCCTTTTCCTTGAGCCAAGTGGCATTTATTGCATTTTCCCTCTTGCATGTCATTTCAATAAATTTGAAATTCAAATATTATACATTTATTGGCACAAACCCCAAATCTTGCACATCCATCATCCATTCATAGCTTGACAAGTGGCATCATATCATTGGATGAATGTTAGTCCCACATTGCTCAAATTTGGACATTCATCCATCATAGAATTCTATAAATAAAGAGCTCATATCCTCATTTGATCATCCACAATCCAAGCAAAGTTATCATGCTCAAATATCTCTTGAATTCTATCCATTATTGAGTCATAGCTAGGTTTTGCAGATTTTTGGCTTGGAGTTCTCATCTTTCATCAAAGTGGATCAATATCATCTTCAACATATCAAGATTTCATCATAGGAATTGGGAAAGGGCCAATTTTCACATCAAATTGGCACCAATTCCCCCATAGGATCAAGAGTTTGCTTGCTTAATTAGGATTCAATATTTATTTTGCTCTTTCATTGTGTTTTTCATTATTTTTTTCCTAATTTGAGCTATGTTAATGGATTTCATGGGGAATCCTTGTTTCAGCTTGCAACTCCTTGTTTAACTTGTTTACTCATGTTGTTTTGCAGGTACTAGGAAAAGGGTTCGCACAGTATCTTTGTGTCAATTGTAAATATAAACTCATCAGGAAAGTCTACAACTAATGGGTGATCTGCTTGTATGGGTGCGTCGGCTAACTGATCAACATGACTTGTCCTTTAATATCCTTTCTTTCTACATACTAGATATCATTCTCACTAAGTAGCATAACCCATTTGGCCAGTTGCCCTGCTAATGCTACCTTGCTGAGAAGATATTTCAGAGGATCTATTTTAGCAATCAACATTGTTTGGTGGTTTAGCATAGAATGCCTTAGTTTTTGGGTAGAAAATACTACTGCAAGACAAGCACGTTCAATGGTACTATAGTTGAGCTCATAACCTACCAAAGTCTGACTGATATAGTAGACTTCCCTTTCATGACCTTCACTGTCATTATGTGCAAGCAATGCTCCGAGTGATGAATGGGTTGTTGTGATATAAAGAATCAATGGTCTTCCCTCAACAGGTGGCATTAAGACTGGTGGTGTGAGTAAATATTCCTTAATCAGTTGAAAAACCTCTCCACACCTAGTTGTCCATACAAACGGTACCCCTTTCTTAAGTAGATGTTGAAAAGGATGTGTCTTATCTGCTAACTGCACTATAAATCTTCTGATGGATTGCAGCCTTCCTTGTAATTTCCTTAGTTGACTGAGATTAGTGGGTGGAGGCATTTCTATGATTGCTTTTACCTTAGTTGGATCCACTTCAATGCCTCATCTGGAAATGATATAGCCTAATAGCTTTCCTAACTTGACTCCAAACACACATTTCTTGGGATTGAGTCTCACTTTATACTTCTCCAGCCTTTGAAATATCTTATCTAAAACCTATAAATGTTATTCCCTTGTCTTGGATTTAACAATAAGGTCATCGACATAATCCTCCATAAGAGTGTGTACTAGATCATGAAAGATAGTGGTCATGGCGCATTGATAAGTTGCTCCAGCATTTTTGAGTCCAAAGGGTATAACATTCCAGCAATATGTACCCCAAGGACAAGTGAAAGTTGTCTTAGGTTGGTCTTTAGTTGCAATTCTAATCTGATTATATCCTGAAAATCCATCCATACGAGATAGCATCTCATATCACGTTGTCATGTCAACTACCATGTCTATGTTAGGTAAAGGGAATTCATCCTTAGGACAAGCCTTGTTGATATCTTGAAAATCAGTGTAGATGTGGATGCCCCTAGTTGGTTTAGTGACTGGTACAAGATTGGAAATCCAATCCGCATAGTCAATAGATCTAATGAAACCGATGTCTAAAATTTTATTGAGTTCTTCCTTGACTAATAAAGCAATCTGTGGGTGCATTTTTCTCAATTTCTATTTTACTAGTTTGGCACCTAGTTGTAAGGGCAAGTGATGCAGAACAAGTTCAGGATCCAAACCAAGCATGTCTGCATATGACCAAGCAAAATTTATCTTTCTCTGTGCAAAGAAATTGTGGAACTCTGGTTGCTCTTCTGTTGTCAATGACGCTACAAAATAAACCAGTCGAGGATTCTCTTTTGTGCCTATGTTGACTTCTACTGATTCTTCAATGAGCATGGGTGACTTTTCCTATGCAATAGGGAAAATGTTCAAACCTCCATCCTTAGGTGCCTCAGAGAGGTTTTCACCTTTGGATGTGTACTTTATTTTTACTTTTTCATTGTCTAAAGGTGCCTTTTGTTTTTCACCTAGAGACATGTCCTTTTTATCTTGTTTATTCTTTTTCTTATTTTTGCGATTGGAGGGTTGAACAGATTCCCCAAAATATGCTTTGTTGTCCAAGTCAATGGTAAAACCAACCTTGTGATCACCGTTAGGTATGCCTTCTCATAATCCCAGGAACTCAGCAATTGCTTCGTCATTCTCAAAAATGTCTAAGATGGGTGTGTCTTGTTGGTCCCAATCAATGAGTTGGGGATAGACTAAGGGCATGTCATCGTCAGAGTTATCAAAGTTTAATGGGGTCAAGGTAAGGATTGAGTTATTCATATGGTCACAAAATTCTTGTACTAAGTCTTATTTTCTCTTAGGTTTAGGTCTAGGCAGATTGATAGGTGGCCCTAATGCCAAGGTTTGATTATTTGAAATAGATGTATTAAGTTGCCAAGAGGTAGGATCAAGTGATTCCCAATAGTAGTGTTTGAACCACTCCTCCTTTTTCATTTTCTTTGGTGGACAGGAATTCAATGGATTTGGTGAGGAGCTTAACATTAAGTCAAGTTCTCCAAATAACTTGTCAAGGTCCATGGAAGAGGTAGAGGATAGGGAATCCCACTCATAATCGTTAGATTTAGGGGAGTCACAGTGATATTGGTCCAATGGTTCATGAGATGTCTTAATATCTTCTGAAGCACTTACTTCCTCAAGTAAGGGTGATGGGGTATGAGGAACGCCAATCTGAATCGGTTGAAACCCTAGCCCCATGCCTTTTAGCCACTGAGAAACAAATATTGGTTCAATCCTTCCATCTTGGTGTAAGCCTAAACCACTCTGTCCATCATATCCCTTGCTCTGCATGATTGTGAAACCCTTTCCATATAGATCTATAGGAATGTGAGCATGTGAGAGAGGTTCTTCATCATCTTCCCTATACAGCCAAGAAGTGACATCTTTTGTATTTACGACCTTTTTGCTTGATTCTCCCCATTTAATGAAAGTTGTTATAGGAGGAACATGTATAGTGACCATAGACTGTCCCATATCTGATGTAGGTAAACCATATGACTTAGGAGGAATCAAATGGCTAACACAATAAGATGTCATCATGTAATACTCTCCACAACCATTGTCTTGGATCTCAACCCTAGGAGTAGTAGGAATTGAGGGTGAAATAGATGTTCGAGTGAGTGTGGATGGATCAATATAGGAAGATGAATTGGATGATGAAACCTCTTGGTTTACTAGCACTTGACATTGGGGGATCTCTTTTAGATTGGTGCAATAATGGAATGGATCTGGGTCACCATCTATAGTTATTTATGTGCCATTGTAAGGGAATTTAAGACATTGATGATACGTGGAAGGGACCACCTTCATGGCATGAATCCATGGTCTACCTAGCAGAAGGTTATAAGGAAGGGTGAGATCCAAGACCCTAAACTTTGTCTCCATTACTGTAGGACCAATTCTGATAGGAAGTGTTACCACCCCCTTTGATTTTTGTTCCTCATCATCATAAGCTTTAATCACAATACTTTTGGTTGTGTCTACACATGCTTCTGAGAAACCTAATGCCTTAATTAGTTTTAAAGTGCACAGATTTAACCCTGCTCCTCCGTCTACCAAAACTCGTATAACTTTGGTATCATCAATAAGGACTTCTAGATGTAAAGGATCATTATGGTTCATCTTTTCAGTTGCATAGTCTTGTTCAAAAAATGTGGCATGGTGATTATTGGTCAAGTAGCCCACCATTTCCTAGAAACGATTGACATCAAGCTCATTAGGGACCGTGGTGTTTTGTAAAGCTTTATTGAGAATAGATCGATGCTTAGGGGAAATACACAACAGTTCCAAGATTGAGATTTGGGCTGGGGTCTTTCCCAACTGGTCAAGTAGCTTATATTGTAACTTGGAAGGTTGTGGTGTTTGCTGCGATGGAGGGCCTTGCATAGTGATCTTAGTACGACAAGTATTGACTGCGCACTCAGGATTCATACAAGAAAAGATTAAAAGAAAGCATGCAATGAAAATCTAAATGCAATCTAATGCTAAGCAATAAAGAACAAAGGAATTCAAAACGTAAATAAAAATTGAACAATCTCACCAAATTTGTACATACTTCCATGATTCATCTCGATTACCCTTCTCCATTTTGCTGTTGTAGTATAATTGGCCTCAAATTTTCAAGAGTTTGTGCAAGTATAGCCTATGATAGTGATTTAGCAAAACATCGAAGATTCAAGATAGGTGCTCCAAAAATTCATAAGATTTCGAGAGAGATTTGAATGATGAAGACCAAACCAATTTATAGAAAATTCATTATTCGAACGACAGGCTAGGATTGAAAGATCAACGGACGATTGAGATTAACTAATTAGTCATGCATTTTGATAACAGTTAGTAATGACATGAGTGATATAAATTAGAAATAGAATTATAGATTAAATAAATGATTTAATCTTCCAGTTTAGTTTTATTTGAAAACAGAAGAATTATCTTTGCATGACAAAGATGAAGATGGATTAAAGCAACTCTTGTTGAATGCACACACAAGGTTTAATTAATTAAATAGGAATATTTAATTAATCTGCATGTACACGCAATTGAGTTAGAACTGGATGATTGAATGATTTGATGAAGAGATTATTACTTGAGAATGCCACTCAGGACATTAAATCAAGAGTTAACTGGTGATTTGAATAGATCTTTGAGTTGAGTAAGAGTGAATACTTAGATAATTTGCACAATTATCTAAATATAGAGGAATGCGTTAAAATAGATTTATGAATTAAATAATTCATTTAATTCAAGATTTGATATTTGAAGAATAATTAAATAAATAAGATTTATTTAATTAAGTGATGAAGGGATTTAAATGAATAATTAAATAAATAAAGAATTTATTTAATTATAGTTGAAGTATGATAAAGAGTAAATTAAATAAGAATTTATTTAATTTGACAAGAAGGATAAGGTTAATTAGTAACATAATTAAATAAAAAGTGTTTATTTAATTAATCAGATAGAATAAAGAAAAGTGTGAATTAATTAAATAATTAAGATTATTTAATTAATATAAGAAATGAAGACTATAGAGAATAATTAAATAATTGACATTATTTAATCATGACCATGAAGAATACGAATTATGAAGAATATTGAAGTCGTAGGCTTAGACCAAATTTTAGTGTCTACAATTCAACATCATAATTAAAAAAAAGGTCATATGCAATAAAAATATAATGCAATTTTGATGAACTGTAAGTGATGCAGGAGCATCTAGTGGTGTAGAGCAATCTTGCACCACCCAAAAAAAAAAAATTCCTTAATTTATTTAGTTGTTTTGAGTCCCATGAAGGAACTTAAGGGGCGTATGATAGTTAGAAGTCAGAAAAGGCAAAAAATGGTCACTTACTATTTTTTAGTAATTCGACCTAAACGGGCTCGTATGGACTTGAAAATTTACCCTAAGGAGAAAAACTGAAAACCATTTCCAGCCATGAAAGAATCATCTTAATACCCTACATGGTTTTGGAGATATTAGCTTTTTCATCCCAAGAAATTTCTCCAATGCAGCTTCAAATTCAAATATGAACACCTTAGAGGCCTCGAAATAGCTCAAAAAGTGGACGAACTAATCTTCATTGGGTTCAATGTTGTAGATCTCTTTGAGACCTTTCCAATAGTATGTTCTAATAGAAAATCAGACACCTGAATCAAAATTTATGGCCCCATGAAGTTGTCCCACTAAAAAGTGAATTTCATTAAAATTTCTTCCTAGGCAAAAAATCGAACAACGAGACTTTTGGTGCCAAAACAAAAGGGAAAGTTACACTTTCTAGAACATTCTATGGTGACTATTGGGGTAAAATAAAAAGGGTTAAGTGGGGGTTGTAGGTGGTGGCTCCATTAGTTCAGATTGTGGCTCTGAATAATATATTTTATTTTCAAAGTTGATTTTGGTGTAATGAATCAAGCCCATGAGGCTGTAGCATGTAAGTTTTGAATTTGTAATTTCATTTTCTAAAAATAATTGAAAGTGAGTTATTTTTTTGTCTCACATCTTCTATGTAGGTATCTATTGTTGTGATTTGTGTTGGTTTTAGGTGGTGTGGCCCTCATCAAGTTGTATCTGAGCAGGTTTTCTTGAGTGTGTAAACAGATCATCGAATGTGAGGCAGTTTACACCAGGACTTGTGGTTTTGGGTTTTTACAAAAATTGATCAGAATGCCTCCACAAAGAAACCATGGTGGTGGAAGAAATTTTATTGTACTAGAAGAGGGTTTTAGATCCCTACAAAGACAATTTCAAGCACTGCAAGAGGAGTTGTGCCGAGGGTTTGAGCTGAGAAGAGGAGATGAAAATGAAGATGAAGTTGAAAATGAGGAATAGTTCAAAGAAGAACAAGAAGCAGAAGATTCAGAGCAAGTCAAATTATTTAAGGCCTCTCTAAGATTGGGAAAAGGCCAAAGATTGATGTTTCTATATTTTTTTGGAAATCTTAACCCAGAAGAGTTGATTGATTGGATCAACAATATGGAGGAATACTTTGAGTATGAGGAGGTGGAAGATCCTAAGAGGGTGAAATGTGCAAATACCAAGCTCAAGGGTCATGAAAATATTTGGTGGAAAGAGGTAAAACTAGAAAGGAATCAAAGAGGAAAAGAAAAAATAACCAGATGGGACCGGATGGTGGACATATTAAAGAGACAGTTTAATCCTATGGACTACGAGCTAGATTTGTTGAAAAAGATGCAAGGGTTGAAACAAGTGGGAAAATCTGTCAAGTAGTATACAGAATAATTCTACCATGTCCTAATTAGAATAGGTCATTCTAAGGCCAATAAAGAGCAAGTTTCCCATTACACAAATGGGTTGAAGCTGACTATTCAAGAAGAGTTTGGTCTGGTAAGAATGTCCAACATTGAATATGTATATCAATTTACTTTGAAGGTAGAAGAAAAGTTGAATAGAAGGTTTGAAAGTAAGCAAAGAGGTGGAGGTGGTGGTGGAAATACTAGTGGACAGTCATATGGAGGTCAAAATGAAGATCAAAAGAAGGGTGAAGGCTCTAGTAGACGCTAGAACTAGAAGGGAGATAACACCTACCATCCTCGTGATGGAGACCAAAGAAGAAGAGGAAGATCTGGACGAGGAATGGGAAGAGGAGGATTTCATGGAAACTGTTTCCAGTGCAGAGGACATAGAGTCTATGAGTGTCCTCAACATCAAGGAAGGAAAAATAGAAGACCTGAGGGTAATGCACGAGTTGCACATGTAGATGAAAATGTTGATTCTTCACATTCTGAGGATGTAGAAGGAGAGGTTCTTGTTACTAGAAGATCCTTGCTGAATGAGGAGAAAGAACCAACTCAAAGGAAGAATTTGTTTCACACCAGATATAAGTGTGAAGGTAAAGTTTGCAATGTTATTACTGATGGAGGTAGTATTGTTAACCTTGTTTCAAAAGAGATGGTTAGTAATTTGTGGTCGGAGAGAAGAAGGAATCCAAATCCATATCATATTACTTAGTTACAAAAGGATCATAAAGCTTTGGTAAATGAACAATGTCTAGTAAAGTTCAATATTGGAGATTACCATGATGAGGTATTGTGTGATATTATGCCTATGGATGTTTCTCATATTTTGTTAAGTAGACCATGGTAGTTTGATCGGCGAGTAGTATAGGATGAACATACCTACACCTATTCTTTGACAAAGGATGGAGTTTGTCATAAGTTGAAGCCCTTGAAAGAGGCAAACGAAAAGGTATGCAGTAGTGCAAGAATTTTTTTTGGTTGATGGAAGAAAGTTCCTAGAAGGTATGAGGCATGAGCATATGTGTTTTGCACTGATTCCTAGAGTTGATAAAGAAGATACTAATGAGGTACCTATAGAGGTTTCAAATATGTTGAATGAGTTTCAAGATATTGTTTGATATAACGTACTTGAAGGTTTTCCTCCAATAAGAAATATTAGTCATCAGATGAACCTGATTCCTGGAGTTAGTTTTTTGAATAAGGCAACTCATCATATGACTCTAGCAGAGAGTGAAGAGTTGAACAAACAAGTGAAAGAGTTGTGGTAGGGATTGATCAGAGAGAGTTTAATTCCTTGTGAAACACCTACAGTACTAGCACCAAAGAAGGATGTGGAATGGAAAATGTGTACACATTCTAGAGCCATTAACAAGATCACCATCAAGTATATGTTTCCCTTGTCAAGAATGGATGACATTATGGATTGTTTGAGTGAAACTGAGTACTTCACGAAGATAGATTTGAAGAGTGGATATCACTATATCTATATTAGAGAAGGAGATGAATGGAAGATAGCCTTCAAAAATAGCAAGGGATTGTACGAGTGGTTAGTCATGCCTTTTGGGCTAACCAATGCACCAAGCACATTATACGGCTTATGAATGAGGTATTGAAAGAATTTTCAGGAAATTTTTTAATTATTTATTTAGATGATATTTTGATTTTCAATAAGACATTGGAGCAGTGCCTGATGCATATCCAAAGAGTTTTTGAGAAGTTAAGGGAGGAGAATTTGTTGATTAATTTGAAGAAATGTAGTTTTGTGAAGAGGGAATTGGTGTATTTGGAAATTTTTTGTCTTAGTAGAGGGTCTTAAAATTGATCCCTAAGAGAATTTGAGAGCTATCATTGAATGGCCTTTCCTGAGGTGTGTTATAGAGGTAAGATCATTTCATGGTCTAGCAATTTTTTACAGAAAGTTTATTAAGAATTTTAGTAGTATTATGCACCTCTAATTGAAGCAATGAGAGGAGATAGAAAGGATTTTAAATGGGTTGTAGGAGCAGCAAAGAGTTTTGATATGTTGAAGAAGAAATTCATAGAGAAACCTATTTTGGCACTTACAGATTTCAATAAGGTCTTTCAGGTAGATTGTGATGCTAGTAGCATTGCCATAGGAGCTATTTTCAGTCAAGAAGGCAAGTTTGTTGCCTATTTTAGTGAGAAGTAGAATGGTGCTAACAAGAAATATTCTATCTATGATCAAGAGTTTTATGCTATATTTTAGGCTTTGAATAAATGGAGACACTATTTGTTTCCAAAAGAATTTGTTTTATATACTGATCACCAGGCTTTGTAGTAACTCAATAATCAAGGAAAGCTAAATCAAAGGCACTTAAATTGGGTTGAGTTTGTGCAGAGTTATACCTTTTTTTTTAAACACGGGAATGGAAGGTCAAATAGAGTTGCATATGCCTTAAGTAGAAGGAAAAATTTGTTGATAGAGATGAATATAGAGGTTGTTGGGTTCCATGAACTCAAGATTTTTTATCCTAAAGATCCAAACTCTACAGAAGCTTGGAAGGCTTGTTTGGAACCTATTAGTTTTGATAGGCCAAGATGGTTGGATTTCTTAATCCAAAGTGGGATGTTGTTTAGAGGAAGCCAATTATGTATTACAAGGATTTCTATGAGAGAGAATCTAATCAAGGAGAAGTATAGTGGAGGATTTCCTTGACATATCAATCAAGATAAGACCATTACTCTTGTTAGTGAGAATTATTATTGGCCACAGTTATAGAAAGATGTGAAGAATTTTGTGGAGAATTTTAGAGTTTGTTAGATAGAAAAAGGAACAAATCAAAATAATAGATTGTATCAGCCATTACATGTACCTAAGAGGCCATTGGAGGCTATTAGCATGGATTTTGTTCTTGCCTTTCCAAGGACACAAAGAGGGCATGATTCCATATTTGTGGTGGTGGATGGATTTTTGAAGATGGCACATTTCATTCCATGTCATAAGACCAGTGATGTTCATATTGCAGAGTTATTTTTAGAGAGGTAGTGAGACTACATGGTCTACCAAAGAGTATAGTTTCAGACAAAGATACCAAATTTGTTGGTTATTTCTAGAGAACATTATGGAAGAAGTTGAAGATAGATTTTAAGTTTAGTTATGTACACCATCCATGAACCGATGGAAAAATAGAGGTGGTGAATAGGAGTTTGGGAAACCTGCTAAGATTCTTAGTAAGAGATAAGCCCAAAGGATGGGATTTGATTATTCCATAAACAAAATTTTCTTCCAAAAATTTTGTCAATAAGAGAAGTGGTAAATCACCATTCCAGATTGTGTATGGGAGTAGTACAAGAACTACTTCTAAACTAAGAAATATGGATAAGGGGGAGAAGAGTAGTGCTGAGGCTGAAGATTTTGCTAAGCACCTGAAGAATTTGCATGAAGAGGTGAAGAAACATGTCAATAAGATGAACTCGTAATATAAGGCTAAGGCAGATCAAAAAAGTAGGTATAAGGAGTTCTAGGTAGGAGATGAAGTCATGGTTCATTTGCAAAAGGAGAGGTTTCCAATTGATACATACACCAAGTTAAAGATGAAGAAGTTTGGACCATGCAAAATCCTGAAGAAGCATGATTTAGGAAATGCATATGAGGTAGAGTTGCCTGATGGAATTCATATTTTACCTATTGAAATGCAAAAGATAACTGAGAGGGGGGGTGAATCAGTTGTCACCAATCACGTTCATAAATCTCAAACAATCATTAACTCCACATCCACTTTAATTTGTTATTAAGTATGAGCATGAAATACAAATAACAGAAAGAAATATGAACACAAGAAACACTAGATTTGCATGGAAAACACACTAAGGGAAAAACCAAGGTGAGGATTAACTCACACTGTATAGTAATTGAAAAATCAATTACAAGAGGCTCACTGCCCAAGATAGGACTCACTATTTGAATAGGACTCACTATCCAATAGGGAGGCTCACTACGTATAGATACAAAAAGATAGAAATAAGAATGTTACATAGAGAACACTTTCTCAATGCAACAAAAGATCCACCACAACACCTTACACACATCTGCAACCTTGATCAAAGAATTGCAGAAATCATTAGCTCACTACTTTCCAGAGTCCAACACATTAAAGTACTGCTACCTCAATTCACTTTCACACACTCTTGCTTCTCACACTTGTGTCTTCTCACAATCCTCAACATCTCAACTTTTATTTATACCTTTAACCTTAGAAACATTCTCCAAGGTCAGCTACACATTCTTCATTTTACAAATTCAAATTAGGTCAGAAACTCAACATTCGCATGGTGGAAGAGAATGAGAGCGGACCAAAACAACACTTAACCAAGACCCAAAACAACATCTCAGGTCAATCACATGCTTCCTCAATTGACACTTATCCTTCACATGACGTGTAAACACCAGGTCGTCCAAACCTAATGAAAACACTAATGAACTTTAAAGTACATGCTTCCACAACAAGAAGATAACATGCAAACCAAATAACACACTCCACCATACACTAGAACACATCTCAGATGCCTTTAGATTCATCCAAGGAAATTGCAACAACCTTTATACACCGAACACTTTCCATCAGTCTATCTGAACTGCACAGACACACATAGTAACTCTAAAACTTGTCTTCCAAAGCACCAAACCATGCACACCTTTAGTAGAACATAGATAATACCATTACAAACCATCTTCCAAATCTGCAAGACCTAAAACAAACTAGCGGAGGACTGCGGAGTAGATACATTTCTCCTAGTCCACAAACAAACAACTCTACCAGACCAGTTCACACACTGATGAACACAACTTTCACACTACATCAAACCAAAAGCTATAATCTAGAATATATCACCCAAGGATTCCCATAAACAACACTTTAGATCTGCAAAAGCATAGGATCAACATATAAGAAATTTGGAGCACAAACCGGAGCACATTCTAAACACACACACAATTCTAACTTCACTATTTATTAATTTGATCAAAATCACTTGGTAGCTCATCATATCAGCACACCTGCAACACCATAAAGATAGCTCCATGTACTCACAACATCTCAACAGTATCTCAACAATGTATGCACCACCTGCAATCACTTATTTCCTTTCTCTGCAACAACCTATACTGTGTTGACATCAATGACAACATTAATGACAACACCACCAAACTCATTCATACTTGCAACAATCTCCCACTTTTTCATTGATGGAAACACATGACACTCACTCCCCTTTTACATTAATTAAAAACAACATAATTATAATCACTTACCCTTAGGAGTGCACCCACACATCTCATACTACAATAATGATCCTTCCTACTCCCCCTGAGGAGTAGACACCAATCATCAGTCCATACAAATGAAGAATTTGTAGATCCACTAGACTGATGCACCTTTATGTGCACCTAGTTCATAGAAGGAGGGGAAGTAACCCCCAACTTCTCCCTCATATACTCAAAAGTATCCTTCAAAAGATCCTTAGTAAATATATCGATAATTTGATCCTTTGTAGGCACATACTCCAGCCTTACTTCATTCTCCAACACCTTATCTCTCAAGAAATTATATCTAATAGATATATGCTTTGTCCTTGAATGAATTACTAGATTCTTTGAAATATTTATTACACTTGTATTATCATAGGAGATAGTGATAGGCTCATCACACATCACTCCTATGTCCTTCAATGTTTGCTTCATCCATAAAACCTATGTGCAACAAGATGTTGCAGCAATGTACTTAGCCTTTGCAGTGGATAATGAAACTGAATTATTTTTATTGCTTAGCCATGAAACCAATCTTCCTCTAAGAAAGAATACACCACCACTTGTTCTCTTCTGATCATCTACACAACCAGCCCAATCTATATTAGTGTAAGCACTTAAAGTGAAATCAGTACCCCTAGGATACCACAAACCATAATCCGGAGTGCCTTTTAGATATTTGAATATCCTTTTTATAGTTGTAACATGTGCTTCTTTAGGTTCTGCTTGAAATTCAGCAAACAAACATACTACATGCATGATATTTGATTTATTAGTAATAAGATATAACTATCCACCAATCATAGATCTATACATGATTTGATCAACTTTAGGAGAATCATCATCTTTACTCAGTTTGCATCCAATCACCATAGGGGTACAAACCAGTTTGGATTCATCCATTCCAAACTTCTTCAACAACTCTTTAACTTACTTTGATTGTGAAATGAGTATTCCTTTATTAGTTTGATTCACATGAAGTCCAAGAAATAAATTCAACTCACCAATCATAGACATTTCAAACTCTTTTTTGCATCTCCTCTGCAAATCTCTTGCACATACCTTCATTTCCTCCAAAGATGATATCATCAACATACACAACCACTATCAAAAATTTATTTCCTTCAACCTTGAAATAGAGATTATTGTCTGTGGAGCCTTTGTTGAACCTTTGATGTGTCAAATACATGTCCAACCTTGCATACCATGCTCTGGGAGCCTTTTTAAGTCCATACAATTCCTTTTTCAATTTACAAACCATGTTTGGTTTATCTGATAATTGAAATCCCTCTGGTTGTTCCATGTACACCTATTCTTCTAGTTCTCCATTTAGGAATGTAGACTTAACATCCATCTAATATACCTTCAAATCTTTGCGAGCAGAAAATGCCAAAAACATCCGAATAGCTTCCATTCTTGCAACCGAGGAAAATTTCTCCTCAAAGTCTATTTCTTCAACCTGTGAATAACCTTTGCACACAAGCCTTGCTTTATTTATTACAACTTCACCATTCTCATTCAACTTATTCATGAACACCCACTTTGTACCAATTACATTCTTGTTTACCGGTCTAGGAACCAATTCCCATGTCTAATTTTTCTCTATCTGCTACAATTCCTCTTTCATTGCTCTAACCCAAATCTCATCTTTGCATGCTCCACATGCTGATTTAGGTTCTATTTTAGAAAGTAAACACAGATTTACCTTAGCTGCTACCACTTTGCTTCTAGTCATTACACCTCCACTTTTGTCTCCAATTATTTGTTCTTCAGGATGATTCTTCTATACATATTTTCACGTCTTAGCAGTGGGTTTCAGAGCTTCTTCTTTGATATGTTCTTCTTCATCCTTATTCTCTTCTTGTACTTGTCTACAGATAGGCTCATCTAGTTCAACTTCACTTATTTCAACTGATCTATGTTTATCTTCATCAACTTTCACATTTGCACTCTTAACAATCTTTCCCAACCTTTTATTGAAGCATCTATAAGCTTTGTTATTAGTTGAGTATCCATGGAAAATACCTTCATCACATCTTGCATCAAACTTCCCTAGGTTCTCATCATCTCTTTTAATATAACATCTGCTTCCAAACACCTTAAAGTACTTAATAGTAGGAATATTCCCGATCCATTGTTCATAAGGGATCTTTGTGTTGTTACCTTTGATCTAAACTATATTAAGAATATAGATAGTAGTATGGATTGCTTCTCTCTAGTATACATCAGGTACATTTTTTGCTCTCATCAAAGTCCTTGCAGCATCTTGAACAGTCTAGTTCTTTCTCTCAACAACTCCATTTTCCTACGGAGTTCTAGAAGAAAAAAAATGTCTCTTTATACCATGCTCTTCACAAAATGTATTAAACTCACTGGAGGTAAATTCTCCACCTCTATCAGACCTTAAACATTTGATTTTTAGGTTCACTTCATTCTCCACCATAGCCTTGAACACTTTGAATCTATCCAGAGCTTGAGCTTTCTCCCTAAGAAAAGTAACCCATGTCATTCTAGAATAATCATCAATAAGGAGCATGAAATACATGTCACCATTAATACTTTCTATTCTTGTGGGACCACAAAGGTCTATATGAACCAATTCTAGCATTTCAGTAGTTTATTGCTCTTTTCCTTTAAAGTTGCATCTTGTTTGTTTTCCCAACTAACAACTTTTGCAAACAGTATTGGTAGGCTTTATGATTTTAGGCAGATCCCAAACAACTTCTCTTGAACTAATCCTGATCAAATTGTCAAATTTTACATGTCCCATCCTCCAGTGCCATAGTCAAATTTCATTAACTTGAGATACAAGGCACTAACCATCAACACCCTTAAGCTGATAAATGTTTTCATATGTTCTTCTTCCTATAGCTACCACAATTTCAAACCCTTTTCTAATCTCACAATTATTATCCTAAAACACAAGATTAAATCCTTTGCTACACATTTGTCCAACAATCAAGGGATTATGCCTTAATCCTTTAACATAATAGACATCATCAGTATAATTTTTTCCATCAAAACTAATTGTTACTTTCCCAACAATATTTGTACCAGAATCATCTCCAAACATGACTAATCCACCATCATGCTTTTCAAGTTTAGTGAACTTCCTTTTATCTCCAGTCATGTGGTTTGAGTAGCCACTGTCAATCACCCAATATTCTTCACCTTGTCTAGCATGAAAGGCAGTAACCAAAGTACCTCCCATCTCTTCCTTCTTGTTCTTTGGACCACTTTCCCTTGCACATCTTCCATGGTTAGTAGAAACTAATTTATTCTCTAGGATAAAAACAAGCATTCATCATTGTCACCCTAAAAATCAGATTCGCCATCAGAAATTACAGCATCTTCTCTAACATAATACAATTTCTTGAACTTCTTGTCCTTTTTGTCTTTATTGTCTCTACTCTTCTTGTGAATGGCTCTATTTGGACATCTTGAAGCATAGTGACCAATATTTCCACAACTGAAACATTTAAAAGGTAACATACCTTTGTACTTACCAGTACCTTTGTTCAACTTCCTTGTAAAATTTGCTTTCAACTCCTCTAAACTATCACCATTTGGATCATCTTGTATCTTAGTGGCTTTGAAAGTTGATTTTGTTTTCTCCTTTTCTTTTCCAAATTTCCTCATTTCAAATGCAGTCAAGGTGCCAAATAGCAATTCTTTAGTAAATTTCTTAGGGTCATAAACTTCTTCAATAGCTAAGACCTTATCACTATAACTCTCTAGTAAAGTAATTAGAATCTTCTCCATTACATCCTCATCTTTCAAAGTACCACCTTAATTTTTTACTTCATTCACTGCAATGTCAACCCTCTCAAAGTAGCTTGCAATATCTTCACCTTTTTCCATTTTCAAGTTCTCATATTTGCACTTAGTTGTTAGCTTCTTTGACAATTTGACTCTATCATTTCCTTCATAGATATCTTCCAAATTTTTCCAAACTTCATAAGAAGTACCCAAAGAAATAACTTTTGTCAACTCATGCTTAGATAAAGCACTATAGATTACATACCTTGGTTTTTCATTTTCTTCATAGGAAAAAATCTCATCTACAGAAGAAGGACCACTTACTGGTGCAACATATTTTTTCTCAATAGCTTTCCAAGTCTTATAACCAAGACAGATCCGGTAACCTCTCATCTATACTTTTTAGAAACTATAATCAGATCCATCAAACATAGGGATTGTCAATTTATGTGGAGCCATCATATCTACCTCAAGTGGTTAAGCTCTTCTCCGACGAACCAAAGATCTGATTCTGATTGTTGAAATGCACAAGAAAACTAAGAGGGGGGTGAATCAGTTGTCACCAATCACATTCACAAATCTCAAACAATCATTAACTCCACATCCACTTTAAACTATTATTAAGTATGAGCATGAAGTACAAATAACAGAAAAAAATATCAACACAAGAAAAAATAGATTTACATGGAAAACCCAATAATGAAAAAACCATAGTGAGGATTAACTCACACTATAAAGTAATTGCAAAACCAATTATAAGAGGCTCATTGCCAAAGGGCTAATTGCCCAAGATATGGCTCACTGTACGGATAGGACTCACTGTCTAATAGGGAGGATCATTGCCTATAGATACAGAAAGATAGAAATAAGAATTTTACACAGAGAACACTTTCTCAATGCAATAGAATATCCACCACAACAACTTCCACACATCCGTAGCCTTGATCAGAGAATTGTAGACACCATCAGCTCACTACTTTCTAGAGTTTAACGCATTAAAGTACTGCTACCTCAATTCACTTTCACACACTTTTACTTCTCACACTTGTGTCTTCTCACAATCCTCAACATCTCAACTTGTATTTATACCATCTTCAACCTTAGAAACATTCTCCAAGATCGGCTACACATTCTTTATTTTACAAATTCAAATTAGGTTGGCAAATCAACATTCCCGTAGTCGAAGAGAGTGAGAGTGGACCAAACCAACACTTAACCAAGACCCAAAATAACATCTAAGATCAATCACATGCTTCCTCAATTGACACTTATCCTTTGCATGACGTGTAAACACTAGGTCGGCCAAACCTAATGAAAACACTAATGAACTTTAAAGTACACACTTTCACAACAAGAAGATAACATGTGAACCAGATAACACACTACACCATACACTGGAACACATCTTAGATTCCTTCATATTCATCTGTGGTAATTGCAACAACCTTTATACACCGCACACTTTCCATCAGTCCATCCAGATTGTATAAACACACACAGTAACTCTGAAACTTGTCTTCCAAAGTACAAAACCATGAACACCTTTGATAGAATACAGATAACACAATTAAAAACTATCTTCTAGATCCAAAAGACCTGAAACAAACCAGCGGAGGACTATGGAGCAGATACATTTCTCCCAATCCACAAACAAACAACTCTGCCAAACCAGTTCACACAACGGTGAACACAACTTTCACACTACATCAAACCAGAAGCTATAATCTAGAATATATCACCCAAGGACACCCATAAACAACACTTAAGATTTGCACAAGCATAGGATAAACAAAAAAAGAAATGTGGAGCACAAAGTAGAGCACATTCTGAACACACACAATTCTAACTTCACTATTTATTAATTTTCTCAAAAGCACTTGGTAACTCATCATATCAACACACTTGCAACACAATAAGGATAGCTCCATGTACTCACAACATCTCAACAATATCTCAACTATGTATGCACCACCTCCAATCACTTGTTTCCTTTCTCTGCAACAACCTATATTGTGTTGACATCAATGACAACATTAATGACAACACCACCAAACTCATTCATACTTGCAACATCACATGTGTTTAACATCTCATATTTATCAAAATATCATGAAGGAGGAATTGATGAAGAAATAATGCAATAATAGTGGAATATTCTAGCACCTACTTCACAAAGGAGGAGATAGAAGAAATTTTGGATAGTTGTGTGGGTAGAAGCACAAGAAATAGGTTGTATGTAGAGTACATGGTGAAATGGAGAGGAAGGTCTATTGAAGATTCATCATGGTTGTCTGAGGCTGAGGTTAACCATCTTGGTTTCCCTCTAACTCCTAAGAATTGACAGGGTCACTTTTTCAAATTACCTTGGGTGTCTGATGCAGGAGCATCCAACGGTGTAGGGATATCTTGCATCACTCAAAAAAATATTTTTTCCTTAATTTCTTTAATTTTTTGAGTCCCGTGATAGCACTTAAGGGGTGTAAGATAGTTAGAAGTCTTACTATTTTTAGTGAGTTAGCCTAAATGGGCTTGTATGGACCTAAAAATTTACCCCATGGAGCAGAACTGAAAAATATTTATGATCACAAAAGAATCATCTCAATACCCTACACAATTTGTGAGATATTAAAGTTTTCATCCTGAGAAATTTCTACAATGCAGCTTCAAATTCAGATATGAAAACCTTAGAGGCCCTGAAATAGCTTGAAAAGTGGATGAACCGATCTTCGATGGGTTTGGTTGTAGATCTCTTTGAGATCTTTCCAATGATATTCTATAATAGTAAATCAGACACCCAGATCAAAAGTTATGGCCCCGCAAAGTTTCCCAACTAAAAAGTGAATTTCATTAAAATTTCTTCCTAGGCAAAAAATCGAACAATGGGACTTTTGTCGCCAAAACAAAAAGGAAAGTTACACTTTCTAGAACATTCTAGGGCAGTTATTGGGGTAAAATAAAAAGGGTTAAGTAGGGGTTGTAGGTGGTGGCTCCATTAGTGTAGATTGTGGCTCCAAATAATATATTTTATTTTTAGAGTTGATTTTGGTGTAATGAATCAAGCCCTTGAGGTTGTAGCATGTAAGTTTTAAATCTATAATTTCATTTTCTGAAAATAATTGAAAGTGAGTTATTTTTTTGTCTCGCACCTTCTGTGTTGGTATCTATTGTTGTGATTTGTGTGGGTTTCGAGTGGTGTGGCCCTCATCAGTAAGATGTTCATATATATAATCAAAAATTTCAAACTCTAAGAGTTTCCAACTCTTGCAAATACACCATGATAAAGATCCCTGAACAACACATTCAAACTACTACATAAAGTAGTGGGCCAAACTGTCTAACATAAGAATGAGATGGTAACACTTCTACAGCTAGGAATCAAGACTTTTGTTGCAACATTTCTATTGCAGGGCCATAAAATTTTACTAACCTATTAATGTAGTCCATTACATGCGACTTATCAGCCTTAATGGCTGTTAGGATGAGAAGATTTTATAGATTAGGATTTCCACTAAAAGAAAAATTTTGTAGAACAATCTTCTCTAGAAGTACTATCAACTCATGTGGTAGATCAACATTCATAAATGCTTTCACTATCACAGATAGCTGATCTAGATTTTTTCTTTCAAGTAAAGCAGTTGATACAACTTGATCAATAAGTTGCCTCTATAAAGGATTTTTTGGGTTAAGAACTTGTTCCCAAAGGTTAGGTTCCATCCACTCAACAACATACCTAGAACAAAATGTAACATACTTATTGGTTAAAACCATGATCCTTAGTTGAGAAAAAACTATATGCATATAACAGAAGCTCAAGGTCCTTCAGAATATACCTCGCTTGGAGCTTCAATAGATAATTTTTATTGGTAACATTAATAAGCTCTTCATCACATTGACCCTACCTATATGCAACAACTTCCAGAGTTGGATCCCTTTTCTCATAGTATTTACCCACCCTCCAAGAATCATAGTAGGGATTTGTAGTGAGGAAGTTCTTTGGATTATTATTTGTATCAATAATGATTTTACCCAATTCATTGTGTACATGTACATCATGACTTCCTTCACTCACAAGATGCTCTAAAAATTATGCCAACAATCGAAGTCGATTCCTAGAATAAACAAAGACAAAACAATAATTGTTAGCTTAATATTAACCTTATGAAAATTGAAAAATAGCTTTGGAGATTTTATACATTACCTTTTTCTTGCATTCTTTAACAAGTGGTTCAACAAGAAGGAGAGAACAAACAGAAAGAATAAGACCTTTGATGAAGTCCTCAGGACAATCATCATCAAGTAGCTGACCAACAACTAAAGGAGCATTGCTTGTATTTACTTGATCAACAATCAAAAAAGAGTAATTTAGTCCTTTAAATGCATGTGTGGAACCCACACAATAAGAATGATAAAGTTTGATATTGTAACTAATATCTATTACATTAGCCCTTTTTCCAATAAATCAGAATGTCATTTAAGTTTATATTATTGTCCACTGTTAAAAAGACATGGTACCAACAATAAATTTCACCTGGCATGCATAAAATATTTTGGTACACATGGCAGTCTTTCAAACGTTATTAGTAACATGATAAATATGGTCTATTTATAGAACTCTTTTTAGAAACTAAAGATCTCTTAAATGAGTGACCTACAACTTGAAGATATATAAGGTTTAATTTGGCACAAAACATGGAGGAAAAAAGAAGTGTTCAATATGAGGACTTACCTTTTGCACATAACCTTCAATGTATCACAACATATTGTTTGAATATAAGTAATGGGTAAGATCTAGTACAAATCTAAACCGATCACAAACATTTATCAGTGGATGAGCATTTGGAAGTCTTGCTTCCAAAAGAAAGTTATTTGTCTTTTAAGCATCATAGAAGTTTGAATCTATGGCTACACGTTCCACCTCCTTGATTTATCTAGTTTTGGCTGCTACTTCAATGTATTTGAAGTGAATGTTGGGATCCTCACTACCAATGACATTGAAAATATAGTTTACCATATAAGTACAAGGTTCCCAAGCTACTACAAAATTACCTCCTCAAATACATCAATGAATATCAGTGACAAAATGATACAAGTGACAATCCAAAGTCAAATCACCTAGAGCTCAAATATGCACCCAAGAAGAAATATAGCCCTTCATAAGACTTGAATTGTTCAAACAACTTGATGCATGAATCTACACCCAATTGTTCAGAATATTCCTTGGCAACTTGTGTGACATGAAAGAAGTTAACATAAAAAATAAGAGCTATTTTCAATGTCATCTAGAGCCAACATTATTAATTTGAAATAAATAAAAGGTGCACAATTTTTACATGGACAATTATTTGGAGATTTCCCCTCAGGTTGACAAGAAGGAGATCTTTCATGCACTCCAATACCCACTCTCTAGAAAGGGTCCCTTTTAACTCATCAAGGACTTGAGAAATAATGTAATCAATAAGGGAATTGGTAGTTTCTATTCAATTTCAAGAGCACATCATGTTTCACAACTTGTGGCCTAATAGCATGGGTATTGAAAATGACATGTTTAATATCATACAACGCTATATAATGTTGTACCCAAAATTTACAATATTAGTAATCAAAAAAATATTTCCTGAGACACCATTTGACATAAGGAAATATGTAGAAAATTTAAAGATTTCTACAACAATTAACATAGACAATGCTTTATACTCAACATCAGATCTAAGTTAAAGCCTAAATGCATCTCAATGAATCACCTACCTATAGCGCACACATATATAAACCAGCTTTCTCACACAATTGTGCAATACGAGGATGATCATAGTGACTAAGAATTCCATTTGCGAAGATTGCATCAGCAACATTGGGGAAAGTGACCAAATTAATCTCAAGAACCTGTAGAACAAATAAAATCAATAAAGCTAAAATCACAATAATTTCTACAATCAACAATGTATAAATAGGTCATTTTTACCCTTTCCAAACTTTTCATGTAAGCATGTTTTAAACTAGGTTTAAGAAAATTTAAAAGCTAGTCGCTTCATGATCATATTAACAACTTGCCTTAGTTTGAATATGTGCATAATCTAGAAAATTAGGCTTCAAAACATCCAACAAAAAGGATGTTGCTTCACGAATCATGTTACACTGCATATAGATTTACATATGAAATAAAAATATAGTAAGTTATATTGAAAAATGATTATACTTCAAAGAAGTTTTACCTATGTTTATTTTGGCTATAGAATATCTAGACAATATTCTAAATTAGATTTACCAACAAAACAACCTTTGACAATATGTACCAAATTACCTAATATGAATAATTTATTAAATACCATAAATTGTATAATGCAGTAATAAACATATTATTAAACTTGAATTAAAACATAACAACAAATAAAAATAGTACATATACAAACAAGCTATAGCATGCTAGAAGTTAAAAGATTGATTCAACATCATGATAAAAAAAAGGTAATCTACAGTTAAAAAAAATATAATGCAAATTTGATGAACTGTAAGATGTTCATATATATATATATATAATCAAAAATGTCAAATTCTAAGAGTTTACAACTCTCGCAAATACACCATGATAAAAATCCCTAAACAACACATTCAAACTACTACATAAAGTAGTGGGCCAAGCTGTCTAATAGCTAGTACATGATAAACATCAACTATGTCATTTTTTGTAAATATTTTAGTGGCCACTATGTGAAGGTTCCTTCTTTCTCTTTCTGACAGACAGCTCCATCTATTTTTTCTTCATAAGCAATGGGTATTTTACTTGTGACCTTTAAATATGTACATTTGCATCTCATGTTCCTTTCAATTCGACTCCATGTACAATAGATAGTGAGTGAATCCACCCAATGCCCACAACAACACCATCAAATAGATCCAACACCGCAACTTTATCCCCTTCGATTTTATCAATGCATTTTTACAAAATCAAAAAATACACATTATATTGAGATATAAAACATTTGATAACACACAGATAAACATTCAATAAATATTTATAAGAAACTAGAAAATGCCGATAGGAAACTTGAAACCATGCACTTGACATATTAAACAAAAATTAACATCCCACTATTTGATACAGAATGTATGTTAGATATAGAAGGTATCCATATGTAAGTTATATGTTCTCCCTTATTTCCATAATCTATGTATACTAGCTAATTACACTTCACTACTATTCTAACTAGCTTCTATCACAGAGGTAATGATTACCCTTATTTACATAATAAAACAACCATTACTTACTTGCATGTGGTTTCATAGTACTCACCTTGAATTCAGCACCACTATTGCTATGACTATCATGCACATGCTCGTCGAGTTCAGCATAATCACTATCAACATTGACATGAAGTTGTGCAGCTTTGTAGAGAGCTCTATTGATAGGGCCTTTTTCTTTTCATTCTTCTTTCATATAATTTCTCTGCATGTGGTTTAATCATCATGCAAAAATTAATATAAGTCGAGTAAAGAATGAAAAAGCTATAATTTTTTGTCCAAAATAACATTTTAAGCATGAAGAATGACAAAACATTGGGATAGATTAACTTACAACTTAAAGAATGCAAAAGTTATAATTTTTTGTCCAAAAGAAGAATGACAAAACATTGGGACAAATTAACATACCACTTAAAGAATGAAAAAGCTATAAATTCTTGTCCAAAATAACATTTTAAGCATAAAGAATGACAAAACATTGGGACAGATAACTGAAAACAACTATTATATTACCTCAACTTCAACAAAAATATGACTGTGTTGCACATTCTTGTCCAGATCATCATGATCACTAGCAATATCAACAGCTCTATTGGCATCAAGGCATTTTTATTTTTGTGTTGCTTTGATAAAATTTCTCTGCATGTGGTTTAACCATCATGCAAAACATATACAAAGCATTCAATAGTCAAGTAAGAATGCAAGCAATAAATTTTTCCAAAATAACAATTTTTTGGATCACTCTAACACTAAAAAAATTGGGTTGGACTCTCCTACGCTCAGATTTCAATCTACATATTAAGAGGAATTTGTATACAAAATTTCCAAACAAGAAATGAGATCAATAGATCCTCCTATCTCATATGAATCCATGGAATTATGCTCATTCCATGTAGAAACTATAGACTTAACAAAGGAAACCAACTGCAAAACTTTCTCAGTGAGACCGTATATGCAACTCGTTAGATGTTGGCACCATTCATTTGAGTTGACATGATCTAGAGAGGCTCTTATTGGGCATCTAATAGATGGTTTTGAAATCTTTATTGGCAAACTAGATTTCCACTTCATCCTACTCTTATATTTACTATGATCTAGTGATTCCATATAATTGATAATATCTTCTGCACCTGCTTCTCTATTACTGTTTTTCACCTAAAATACAATGTCAATTTCAACATATAGTCAATTCAATAAAAAAAAATTTAAAAATAACACAGTGTAAATTAAACCAAAAAGCCATACACTTACTCCAAATTTGTCCATTTTGGCATGCGACCTACCTTGGCCAAATGTATATCCAACTGTCACATTATCTCTTGCTCTCTTGCCTCTATTACACTTTGTCAAATATTCTTCAAAACGCATACTTTCTTTCAATTCCTCCCACTATTTGGGAGATAGATTGGAGTCTAACCTCTATTTTCCCTCCATGATTGTTTTTCTGCAATTTTATCTAAAATTGTTCATCAAAAGTCTCATCATTTGCTTGTAATATTTTCTAGAGATTTTTCCACCAATAGTCTCAAAATCATTTTCCATTTTTTGTATAATATTTTCCACACTTTATGGATCTTTCTATACAAAATTTTATTTGCAAATATCCAAATGGGCCCTACATCTTACACCCAACTCGGAGGCCCACTTTTCAGCATTTGGTCCAATAGGCTCACCATCTCTCGATACCTCAACCAACTTTCCTTCTAATTTTCTTTCTTTTGCATTCCTCTTAGTAGATTTGTACAAATCTTGACTCAATATTTGTCTTTTGATAAAAGAAGACACATCTTCTATTAAACCACTACCAATATTTTTGGTCGATCCACTAGTTCCATCAAAAGTTGTAGATGCAATCTAGGTGCACTCTGAGGCACACCAGATGCAAACAATCTATCTTCATAACTTTCATTAACCGGAACTTCATGCTCCTTGGCCACACCAAGTGTGGCATGAGTAGGTAGATTAGTACCGGTCTCCACATATTTCACTTCAACCACATCCTTTAATCTTGAATAAATCATTTGCAGACTTACTATTCCTTTGCTCTCATTTTTTTCAATAATCTCTCTTAGACTTTGTGCTAAGAGATCATCATGACATTGTACATCACCATGTGCTATATCAGGCTACACATCACCATGTGCTATATCAAGCTACACATCACCATGTGCTATATTAGGCTGCACATCACCATGTGCTATATTAGGTTGCACATCATCACAAATATTATTTTCACCAATTGTATTTGTTGAATCACAAATGTGTTGGCTCCTACGAGTTGGCAGAACTATATCTTTTTTTCCTTCTTTTTTTCTTTGCATTTTCTTTCCTTAAAAATAAAAAAATATATCATATTATGTCTTATATACATAAATATCTTTCCTATAAAATTCTATTAAACACTATTAAACAAATAATATACTACTTAGTGGATTTACAACTTTCTTGTTTATCAAACCAAGACACAATAAATATTCATTATTCTTGGCCACTTCTTCTCTATGAAAGTGCTCATAATTTTTCACTGAAATTTCAGCATTATGGTCACTATCATCTAATTTGTGCCTTAAAGTCTTTTTCCTCATTTCCTAAAGTCCAAAGAAATAATAATGTATAAATCAACAACTTGAATAAGTAGAACAACAATGGAATATGAGTTTGAATCTCATATTTTGGACATCAAATGGGATTTTTCTTTTAGAAACCAGTCAAATTAATCACACAGAAATAGAAAATGTTCCCTATCAAACCAAACATATACTTGATACACTTGATTTGAATAACAAAGAAAAATCAAACTAGAGATAGCCACACAATTGTATTCAATAATATCAACAAACAACTGAAAACAAAAGTTTAGCCACCAAATTATAACTTCTTCTCCATTGATATGCTTCAAAATTATTTTACAATATATATCAGAAGTCTTTTCTCTTCAAAAAATTATCCTACTACTAATGACTTTTTTATTCGGTCTTGGTTTCCCTTTTATAGATAGATAAGGATAGCGACAAGCTTCAAACCGTTTCATTTCAAAAAATATCTTTTCAATTACCTAAATCAAAAGGTCTTAATTATCATTATTTACATGTGGTTACATAAAATTCATGAAAGATAATAAATGAAGAGAACTCATTAGATGTTGAAGTCTAGAGCACTTGCAAGACATCAAATTCCATTAGTCATCGTAAGGTACTCATGATCATTCTGATCTAGCAAGGTCCTCTCTCCATGATAGCATCTTCAATGCTCGGTACTTCACAATTTCTAATACCGGGCCTATTCTTTAGGGGGAGATAGATATGTCTACTCCCATTTGAACACCATATATTCATCAAGCCATTTATATTCCTAGATCTTTGATATGTTGGCAAGGTGACTTCTCCATCTGTTGTCTAATAATCCTCTAGTCTCTGCAATGAGCTTTGAGTATCCAAAATCCAATGCAATCATCATGTCCAACATCAAATTAAAACTATAGACATTTATATCATGATCTTGTTGTAAAAGAGCAATGTAATTTGGGACTACTTGTTTGAACTCACTTTTCCAACTGGTGAAATATTTAACTGATCATCTTCTCCAAGCATCCTAGGCACAAACCTTTGTTTGATTATATGGAAAGATTCTATTCTTGTAGTAATATTTTGGATCTCCCCTAACACATACTAGGACTCATCAATCACCAGTTTCACCATCCTTTCTATGGGATTTAAAGTTGCAGGTGCATCCACACTTCTTTGTAATACCTTGCATAATGTGCTCAATGTATGATGGATGGGTTTCCATTTCTTAAACAAAGGATCCAAAATGAGATCATGTGCTTTCATCTGTTCTACTACTTGGGATGGAGAAGTATAACATTCATTCACATTATCTACCTTATCTATCATCATCTTGATTCTATGCTCCAAGACTTTTTCTAATGCACCATAGATTTGTTTCCTTACTTTGGTCTCCTCATTGCACTTCTTTAAGTTTCTAATTTCTTGCTTCAAGGCCTCTATTTGATCAGTGGAAGCAACATCAGTCTTAAATGGGTTGAGAGCTGGTACACTACCATTTTAGTACTTTGAGAAGGGCCTGCCCCTTTTAGTTGCTGCTTTAACTTCACATTCTCTGAAAAAGGCAATAAATGTAATTTTGAGCAAAATTTTGATTTTGATGTAGATGTTAAAGGCTAGCAGTGAAATCATTGTAGATAAACTATAATTTTTGAGAAATTGGGGTAAAGTAGTTGAATATCTAGAGGATAGATGGTTATTCAGAAAATTTTAGAAAATGATGTAATATGATTTTTTTATCAATAAAGCAAAAAATATTATTACCGATCAAAATATATATATATATATATATATCATGAAGTGCAATGATTCACAATTACATTGAATACAATATTAAATATCTTCAATTACAGTATGGAACAATGGAAATTGATCCATGAAGTGTAGTATAATTATAAATACCTAAAAGTTGCTAATTCTCTTCCATTTCCCAAACAGAGTTAGGGTCCTCAAACTGGCGTTCATCATCAGATAAAGTAAAAGAGTCATCTTGAATTTGATTCTGAGTCTACACTTCATTTTCTTTGGCCTGTGTCTCAAATTCAACATTCATTGTGTGAGTTGTGTCACTGTCAATGTCATTTGCCCCAGTCCCACTGCCACTACCATTGCCACTGCCACCAATACTAGTGTTTGGAATTGGAGTGTTGCACAACCCGGTCCTTCTTCTTTCACATGTGGACCTCCAAATTGCGAGAGCCCTTTCAAAAGGAAAATTAAAGACATTATACACAGTTCCTTCAACCTCAAGCAATTTTCCAAATTCTTGTCTAGTTTGTTTCTTAACTTTGATTTCAAAAACCCCAATGTACTGAAAACTCTCTCATCCTCCACCGACCCCAATATCATTGTTTGACATAAATTAGCAAGTTTGAAATATTTTGATATCAAACCACACAATATTTCACTCTGATCTAAGTTTTTTCAAACCTTTTTTATTGATCCCTATTCAAGGGCTTTCTCCTTGCTCATGGATTTATACTAGTCCCTCATAGTTGTTGTAAAACTCCTATATTGTTTTCTAAGCTTAGCTTCATTTAAAATTCCTTCTATTTTCTGCTCATCATATGTTACACTTTTCAAAAATTGTTTGATCAAGATTTTTACTTGATCATGAAAATATTTTGGGTTCTCTCAGTTTTCTCAAAATTGAGGATAAAAATACCCATGGCTTCAAGTATTTCATGTCAAGGGAATCTTTCACGTATCTTTGAGGAAAGATATTTTGCAATTTCCTTCAAATTATCACCAACATATTTTACAATGCCTTTAAAATCTTCCTCCTTAATAACTACTTCTCTGCTAGAGCGTCTGGTTATGTTACAATGGTACATTGGTATCTCATATCCATGTACACAGATACATAAGTTCCCACTTGCATTAAACTGTAAACAATTATCAGGATTATTCAAATCAGTAATTTTCCACCACATGAAATAATTTGGGCCATCTTGTGTTAGATCTAGATATAGATGATCAAGGGCCAAGCATGTATGTTTATGTAGATTGGCATATTCATTAATATACATAGTTATGTCTTGGGCTTTCTTCACAATATTTTTCATCTCATCCAACATGGGGAGAAGACTAGTTAAAGTCAAGAGTGTCTCTATATCACTTAACCTATGTAAGAGGTCAGGATCTTTTTCTACTTTGTTGTGATGCCCGTACATCACTCCAATCAAGGATTGATATTTTAAAAGAACTCGTTGCACTGGTCCATGCAAGGAGATCCATCTGGTACCAACATCCTTGAGAAGCTTGTTTCCTAGTGTTATTCCCTCAGAAAAATTTTCAAATTCTACAAAAAAATTGGGACTTCGGAAAAAGTATGCGTGGATCTCGTGGACTATATTTTCAACTTTTGATATTGTAGGAAACTTGCTTACAATTTTGAATGCTAAATTCATTTTGTGGGCCATGAAGTGAATGCCAAGCATGTATGGTACACAAGTAGTTTGTAACTTTATGCAAATACTGGTCCTTTGACCTTGCATCACTGTAGCTCCATCAGCTCCTACACACACCAACTTTTCAGCAATTGTCAACTCATCCATACCTACAATTTCATTCAAAGATTTCTTGACTAGCTCAAATCTATTTTGCAATGTTGAATTGTCCTTCATTTTATGAACACAGAGAAGATGAGCTTGGTGAACATGTCATTCTATAGTATACAAATGCATACAGACCCAAGAAGTATTGTCTACCACAATAACTTCATCTAAAGATAATGCAATGAAATTTGACTCTTTTTCTTTCTCCTTTAAATCTTCCTTTTCAACTGCAGCAAGACAATTTTCCCATTCCCATCTAGCATTTACTGACCAATGTGAGAAGGGATAGTGAGAAACATTCAAAAAAGATAATAAACCAGAATATTCTGGGTAGTATGTCATAGGATGCCCTTTGGACAAAATATGAAAAAAAACACACTCATCTGAACAATTTTTGACATATTTGTTGCTTCCATTTCTTTTCCAAATTGAGCCTCAAGTGTACATTTACATGTAGCAATTTTTGACATTATTTTTTCATGCTCTTCATTATCCGCGGCATACCTAACATGAATACATTCTTCCTTTGATTTCCATCGTATGAATGATTGTTCATTTCCGTCTATGAATTTTTTTTCATAAAATTTACCAATATGCTTTTCTATAGTGTCAATCTTTAGCTGCAACATCTTGGCTCTTCCACATTTCCAACTAAAAATCGTACATTTGGCCAATGTTGCCTTTTCAATATCATTTGCATTTTCAATCCCCACTGGTACCATGAATGGGTACTTTAACAACCAACCAAGTTGAAAATTCCTTGTCATTTCCCACTCGCGCCCCATTTTTTATTTGCTTCTTCTTTTCTTGCTACCAACATCCTCATCCTCATCTAAGTCAATTATCTCATTTTGTCTAATCGGGCCCAAGGTATCCCTTGGAACATCTTCTACAGTATTTCCATCCTCAT
This sequence comes from Sequoia sempervirens, assembly GCA_007258455.2. Lineage (NCBI taxonomy): Eukaryota > Viridiplantae > Streptophyta > Pinopsida > Cupressales > Cupressaceae > Sequoia > Sequoia sempervirens. Next base: position 44,598,334 of record VDFB02271358.1, read on the forward strand.
TTGATATATTTTGATTTAAATCAATGGCAATCTCAACTTGACCTTTCGGTGGCAGTGAGGTATTGTGAATGCTACCAATATTTGGTGGAAGAGTTGATGATGTAGCTCCATCTTGACCTAATGGATCAGAAGCTTTGGAAATTACAAAGTAAGATTGTATGGTACGTCTAAGTTTTTGGCATTTTGATGGCCTCCCAATCTCTTCACCACCCTGAGGAGCAGTAGGATCCTTACCCTTGTTGCTCGAGTCACTCGACATATTGATCTTTCACTTCGAATAAAAACTGCCAACTGGAAAAAAATGTCTTCTTGTTTAAGAAGGACAAAGAATATTGATCCCATTCCCTATTCAATATCATCTTCAAGACTGAAGCAAGAATGGAAAAGAGATAAAGAAAACTTATTATTATGACTAATAACACTATGAAGAAATTATCATTCACCTTTAAGTCTACGTTTTCAAATTTCGCTGACTTCTAAATCGAGAAATAGAACCTCAGAATTGAACAAAATATGTAAGAATAAATGACACTTTTGATTATATTTATATCAATCCATATTTGGAAAATTCCGTAGGATTTTTAAATGGTATATTAAAAATTTGGCAAATTCTCGCGTACTTATACAATGATACGTTGTATTTCAAGGCGAAATGTGTCCTCAAATGTAATTATTTTTTAATGTTATTGGCAAAATAGGTCCTCATAAGCAACTATTTATAAATTTTAATTGGCGAAATGGGTCTTCACAAGCAACTTTTTGTAAATTTTAATTGGCGAAATGGGTCCTGATACAATGTCATTTTAATAGTATTGGCGAATATGTAGATATTTTATTACATGCTTCCAGGATTCCAAGTGAAAATATTAGTTGGTCCATTTGAAACGTAATGGTGAATTTGTTTCTTAAATATGCCTCATAAAAAAAATTGTTGGTGAATAGACATGCATTGGACCAATAGTTCATAAAATTCAGGCGATTTGGACACCCTATTGGGTGTGAGAAATTCACCAATTTTGACTTGGTTGATTCCTAGAATTCGCCAATTGGCGAAGATTCGCCACTAAATTTTTCCCTGTTTGCATCACTGGCTACATTAGCAATCCATTCTTCAAATTTTGGAAAAGAATCACCTCCACTCAAATCATGATGTCTACACTTTTGAGGTCAATGTTGCATCCAAGTTTGATTCTCTTCTACATATTTTCTACATAGAATATTAACATACAAATAGTAAGATTAATAATATAAATGTGTAAATGCAATTGAGTAAATAAATTATTTTGTAAATTCTACGCCACTTATCAAACGAAGATGTGTTTTGAAGAATATAGGCATGTATCACACTTCTTTCTTGATGTGATAGCTTGAAGTGAAAACTATTTCTTTCTAATACTTTACCTGCAACTCTCTCATCTTTGTCATCATCCCATACACATCGATTGACATTTTTTAAATCCTTCATATATTATGTGCAAAATCCCATGGCCTCTTGCATTGAATATCCCTCAGACATGCTCCCTTCTGGTTTTTCCCTAGTTATATGAACTTTTTTTTAAAAACCTTCATATATCATTCTATAGGATAAATCCATCTCATTCTTACTAGGCCACAATGCTCTAGTTCATATTCTAGAAGTATCAAAAGATGCATAGAAATGTTAAAGATTATTGGTGGAAATTCCTGTTCCAATAGACAAAGGACTTCAAAAACCTCCTCCCTCAAAGTATCAAAGTTTGAAGGATCTAATACATGTAAACTCATTCTCTTTAATATTAGGCCCAACCTTATAATTGTCAATCTTGGCCCCTTTCCCAAACTTGATAAATTTATCACAATAGGTAAAATATTCTTGAGTATGACATGATAGTCATGGGTCTTGAGGCCTCTTAAGCTATTAATGTCATTTTGTATTCTACTACTACTACTTACATATCTAGTGGGAAAGCGAGTCTGAGACATCAACTGGAAGAATTGTGCATGGTGTTCCTTTGTCTAGACATAAGGAGCACTAGGTTTTCTATATTTTTCATCATCATATTTTTCAAACCATATTTCGACGAATCTTTAGTTCTTGAAAGTCTTCATCTGATGAAATAGTATCAAAAGTACAAAAAAAAGTTTCTATAATAGCATAGGCTATATTTTTCTCATTATGCATAAAGTCAATAGTATGCCTAATGGTTATATCCTTAAAGTATGGCAGTTCTAATAGAATATGCACAACTGTATTACACTGCTTTCATTACATGGATCATATCTACTACGAGCAATCCCATCATTTTCAATTATAAATGACATTATTTTTTGTCCATTCTCAATAATGTAATCACCCATTATTAGCAATGGTGCTTCACGATTCTCTTCTTGACCATTGAAATGTGTTTTTTGTCGACGATATGGATGTTCCATTTTAAGGTAAGCACGATGTCCACAAAAAATGCACTTATGCAAAATTCTTGAGTGCCTCAAAAAATCCTTAAAGTTGCAAGTAGGACATCCATGGTATCCATGAACAATGAGACTAGACAAAGTACCATATGCAAGAAGATCATGATTCATAAACAATAAGGAAGCTCTTAAAGTGAATTTGATTGAGTGACCATCCCTTAAAGATTGAATTGCTTCAATTCCTTTCCACAATTCCATTAGCTCATCATTTAATGGATCTAAATAAGCATCTATTGTATCTAAAATCACACTTTTTCTTTCCTCATACGTATAATCAATGATAGCATTAAGAAAAATAGTTTAGTTGCTAAACATGGAGGCAAGTTATAATTTATTAAAAACACTATTCAAGTTGACCATTTAGTACTTTGATATGAGAATGGGTTCACCCCATCTAGAGAAAAACCCAACCTTATATTACGAGGATCTTGAGAAAAATTAGGCCATTTGTTATCAAATTCCATCCACATCTTAGAATCAGCCACATGTCGTTTTCCATCAGTGCTCTTATTTTGGGCATGTCATTGCGTAAGTTCAACAATGTCTCTGCACCTATATATTCAGATTAACCGTGGGATTATTGAAAAGTGGAAAAGAACCTTTCTAGGAACCATAGCTAATTTCAACCCTTTTATATACCTCACTTCATGACATTTCAGACATTCACTCTCACTTGCAAAGATTATTGTGAAATAATACACAACCATTCACACATGTGTGGATGTTTTCATACCCTAAGCCTAGCTTAGTGATTTTATTTTTACATTGACTTTTTTTTGTTGTTAATGTGGATTCGGGTGGTAACAACGAACTTAATAATTCCAATAACTGATCTACACTCTCATTTGTCTAACCAAGCACCACTTGCAAGTTAATAATTTGAAGGATTGTTGTCAATCGACTTAACTTGCAATTAGCATACACAAGATTTAAAGCATCCTCCATCGACTTGGCCCAATCATCGTTTAGACCCTCATTCAACATTCTATCAACTTCAAACCCTTCATCTAACATTGTTGCCTCTTCATCTATGTTTGGTGCCACTTCATCTATGGTTGTTGCTTCTTCATCTCTCACACTCTACAATTCTATCATATCTTTATAATAATTGTAATCCCAAGGGCTTATACCACTATGCCCATATCTTATCATATTTCAATAAATTACATTTTCTTTTTTCACCTTTCCATCAATAAATTCATTACATGGACATGGATATTTTTCCATGTCCCTCTCATTGGATACTCTCTCATCATATGCATGGTATTGGTTTATAGTCAACCTTCGACATTGATCCATTTGTAATGTTTTGCATTCTAGTATTAATTTAGTTTCCTATTTCAAGAAAAAGATAGAAATATGAAAAACTCAACTTACTCAGGATCTAATACATGTAAACTCATTCTCTTCAGCACTCTTCAGCACTTACCTAGAATTAAGAGCACTTCACAAAATTAGGATATAGAGCACTCTATAGAATTAGAATTAGAGCACTCTATAGGATACACAACACTCTACAACAATTCAAATTCAAGAAATACAATTGGGCATCACTCTACAAAATCGAATGTTCTTCCTCTACATAAATCTTTGTGATCATTTTTTTTACTTATAGGATTCTTAGCTATCAATGGCTAATTAGCAGGAAACATAGCAACTACTCTACCCTCATTTTTGTTCCCATATGCAAGAGGAAGAGATTAAAAGTATATGTTGTAAAGTATCTATTACTGGCACCTCACCATTTATATTTCTAATATAAAAAATATGTGTTGCAGTTTAAAAAAAAAACAATAATGGTCAAATTATAATACACAAAGATAAGGAAACTTTGGGGTTTTTGTATACTATTTGTTTGCATTTATAGGAGCATGTTGTAATTCTAAAAATCTCATTGATCATGTAGACTTATGTTCATTTTACATGTCATCTACAATGTGCATAAAAGAAGACCGTGATGACTGGAAATAAACAAATGTTTATTTTATCCATGTTTTATTGAGGGCCTTCCTTGTCTAGATGATAATTAAAAAAATGCTTTAGCAATGGAACACAAAATTTATGCTTGTTTTATTGATGAACCACAAGCATTTAAGTATATGGCAATCTTTTCAATGTTAATGAATACACAAACACTAACAAACAAGCTAATGAATTATTTGTTGTAACTTTGAGAATTACTTACTAGCATAAATTATTAACATGTTGAGATAAGATGACTTGTTCTAACAATTTATATGCTCCCATGTGTGGACATATAGTATCAATTAAAATAGCTTGATGACCACATTGGTTTGATGAACTAGCATAACTTTCAACTATGCCATATGAGACCATCTTCGAGGATTCCATGCAATTAATGGATTAGACTTGCACACAATGTTACCCAAGCATTGAGTTCTAGGCTAGGGACATGAGCCGGTGGTTTAATGGAAAAGTGAATAAAGGAATTGAAATTTGGATGCATGTTTCAAGTTCAATTCCCATATGCTCCAAAATGTGTATAGGAGACTAATGAAAAATGGTTTGCTAAAATTAGAATTGTCTATATGGTTATGGTACTCAGTTGCCTATGTAACTATTGTAAATTAAACCAACCAATAACAAACTAGTTATGATGTACATGCACTACCCATTCCATGAAGTGAAAAGGAGCCTCAGGGATTAGGTTGGTGAATTGGTTAGAAAATTAGAAATTAATACTATACCCATGCATGATAACATGGAACACAAATAGAAAACTATGAGATATGGTCACTATATTGTATTGATTATAAAATGAATAAAATCCTCCAACTCTTTCACAATCTCAAGAACTCCAAATTGTTACATGGTATTCAATTTCTTATGACAAGATACCCTCCTATTTATGTAACTCATCTCTTATAATACACAAGGAAGTATATTTCTTTTTGTCCCAATACAATACAATAGCATTGCTCTCTCCCTAGCTATCTATGGCCTTGATTTATAGTTGCAAGCCCCATGAATAATTTTACAAACACTCTTTGAACATTTCAACTAGAATAACCCATAAATAAAATAGCATAAAGAGGAACTTGACCCAAATTCAAAGTTCAAACCCAACATAGAAATACTTTGATATGATAATCATTCATGCATATATGATTTTAGAATTTTCATTTGAAGTAGACAACTACTTTTCACCCTTTTGCAGAAATATCTCCAACCCTTGAACACTTGGGGTATACACAATCCTATAAATAGAGTTATTTTACATAGATTTTTACAATGATAGGAAGAAACTAGTATTTCCTACTATACGAAATTTGTCAAGTGCTTTTAAAGGAGAAACTCTAGCTGAATTTTGAAACCTGCTCACAAGGAAAAGAAAACACAAAAGAAAGGGAGAGCAGGCCAGCTTCCACCCAACCATTAATGGGTCATCAAGCCCTTATGGCTCTCACCATTACCCCCTAACCAAGAGAGCCTATGAGGACCCTAATGAATGCATTTTATACACACAAAGCTTTACACTAGTTTCATCACAAAATCACACATAGGGATTACCTTTTTTATGGCTATAAAATTCAACATGAGACAAAATAATAACTATTCAACATGAGACAAAATAATAACTATGTAAATAAATAGGATTTATACAAATAATGGATGCATTGATGCTCAAGCAGGACCCACAAACACTCATACTTGGAACATTCAAATTTATAACCATTCATGAACTTCACAAGGATCCATACAATAACTACTTAATGTATTGAGGGTTTTGAATTTCCTCTGAATTTTCTACAAAGGGTATCCCCAAATTTGACTTCACTACAGAGGGCCTCGCCGACTTTAATTTTTTTGCAGCAAACTCTAAACTCCTTTCCCGCCTTTTCAAAAGTCTCCAGATCCTCTTTAAGCAAGCTTTATCACCCATGTGAGTAGTTGACCTCTATCAAATTCTGCACTCTACTGTACTCCCCACTCCTACCAACAATTTCACAATTCTCTATTAACCCTACGCGCAATACAAACCACTCCCACCAATAATTTCCCAAAAGTTCATATTTTTGAATTACCCACTTTAATATCATATTGTCTAATTTTTATTTGTGTGGCTAATTATTTAGTCATTTATAGCTTTGATTTTACCTGACAATCAAATTATTCATTTATTTAGTCTTTTATAGTTGTGTTGCAAAAAATGACTAAAATTTAGTCATTTTTAGTTGTCGTGACTAAAATTTTTAGTGACAGTCATTTATTTGCCAAAATTCTACTAGTGGCTTAGGAAAGTGTAATTCTATTTTAGAATTTTTTAAAGACTTGAAATTCAATCTAGGAGTCTTTGAAACTAAAGTTAACTTGAATTTGGTTGAGTAATAATATAATTCCATACTCCTTAGAATGGATTGGATTTAATATCATAGTACTAAGTTGGTTTATATGAATAAGATGGTTCATTATCTAGATAATTTATGAAATTGGGTAGAATTTCAAGGTGTTTGAGTAAAAGAAAAGATTTAAGCTAATTTATGCTATTTAGTTGAAGAAATAAACTATGAAAGGTAATCAATTATTTAAATTTTTGATTGTATGAGCCTTCTAAGGATAAGGAAGTGACTTTTTCAAGGATTTCCTAGGTTACAAGAATTTAGGAATGCTCTTCTAGAAGAATTAACTAGGGTACAACCTACTCAAGATTTTGATTTCTTGTTGATATAATTATAAAATAAGAACCTAATTCTAAATCTCCTTAACATATAAATATAATAAATCTTAAGGATCTGAAAGTGTAGTTGCATGATTTGTTAGTTAAAGGGTTGATAAAACTCTATTGTGTCATAATGGGGAGCATGTTGGTGTTTATTAATTCAATTATTCAATTATGAAATAACTAAAATATTATCAATAATGTGATGACTAAGAATCAATATCCACTACCTAGAGTCAACAATCTATTTTATTAGACTAATGGAGTAGTCATATTCTCTAAGATAGACTTGTTGTCAAGTTAACATTAGTTGTGAATTTAAGAAAGTGATGCTCATAATGATTTTTCTATGTATTAACATTATGAATTTAAATATGTCATTTGGATTGAAAAATGCAATGCCTCTATTTATGAATCTCATGAACAACATTTTCTATGATTTCTTTGATCATTTCATGCTCATATTTTTGGTTGATATTTTTTTTTCCTCTAAAATAATAAAGAGCATGAACATAATGTATGTTTAGTGATGCAAATATTTTAGAATAACAAAAGTTATGGAAAACAATTCAAGTGAACTAATTATTTTACAAGGAACTTCATTGCTGGGAGCATATCATTTCTAGAATTTTTTTTATGTGGACCCAATAAAGATTAATGAAATTAATATTTGTTGGCACTTAAAAATGTGAATTAATGTGAAACTTCATGGGTCTAATAATCACTAAAAAGTGCTAATTAAAAAACTATAAAAATATCCTACAATAATAATCATGTCCTAATTTTTTAAGTAGATTAAAATACCATCCATAAACACCAATATAAATTTATCTACTATATCTAATAAAATAATCATAAGATTCATTAATGTTGTAGGTGCATTGGTAAACTAAAAGAGTGGTACCATAAATTTGTAATAGCCATATTTTTTTCTAGATGTCATCTTGCGAATATATGCATCTATTATGTAAAAATGATGATACTTTGATCCCAATTCAATTTTGAAGGATACTATTGTATCTCTAAGTTGATCAAATAGGCCTTCCATGAAGGGTAGTAGATATTTCTTTCTAACTACTATTTTGTTGAATATTCACTAGTTAATACGGATTTTGGGTGGATCATCTATTGGAAATATCCTTTATTTTTGCTCAATCTTTATTATGAGAATGATATACCTTTACAATTATTGATTTTGTGGTATCTTTGCTACACCCTTAATATTGGTGTACATCAGGTTACATAGTCAGCTTGTGGCTATCTTAACTCTTAATTAAGTCATATTATCATTATTATATTGTTATTTAGTTGTTTAGGTTGGTCTAAGGCTTATATAGGGCTATCTAAGTCATCCTAGGTGACATCCCAGGCATAAATAGGTATATATAGGAGATAGTGATTCTGAATTCATGATCATATTATGAATTGTGTTCACATTGGAGATATTTGGAGGTTTTCCCCCTTAAAGTGTCTTGCTATTCTCAGTTATTACCAAGTATTTGTAGCATATTTCATATCATCTTCTTCTATTGTGCAAGTTATTTCATTACAATCTTGGCATATTTCAAATTTTGATGAATTCCATTTTTAAGAAGTTCTTGAGGAAGTTTGTATTGGTATTCTTTGATTATATATTGATTTATAGCAAGACATGGGAAGAACACTTGCAGCATGTAGATCAAGTGCTACACGTACTCAAAGATCATCAACTCTATTCTAAGCCTTCCAAGTGTGCTTTTGGTCTTAAGGAGGTGGATTATTTGGGATACATATTTTTACATGAGGGAGTTGAACAAAAGGAAATAGGGTTCCACCTTTTAGGAGATGGAACAAGGGGTTTAGGACCTATTTCACTCTTAGTTCATTAGGAAACCAAGATCCCTCAACCAAGCAACTCAATTGAGGGAAGGACAACATAATAACAAGGGTGTGTACGATTTCCTTAGGTGTGATTAAAAGGGGGTTCACCACTAAGAAAATGCTTAGAAAGAAGGAAATGAAAGAAATATGCAAATCTAGCTATGTGTCCTAGAAAATAAACTCAAAATCAGAATAATAAACTAAGGATGAACAGAGAAGCACCTAGAAGATGAAGATGACTAAGAAAGACCTGAAAACTCTAAAAATTGTTGATCTTGATGTGCACTGGGACTCATACACCAGACTAGGTGATCTAGTCCCAGTTTAGGGTTTCTAGGTAGAAATAGTAATCTTTAGGTGACAAATCAGGCTCCTTTGAAAATTGGTAAAATGGTTGTACAAGGACTCATAGGCCCAAGGTGGTGATTTAGTTGCATTCACATAAATCCGCAAAACACACATCACAAGAGAGAGAGAGAGAGAGAGAGAGAGAGAGAAATGTTTTTTTTGTTAGTGGATGGGGGTTTGCCTCAGTCAGACCCTATTTCAGTAATTAAACTTTGAAAATGAATTGAAATAACATGAAGGAATGATGAATGAACAAATAAATGTAACAACACATCAAAACCTTGTTGAATCCTTGGAGTGTAGATCTGCAACTTGTATGAATTGGCTTCAATGGATGTAGATCTTGATCAGAACACTTGATATGGCTTTGAATTCTTGAACTTAGATCAAAAATGCTACATCAACATGTGAGCTCGCAATCACAAATGATGCATGAAGACCTTGACATGATGCTTGAATCTTGAATTGATGTTCCAAAATGCTTGATAATCATCTCTTGAATGCTCTTGAATACTTGAAAATATCTCTTGAAGGCTCTAGAACTAGGTGAGACTCTCTTTCTTGAAGATTCTTAGGTTGCTTAGGAAAAATAATGGTTTGAAACCTCAATTATATAGGCATTCCATCTAATTTACCATTTATTAGATCCCAAATGCTGAGATTCATGAAATTTGAATTGAAAACCTTGATTTCCCACTCAAAACCCTAAATAGGGGCCAAATGGAACTCATACACCCAAGATGGAATATGGGTCCCACCTAGGGGGACTCATATTCCCAAGGTGGAATATGGGTCCCACCCTAGCTTTTTGGGCTAAGGAAATGTCAGGGGGTTAGAATATTAAGTGTATTTATTGAATTTGTTAGGATTTCAATTGAAATAAGCCTCGAGATGCATAATAAAGTGTCTTAGGGGCCTATTAATGATGATTTGAAGGTCATAAATGAAAGAAGGGCCAAAACTTAGTGTGAAGATGTAAATAAATCCACTTTACAACACTAAATTAAGGAAAAATTAGGTCTATTTAGTTAAAAAGGGGCCTAGACTTAATGTGAATGTGTAAAACACATTACAACACTAAATCAAGGCAACATCAGGCTCAGTTTAATATTAATTATTCCCAAATTAAGTGTGAAAAATAGATACTTTTTTCTACACTACATGAGTAAAGGTGGATCCTAACAAAATTAAGGCTATCATGGAATGGCCTATTCCAAAAATGATTAAGAAATTGAGGGTTTTCTTGGGATTGACAGGATACTATAGAAGATTTGTGAAGAATTATGGCCGTATAGTAGCACCCCTCACAATTTTATTGAAGAAGGATCCTCTTCATTGGAACGAGTCTATTAATGCAACATTTGAGAGGCTAAAGGAGGCTATGTGTACAATTCCATTGCTTGCCACTCCAAACTTCACCAAGAACTTTATTGTGGAATGTGATGATTCATGAAATGGTATAGGAGTAGTACTCATGTAGGAGGTTTGAACAATTTCTTTTGAGATTCGTCAATTAAAGGGTAATAATCAACTCAAACCAATTTATGAGAAGGGAATGCTAGCTATTATTCATGTAGTTAAACAATGGAGGCCTTATCTAATGGGTAGAAACTTCAAGGTTAAGACAGATCATGATAGCCTAAAATATTTTTTGGAACAAAGATTATCTTTTGAAGAGTAATAAAAATGGGTCACTAAGATGTTGGGATATGACTTTGAGATTGTATATAAGAAAGGGAAGGAAAATATTGTGGCAAATGCACTTTTGAGGAAGGATGAGAAAGATGAAGCCTTGTTGTGTTCCCTTTCAATATTACAAGCAAATCAGGTGGAAGAAGCCAAAGTAGAGTGGTAGAATGATGTTGATATAAGTAATCTCATCCAACAATTAAGAGGTGGTCATAGTAGCTTAGATAAGTTTTTTTGGAAGGGAGATACTCTTTGGTATAAAGAGTGATTGTGTATCTCTGCAATAATTCCACTCTTAAACAAAATATTCTCACAAAACTTCATGACTCTCTAGTTGGTGGTCATTCATGATTTTTAAAGACATATCATCGATGCAAGCAAGATTTTTTTGGGAAGGGCTTAAAGGTGATGTTCAAAAATTTGTGGCTAAATGTTTGGTTTGTCAAAGGATTAAAGGGGAAACAATTAAGACTCTAGGCCTCTTGTAACCCTTATTTATTCCTAGCCAACATTGGGAAGAGGTATCCATGGACTTCATTATAGGGCTTCCCAAATCTAAAGGTCATAATGTTATCATGGTAGTATTGGATAACCTCACTAAAGATGCAAATTTCATTGCATTATCACATCCTTTTACAGCAAGTATAGTGGAAAAATATTATTTGGAAAATATACAAAATCTATGTATATGGTACACCTATGGTTATTGTCAGTGACCATGATCCTATCTTTACTAGTCATTTTTTGAAATATTTATTCTCATGTTTGGGTACTCAATTGGCTCATAGCTCTTCATACCACCCTCATTCAGATGGGAAAATTGAGGTTTTTAATAAGTGTTTGGAAGGATATCTATGTTGTTTCACTTTAGAGAAACAATCTCAATGAGTAGATTGGCTACCACTAGCAGAATGGTACCAGTATAACACTTCTTTTCATAGCTCATCAAAAATGTCTCCATTTTTGGCACTATATAGATATCATCCATCCATCCATCACATCATCATTGAAGGTTTCACCAAGATTTCAGATAGTAGAGGACCACTTGATTCTTCAACAACAGGCACTTTTAGGACTCAAGGAGAATTTAGCCATGGCACAAAATTAAATGAAGCAACAGGAAGACCAACATCGTAGTGAAAGAATTTTTGAAGTTGGGGATTGGGTCTTCTTGATATTGTAGCCTTATAAGAAAATCTCACTGAAGCAATAGAAAAAGAAAAATAAGTTGTCTCCAAGATATTATGGCCCATACCAAATCATGAAAAATATCGGTAGTGTTGCCTACAAGCTAGAGTTGCCACCAACAACAAAGATACATCTAGTGTTCCATGTTTCTTGTTTGAAGAAGGTAATGGACCATAATATTGTAACTCAAATAGTACTACCAGAGCTCAATTAAGTAGGAAGAATCATATTGGAACCATAGTACATTCATCAAACATGCACAAAGAAGCTAAGGACTACAACTCTCACTGAGTATCTCATCGAATGGAAGAATCTATGAGTTGAAGATTCTGCATGGGAGGATGAGGAGTTCATTCAGAAGAATCCACACTTGATTAGCATTGAGGACAATGCTTCTTTGAATAGGGGGCATGCTACACCCTTAATATTGGTGTACATCGAGTTATGAATAGTTATCGTGTGGCTATCTTAACACTTAATTAAGTCATTTTATCAATATTATATTTTTATTTAGTTGTTTAGGTCATCCTAAGGCTTATATAGGGCTATCTAAGTTGGCTTGGGTAATATCTTAGGAATAAATAGGTATATATAGGAGGTAGTGATTATGAATTCATGATCATATGGTGAATTGTGTTCTCATTGGAGATATTTGTAGGTTTTCCCCCTCGAAGTGGCTTGTTAAATTCTTAGTTATTATTAAGTATTTGCATCCTATTTCATATCATCTTCTTCTATTGTGCAAGTTATTTTATTACAATCTTGGCATCCATGAATTTTTTTAAGCTATGGTGTAAACATTAATCAATATGTGTTGTCATTTGCATTAGCTTTAGCATATTTCCAATAGATTAATCATATATCAATATTTTATTTTTATTCCTATTTTTTATCTCTTTAAGTGCCTCCTTTACATGTCTATCATCGTTGATTAATTGGCCCCATCATAATGCTTCTTTGTATAAGAAAGTCCCCATTTAGCTTGTGACTATCTCAATCATGAATAATGCACTACTAGTATGTTTGTGCCTTATTGTTTATTAGGATGTGATGCAACACTGATAGTGCATTGATCAAAGGTTACCCACATTATCTTTTGAATACCTTATCTATAGTATACAACATTTATACATGGACAATCTAAATTTTCTCAATATGTCTTATTATGAATTCACTAGCTTCATTGTATATTAACATATTTAAAAATATGTGGAAGCCTCTTATTACATCACACCTATTATTTGAATTAGAAATTCAACCTTAATAGAAAATCCTTTCTCACTAATATTTGATGATCTTACACGTATTCCCAACATTCATTAACTACATTTATATAATCTTACTATTGGTCCACATGTTTTTTTAACTATGCACCCCTAAACTAAGTTCCCACTTGTCATAATAACAAATGAACCCTAAGGTACACATCAAGACCTTGTCATCTTTTTTAGAGTGAATAAAATGATGGATTCATTTTTATAAGACTGATAGAGGCATTTGTTCCATGGTTGTTTCTTATTGCATCACCATTTTTCTTAGCATCAATGAGCGTCTTTTAAGATAAAATATTCACCTACTAGTATGTTATGGACTTTGTAATCTTTAAAAATAAACTCAACCATAACAAGTGGATATACTAAATAACCACATGTAAAGAGTACAAGTATTATGGGTATGAGCACTTCAACTATCTCATCTCGAGCTATAACCAAGACTTGTACAATTTATTTTCTCTAGAAACTAATATGTGTCTATTTTCTATTGCATCACATGATGCATTCACATTTGCAAGTTCTATACATATTTAATTTTATGGAAGCTAATGTGTAATGTAACAAAATTGTTATTATCAAAATAGTGTTATTAGTGTTCTTAGATTAAATATTTTTCATAAAGGATAACTAGAATAAAATACACACAATTAAAAAATTATCATTCTAGAATGTGAATAAATCTTCCCTAGCTTAGATCATTCAATAATACATAGTAATATAATTCAAGTCAGCATATATTTCCAAAAAAAATCATGTAAATTACAAAGCATATGAGAACAAAAATTTAATGGAGGAGAAATAAAATGTATAGAGGTTGTGAAGACATTCCTGTTGTTGTTCGAATAGGAGATCTTAATGCACTCAATATTACTAAGAACATTACAAATTGTTAGGGTTAGAAAGCAGATATCTAACAGTTAAATGTAGATTTGATCAATAAAACAAAGAAATAAAACACACAGAAAATTATAGCAGAAACAAGACAACACAAAGAATTTAACATGGTTCACCCAATCTGGGCTACATCCACAAAACCACATCCATCTAATGATTTTATTATCCAGTGTAAAACATATCACAATCTCGCTAATAATGCCCTACTGCAAGCCCCATCTAAATCGCTTATAACAATATTTTTAGAAGCTTCTAGAATTAGGGTTTTACAAAGTCATTTTTTATATTTTTTAGTGATTTTTCCTTTTTTGGTGATGATGCGAAAAATGGGAAAAAAAAATTATCGGGGGTTGCCACCCTCGAACCCCCACTTTCTAGGGGCTGCTGCCCTTGAACCCTCGCCTAGGGCCCGGCTCGGCCCCAGACCGAGCCAGACCCCAGCAAGAATACATGATGAGTGTATAGTATAGCATGATTAGTCACCACATACCAACAATCTCCCACTTGGAGACTGATCCTAGACAACACCACTACACTTATAGCTCCCACTAGAAATAAGCACCTTGGACCCTCCTACTTTGTTATACTTGAATTCAACCTTGAAGGCCAATCGAAGTTGAAGAGAAGCTCAATTTCTCCCTTGTCATAGCCTTCATAAACATATCCATTGGATTGGAATATGTATGTATCTTGTCCAGCTTGACTTTTCCATCCTCCAACACTGACCGAATGAAATGATATCTCAATTGTATGTGTTTTTTTTAGAGTGTAAGGAAGAATTCTTTGCAAGATGTATAGCACTCTGGTTGTCTGTAAACAAGTAATTTTTAGCTTGTTGTTTTCCCAACTCTTCCATGAAAAGTTGCAGCCATATCATATCCTTTGTTGCCTCTATTGTAGCAGCATGCTCTGCCTCTGTGGTGGATAAAGAAACCACCTTTTGCAACCAAGAAATCCAACTCACTGTTGTCCCACCAACTGTAAATACATAACCTGTGGTACTCTTCCTGGTATCTATATCCCCTGCTAAATCTGAGTCAACATAGCCTTTTAAATCAGTATTAGAGCCCCCAAAACATAAACATTTATTGGATGTACCTCTCAAATACCTAAGAATCCATTTTACCACATTCCAATGCTCAACTCCAGGATGACTCATATACTTGCTAACAACTCCTACAACATGTGCAATATTTGGCCTCGTGCATACCATGGCATACATTAAATTCCTATAGCTAAAGCATATGGTACCTTGGATATTTTTTCTTCCTCCTCTTGTGTCTTTGGACACATATCCTTAGTCAATTTAACATGACTGGGCAAAGGTGTGCTGACAACTTTTGCATTCTCCATATGAAATCTTTGTAACACCTTTTCAATCAGCCTAAGATAAAAACATTTTTTTTTCCTATCTCTTGTAAATTTCATACCAAGGATTTTCTTTGCTTCCCCCAAATCCTTCATAGCAAATGAATTTGTTAACTGTTGTTTTAACTCCCTTATGTGATCCATGTTAGACCCCGCTGCAAGCATATCATCAACATATAAACATAAGATAATGTAGCTATTATCATCTAACCTCTTAAAATAAACACAATGGTCTAAATTACATTGACTATAGCCTTGCTTAGCCATAAAACTATCAAATTTAACATACCATTTCCAAGGTGCTTACTTCAAGCCATATAGACTTTTCTTCAATCTGCACATAATTTTCTCCTTACCTTTGACCTCAAATCCTTGTGGTTGTTCCAGATATATTTCCTCTTCCAAATCACCATGGAGAAAGGTTGCTTTCACATCCAACTATTCCAAATGCAAATCTTCAACAACCACAATACTTAAAACGGTACGAATAAAAGTCATCTTAACAACTAGAGAAGAAATTTCAGCAAAATCAATTCCTTTTTTTTGTGCAAATCCTTTAACTAACTTGGCTTTAAATTTGTTATTACCTCCATCTTCCTCTTTTATCCTATAAACCCATTTGTTTCCTAAAGCCTTTTTACCTGCAGGCAACTTGCATAATTCCCAAGTCTTATTTTTCAGCAAGGAGTCCATTTATTCTTCCATTGCATGCTCCTGAACCTTTGTATCCACCTGCATAGCTTCATCATACCCTTCAGGTTCACCAGCATTTGTTAACAAAATAGAATACAAAGACGGAGAAAACCTTTATGGAGGTCTACTTATCCTTGAAGATCATCTAACATTCATTGGAGTTTGTGGTATTTGTTTTTGTTGTTTTTGTGGAGCATGAGGAACCACTGGAACATCGTTGTTTGGTGTATCATCCAGCACTACATAATCATTTTCTTTCTTCTCATGTTGCTGCAACTGATCTTTATACAACACTTTCTCATTGAATATGACATCCCTGCTTCTCACAATTTTTTTATTTTCAAAATCCCAAAGCCTATAACCAAATTCATCAATGCCATATCCAACAAATATGCATTTCTTTGATTTTGCATCTAGCTTGGTTCTATTTTCAGAATCTACATGTGCAAATGCTTCACAATTGAAGGTCTTGAGAAAAGAATAACTCACCTTCTTACCTATCCATGATTCCTCTAGAATACCACAACCCAAGGGAACTAAAGGACCTCTATTGATTAAATAAATAGCAGTGTTTACAACCTCTTCCCACATGTTTAAAGGCAGCCCAGCATGCAATCTCATAGTTCATGCATCCTCCATTATTGTTTTGTTCATGCACTCAGCCACTCCATTTTCATGTGGAGTCCTTGGAACCATTTTATGCCTATGAATACCATTAGAGGAACAATAATCTTCAAACTCTTTGCTACAATACTCACCACCATTATCAGATTTGAGACATTTTAACTTTTTACCTATCTCATTCTCAACCAAGCTTCTCCATTTCTTAAAAGTTTCAAATACATCAGATTTTTTCCTAAGGAAATAAATCCATACCTTCCTTGTTGCATCATCAACAAAAGTGATATAATATTGAGAGCCACTAAGAGAAGATATTTGAGTTGGTCCCCATACATCTGTATGCACAAGCTCCAATTTCTCATCTTTCTTTTGCTTCCCATCCTTGAGAAAACTCTCTTTTTTTTTCCATACACACAACTTTCATAGAAATATATATTAACACATTTCAGACCTAGTAAAACATTCTTTGAATGAAGTACTTTCATACATTTTGCACTCATATGCCCAAGTCTATTATGCCACAGTGTTGATTCAGAATCCATAGCAATTGTTTGATTTTTTGTCTACTGAACTGCAACAACTGTTCCTAAACATTGATTTTTATTTGCAATAGCTAAAGTAGAAGGAACAGTATGACCTGTACAAAGATATAAGGTGCCTACTTTCACACCTTTTGTAACTTTCCATTTTTTATCACTAAATGTAACAACACAACCATCATCATCTAGTTTCCCTATTGAAATTAAATTTCTTTTTAACTTTGGAACATGCCTTACCTCATGTAGTAGCCAATGATTCCCATTCTATAACTTAATCTTGATTCTTCCCTTTCCAACAATTTGACAGGGTTCATTATCTCCCAAATAAACCAACCCAAAATCCCTTTGGACATAATCAAGAAAATAACTTTTATGGGGCATAGCATGAAATGAAGCCCCTGAATCTAACACCCAAGAATCATTAGTATTGTCAAAGGAAAGAATCAAAGAATCCTCATTAGATTTATTACTTACCACATTTGCCTCTTTATTTCCTTCCTTTTTGTCTCCTTTATTTTTCTGAGACCAGCAGTCTATCTTTAAATGACCCGGCTTACCACAGTAGTAGCAATCCCTCTTGTCTCTAGATTGGGACCTTTTGTCCTTTGATTTTCCTCATGACTTCCCACGACTTCCAGAATTTTTTCCTCTCTCCTTTGTTTTGCCCTTGCTTTTTCATTCAAAACACTTCCTAATGTGGATGTTCCACTTGAGCTTTACCTATGAATTTCATCGCTCAAAATAACACCAACGACATCATCAAATTTCAATGTATTTGAACCAGACCCAGACTTGCTATTAGCCATTACCAAGCTATTCCAGCTTTCTAGCAAAGAACACAAAAATAAAAAAAGAGCCCTAACTTCTTCATCAAAGTTTACATTTACAAAAGTTAATTGACTAGTAACTGTATTAAACTCATTTAAATGATCAGCAACTAACCCACCTACCATTTTCATATTAAATAAACGCTTCATAAGAAATACCTTATTTGAAGCGGAAGGCTTTTCATATAACTTCACTAGGGTTTCCATCAACTCTTGATTTGTCTTTGTTGTTGTAATATTGAATGCCACTGATTGTGCCAGACATAAATGAATGGCTCCCAGTTCCTTTAGGTCTAGAAGATTTCATTCCTCATCACTCACTATTGTTGGTTTCTTGGATGTTCCTTCCAACGGCCTCCATAAATTCTTCTGATAGAGATAATCCTCCATATGCATCTTCCATAACTGATAGTTCTTCCCATTGAATTTATCTACCTTCAATTTACCCTCGTCCGCCATCGCTCTCACTTAACTGTGAGACTCCCACTCAACTGTGAGACTTTCCTGCAGATGATAATTGAACACAACCCGCTCTGATACCACTTGTTAGGATTTGTATGCAGAAAATATCAATTAAATGTAAATAAAGATTAAATAGAGGAATGAAAAACATAAAAATTATATTGTCTCTCACTGTTATTATTTTTGTGTTTTTCATTCCTTTGTTTAATCTTTATTTGCATTTAATTGATATTTTTTGCATACAATTCCTAACACAAATGTGTGAGTAGGTTGTATGTACCCCTCCTATACATTTCTTTATTGTCATCCCTTGTTACAATGATAAAATTATGGTTTAAAATAATGGGTTATCATCTTTCAAGAGATTGGGGTGCTATTTTTTTTTTGCAATAATTTTTTTATTGAATTACTCTTGTATTCATCCTAGTGATATTCTTTTATGACATTCCTCAAGTGTTGAAAATATCTTTAAAATAATTGAATATTCTAGCCACTTAGGATTTTATTATCCAATTTCTTGAAATGCATGAGCAATTTAAGAAAGCATTAGGAAAGGTGGTACTACTGGATCATTTGGAAGATGTCACTACCTTCATCAACAAAGTAGACATCCCTAGTATAAGGTGCACTTATTAAATTGTTTCTTCAATAAATCCATCAAACAAAACACGTTGAATAATCCAAAGAGGTTTGGTTTAGAAAAACTTATTATACCCAATTGATTCTTGAACAAAGGTCTACTAGATTACTTAGCAATATAATACAAATACTAGGTAGGTTAAGGGCATTGATGGAAGATTTATCTTTGAAAATAGTAAAGAGTTGATTAGAACCACCTTTGAATTGACTACAAAGGAATATCATAAAATAATCATAGCATTTATTTATCCTCAAACTATTACAAGGATTGATAGAGATGTAAACTAAAATATTTTCCTAATCATAGGTTGAGAGAAAATTATTATATACTACAAGGCTATTTAATCATATCCCAAAAATGAGTTAGGACTTTTTTATATAGAAAAATTTAATGGCTACATTAGATTTCAACATATCAAGTAGTTTTTCAAGTGAGGGAAATCAATTACAAAAATTAAATCTAAACTACTATGATAATGCTAGTGGTTAATGTTCTAAAGTATTATATGAACATATTGTTTGTGAAAACATCTAAAATTAACAACATTGTGATGAGACACCTAACATAGCCACTTTTGTCACTATCAACACTTTACTAAGCCCAACCCCCCTTTGTAATTAGGTTGTATACAATGTAGCCAAGAGGAGGCCCTAAAACCCATTTTTCCAATCCCAATTTGAACATAGAAAAATAATGGAAAATTTTGGTTCGACATCGTATTTTAGTAGCTACAATGAACAACAAGTGGAAAAATGTGGGATAGCTGGATAAAAATCTACTTGCCCCTTTTTTCGTGTTAAAGCTCTAAACTTTCCCATTACAATATATATGGAAGGCCTAGCAACATGTATGTGGGTTTCTAAATTGGAAAAAGGACTCCTTACAACATGGTTTTAGCTTTTTTATGTCTTCTATTTGGTGGAACAAACTTGTCCAATATCATGGGCAATTGCTTGTTGTCACCTTTCCTAAGCAAGTGCTTTATCTTTCAAGAAAGGAGTGGAACAATTTAATGATATATAGAAATTTGATTCCCTAGATTGGGCTAGTTGACAATATATCAAGAATGTATTCAGCTTAAACAACAGGTATAAAGGCTTCATGGTATTTGTGAAATTGTTGGTTCCTATAAAGTTCCTTATGAAAATATGTACACCCTTACATTGCAATGTTTTTAAGGATTGGTGGTGGATTGATAAATATCCTTTTTTCTTGTTCCCATTGAAGAAGATTTACTTTAAATTTCTCCTGAATATGAAGTTAAACCCAAGACTCAACATAAGATGGAGTTGCAATTTTCAAGAAAAGAAATGGAGAAGTTTAAGTGCAAAAATTTGGAAATCCAAGGTAGAGGCCAATGCACAAATTCTGACTATGAAAATTTTACACCATAAGTTGCCTGTAGGGGATAGGATAAAATGTGAAAATTCAAGAAGCTAAATGCCTATTTTGTCAAAAGAGTGAAACCACTAAAAATATTTTTTGGGACTATTTTAGAGCAAGAGTAAAATGGAACATAATTTTTAGTCAGTTACCTTTTGTGTTTGATCAAGCCTTACATTGGAAAGAAGCATTATTTGGTGTTAAACTTCATAATAATATAGTTGTTGATTTTATGAGACAATGTATTTTTATACATTTATGGAAAAGAAGATGTTTATCAGTGTTTTCTAATCATATTTTGCATTAGGAAATAAATATTCTAAATTTTTACTCTAACATCATGTCGGAATTCATTGTTTTATGCTCGCAATGGAGGATGAGACTCAAAAATGGTGATATTAACAAGCATTTGGACAAGATTAAACATCATTTTTTGCAGCTATATGCAAGGGAACTTCATGGTGGAAAATATTTACAAAATAAATTAAGTTTAAAGTGTAATGAATTTGGTTAGTTGAGTTTCTAGGTGTAATGTTGGCTGCAACTCTCAGCTGGGTGATTGTTAGTGTTTTTCCTTAAGCTAAGTTTCATCACTTGTGACAAATATTGTATTGTTGGATGTAATTTCTCAAATGTGATAGTGTTATTGGTTTTTCATAGCTAAGTTTGTATGCTTCATCTGGTGATGTTGTTCGTTGTAATTGTCCTTTTTTGAGTCCCTTCATTGGATTGTTATTTGTTTAATTTGTAATTCTTCTTCCAGCATTTTTCAATACAAAAAAAACACCATACTAGGCCTTTTGTAACCACATTCTCATCATCTCAACACTAATTAATTTATTAAATTATATTATTTAAGTATCCAAGGCTTATCCTCTACCATTCCCTTTATCATACAATTAATTAAATAAATCATATTTATTTAATTAAGCTAACATTCTACATGCATTTCCCCATAATTGATTAAAAACAATCTAATTATTTTATTAATTACCCTAAATCACCAATTTCTAGTCCAATCCCACATTAATGAGATAATCATGTCACATTCATTATTTAAAATAAAAGAAATCCATATCACCAATCCAATGTCAAACTAACAATCAATCGTAGTGATCCATCTTCAACTACCTTCAATCCAAATCTAATATAAGTTTTAATTTCCAGTATCCATCTAGTCAAGTCAATCCTAGCACTCCATCCACCAACCACCAACATTTATTATCACTTCCTTCACAATTTCAAATTCAAGAATCCTCTCTTGAAATCTTAACCTTCCATCTCAAATTCTCCTTGCAAACATATTTATCACATAAAACTCAACATATCACTACAAAATAAACACATCACATTAAAGCCATCAAAAGAAACCATGGAAGGTATAATACTCTTCTAAGTTTGCAATATTTGATGTACCATTCATTGTACCCTCATCCAAAGTAGAAATATACCATTGAATTTTAAGTTTAGATTTTCTCTTCTAAATTTTAGAATATCAACAAAAAGTTGATTGTTTTGATATTATATTTGATGCACCCAAAAATGGTGTATTTTCTATCCATTCATTTGATGCACCCAAAACTAGTTGTACATTCTATCCATTCATTTGATTACTAGCAAGTTCCTATAATGGCATCATGTTTATTGAGTATAATGATTGCAAAGCTAATATTTTTGAAGAGACTACATGACCGGTTGGGACTTTTTGATATAGAAAAAATTAATGGCTACATTAGATTTATATATCAAGTAGTTTTCCAAGTGAGGGACATCAATTACAAAAATTAAATCTAAACCGGTATGATGATGCTAGTGGTTAATACATTCTAAATTATCATATGAACATATTGTTTGTGCAAACATCTGAAATTAACAATATTGTGATGAGACACCTAACATAACCACTTTTGTCACTATCAACACCATACTAGGCCCTTTGTAACCACATTCGCATCATCTCAATACTAACTAATTTAATAAATTATATTTCTTTAATCATCCAAGGCTTATCCTCTACCATGCCCTTCATCATCCAATTAATTAAATAAATCATATTTGTTTAATTAAGCTAACATCCTACATGAATTTCCTCATAATTGATTAAATAATCTAATTATTTGATTAATTAACCTAAATCACCAATTTCTAGTCAAATCCCACTTTAATGAGATAATCATGTCACGTTCATAATTTGAAATAGAAGAAGTGCATATCAACAATCCATTGTCAAACTAACAAACAATTTTATTGATCCATCTTCAACTACCTTTGTGTGTGTGAATATGTGAGCTAACTAAAGAAATATAAACCAACACACCAATAAGACATTAAATCAAAGGAAACTAATTGAAAAGTAAAGCAAACTCTTAAAACAGCAACTCCTTTGAAAGCGTCTTATTGTGCTCTATCTCAAAGGATTCGTTGCAAGTACTAGCCCTCAGTTGGTGTAAGCAGCTTGTTAGAATGACAACTTCGTAGAACGAGCTTATGCAAAATGTATCTCTATTTTCTAAATGATTTAAGCTATTTTGTGAAAACTAAGATGCTATGAACTTGAAATAAAAATGCATGAAAAAGATTGCTAAATGCTTATTAGAATGCAACTATAGTAAATTCACAAAATCTAGGATCGTTTTCAACTCACAAGAGGGTTGTATTTATAGATTTTTGGAGGCAAGAATCTAGTTGGAAAAGATCGACGATCGAAAATAAGCTTGTCAAAATGAACGGTGAGAGATTCTGGAAGTTGAGAAAAAGATGGAAGGTTGAGAGAATAATGGAAGATGTTTCCTCCTACATAATCTTTTCCATTCGAAATTGGAGGAAAGTTGTCATTTGAGGAGGTAGTTGATAGTTGAAGATAAATCCCATAATTAAATAATTAAGTTATTTAATTATATGTGACAAGGATTTTAGAAGTTTCCATAATTAAATAATTAATATTTAATTATGTGTGAGAAGATGATAGAAAAGTGTTTAATTAAATATATAAAATACTTAATTAAATATGAAGTGAAGAAAGTTTCTAATTAAATATTTTAGAATATTTAATTAAATGTAGAGTGAGGAAAGTTTCTAATTAAATATTTAGAATATTTAATTATATGTAGGGTGAAGAATTAGAAAGTGTTTAATTAAATATTCAGAATATTTAATTAATTGTGAAAAAGGTATTTAGAGGAATATCATTTGAATTTAAAATTCAAACTTATGATAATTAATATTAATAAATTATAAAATCTATTTAATTAATTAAGATGAATATGGAAGATGGTAATAATTAAATAAACTTATTTATTTAATTAAATTAGAAGAATTAGAAAGTGAACGATATAAATAAATAATTAAATTTATTTATATGTAGATGACTTTAGAAGATTAATTAAATAATTCATATTTAATTAATTAACAGGCTTGATTAACTGTGACCATTTTTAGATGTATACATTTTGCCCCTCTTTGAAGTGATGTGTTTTACACATTTTCTTCAAAGAAAAATTCAAATAACAAAAATTTTCCCATGACTTTGAAAATTTGATTGATGATTCTATATGCCCCCTCAAGTGATGAATTGGATAAAATTTTGAATTTTTTGGATTTTTTTTTTTTGGAAATTTTTTATGATTTTTGAAAATTTACATTGATTTGATGTCTGATTCATTGGTCGATAAAGATGATTTGATAAAAACCACTATTGAAAGATTGATATGAAATGATGATGATGATGATTTTGATAATTGATCTCATGATAGGTGAGAGTCAATGATAGGATGATGATGATTGACCTCATGATAGGTGAGGATCAATGATAGGTTGATAGATGATGAATCGATTAGATGAAAGGTGAGATGAGGAAGATGATGAAAAAAGATGGACAAGAGAGGATGATAAGCAATAGGAGATTGTGAAGACAAAATGAGAAGAAAGAAAGCACAAATGGATTCAAAAATAAATATGATGTTTCCCTAGTCAAACTACAAGCCAAGATGGATTGATGATGATGATGATAGTGTTGTTGATGAGGGAAGGATACATCCCAATGATGATGATGATGAGAGTGTTGTTGATAACGGAAGGATACATCCCGAAACAACACAAGGATAGGGAAGGATACATCCCGATGATGATGATGAGAGTGTTGTTGATGAGGGAAGGATACATCCTGAAACAACACAAGGATAGGGAAGGATACATCCCGATGATGATGATAATGATCAAGGCTTGCAGTAAGGCTAGAAACAAGACCAAAAGTATGATTAAATGATTTGTGCTAAATTGAATGGATTGATTAGATGAGATTGGAAGAAAGGATTGAATGAATTGATTAAGATGAGATTGGAAGAAATGATTGGATGGATTGATTGAGATAATGCAAATGAGATGTGATGGATATGATAATGCGCATGCACAAACTAATATGGATGTTATATATATTAACCATGTAGATTTTAACTATGCAAAATGAACTACACACCGTTGTCATTCTGTGAGCCAAATTTATGCTTATTTATCATCATTGAGCCTTTTGATATGTTGAAAGTTAGTACAAGCATCGATGGTATAATGTAGACCATGATGACCTGAGTACAACTTCCATACAACTTCCATTGAGATTTGACAGTGCAAGATAGCACAAACATCTAGGTATAATGAGACCGAGATGACTTGAGCACCACTTGCGTAAACAAGCAAGAATTAATCATTTTCCTATGCAAATTTGAAATGTCATCAATAATACTTTGTAGAGCATGTCTCGTGACAATTTGCACAGTAATACTAATTAACTCACAGAGAGTAGACAAAGAAAATATCATTCTCCTTCCTAGCCCCTCTGCAGACATCATCAAGTACTCTAGAGAAATGATAACAACAATCAAGATAAAATAATTGAACATAAGTGTTAAAGTGATCAAACCATGATTCAAAAGAGATCATCCAATGAGAGTTGATTTTTTTTTTTTTTATGTTGATTTGGATGGTCGGTTGTTTGATTGATTGTGATTGATGTTCAACTTGATGTTTAGGATGATTGATGTTTTCACTAGGTTGTCTTGTTGTTGCTTGTCTGTTGATTTAAGCTCAAAACAAGTTGCCCCCAATGAGTTTAGGATTTTGCCCCCAGTCTACGATGAGACATGACCATTTTATTGATGAAAGCATACAATTTATTGAATTTGTTTTTGGATTTTGGAAATATTTTGATTTTCTTGGATTTTTATTTTTTCTTTTCTTTTTTTTAATTTTGATGTTTTCTAATTTTTTGGATTTTGATGTTGTTTTGATTTTTTTGGATTTTTATGTTGTTTTGATTTTTTTGGATTTTTCAAGGACATTTAAGATGGAATGGGATGACCAATTGAATAAACAAGATGCCCCACAGTATAAGAGAAGATGCATGACAAAGGATATGGTATGGAATATTTGGATGAAGTGAATAGGATAAGATGCATGATTTTCAAGAAGATCCTTAACCTTGTCAAGATCAAAGGTGAAAATGAGGATAATGACCATGAATGATAAGAGGAAAATGGAAGATAGTATATGGATAGGGAGATGGATATGAAAGATAATATTTGCATGATAGGGGGATGGAGGAAACGTTTAAGCATCAAGTTTCATGACTAATATCCCTCGAATATGTGCTCTAATAGACCATGGGAATGGGAATTAGACTTATAAATGTTGGCATGATAGTAGAAGCTAAGGCCATATTCAAAGCTTTGAATTAAAGGAGGAGAATGGGGATTGGGTGTTGGATAATGGATAGGAGGTTGGAAGGCTTGGTGATGGATAGATGGAAAGGATGGAAAGATTAACATTGGCACACACCTTGAAGGGTGATGGAGTGATGGAGGAAAAGTGGATTTGGAAGGCGATATGTTTTTAGATGGGAGATGGGGAGAAGCTTTTGAATTAGCAAATTTAGATGCCAATTTTGATTTTATTGTTTCTATGAGACTTTTAGGAATCCACATGACTTTTGATTTTGATATTTTCTTTATGAGCCTTTGTGGCCTTTGAGATTTTTCTCTTTGATTTATGGACCTTTGCAATCTTTGAAATTTTTCTTTTGAATTGATGGGCCTTTGTGGCCTTTTAATTTTTCTTTTGATTTTTGGATCAAATTTTATTTTATTTTTGCATGACTCTTCGAGGAGACATGTTGATCCTTTGATACATGTGGATTTTTATATTGAAGCTTTTGACATTTGGCACCCAAATTGCGTCCAAAAGCAATGGGAGGAGTGTATTGAGATGACCGATAGGGAGGTATGATGGATGAGTTAATGTAGGAAGAATTTTGAAAGTGGATCAAGGATGTGTGCCTTTGTTGTTCTTGAAGAATAGGAGATGGAGAAATGTGGGACCCTAATATGGATGGATGGGTTGATGAGCTAGGGTTGGGATGATAAGGACCAAGGATAGATGGAAGGTTTGATGAACTAGGATAAGGACCTAGGATAGATGGAGTGTTTGATGGACTAGGATAAGGACCTAGGATGGATGGAGAGTTTGATGGACTAGGATACCTAGATTGAGCATGAGGTGTATAACCAAGGCCATGAGAATATGGATGTGCTTGGATAGAAAGGGGCTCTAGGATACCTTTCTCATGAAGGCCTAAGACTTTGCCTTTGTAATTCATAATTTCACACATTCATTTACCCATGGGATATGCATTGTTTGTGTAACAAGATGTGAGTTTGTTTTGAGGAGGATATATGATATGGATGAAAGGATAGGTGTTGGAAGTAAACTAGAGTGGATAAAGGTGGAGGATCCCAATTTATAGGCGTGGGGTTCATGGATAGCTTGAAGAGGTGGGTATGTGCAGGATCATCATGGAAAAAACAAGCCCTTAAGTGGCAAAAAAATTAGAAAAATCAAAGTTAGGCAACTTGACATAAAAATTTGAATAAGTTATCTATATTATTTCAAAAATATGTAAGAATAGAATATGTAGCAAATTGAATGTAGTTTCTAAACTACTACGTTTGTTTTAAAAAAAAATCTATTTGGTGAAAATTTGAAATTTCAATGCGTGGTACTTAAATTTCAGGGGAAAAAATAAGAAGTAGGTGTATGTCGACCACCCCAACCACAATAATATGATAATATTTTTTATAAGATTTTAGATATAAGTAGAGGAATCATGTCCGATGTGATGCATATTTTTTGTAATTTTTTTCCATGTAAAAAATTAATTATGAATTTTTTATTACAAATTTTAAAAATATAAAAAACTCGTATGTCTAACCACCTTAACTTGGTCAAAACTTTATGAAATTCAAATTTTCTTTTTTTAAACTTATAGTATGCAAAGCATAGAATGTGACACATGTTTTGGATTCAAAAAATGTCATATTGTTTGAATGCTATAGATGTTTTTCAATCAGTCTATCAATCAGGACTTTAGTCATAATTTGAATAGAAAATGAATAATAATTATTTATTAAATTCAAAGTAAAGTATAATTTATATTGGCGAAAAGCTGAAAATCTCCTTTAAAAACCCTTTTCGTTTCATCAATTCTGGGTAAAAAAAAAGTCGTCAGCCACATACCCATCATATTGCCACTTTTTGGCCCATCATGATCCTGCACATACCTAGGTGTGAGAGGCTCTTGACATGAGGATGATGGGATACTTTGATCTTGACTAGGAAAAGAATCATTAGATGAAGGAGATGGAGTAGCTTGATCATAAAATGGAAGGGAATCTTTGGATAGGATGGAAGAATTGTGTTGCTCCTGGGATGTGATGGAATCATAAGAGAGTATGGATTCATTGAATGGGGTGGATGGAGAACTTGGAAGAACATTTTGTTCTTGAGATGGAAGAGGATTATCATGGGTGAATAATGAAAGGAGGGGATCATCATATGGTTCTTGAGAGATGGGATCTTGATCAAAGATAGGAAGGGTTTGTAGAATTTTGGTATCATGGGATGGAGTGGAAAGAATGTTTTGATCAAGATGTGTAGATTGAAATGAATCATTGGATGTAGAGGATATGATAGAAGAAGGTGACTGAATGGAATCATTATCTTGGGTGAAAGAATCGTGAGGTTCATTTTGAATTATGGGGGATAAAGATAAATGCATGACATGACAGGATTGGTCAATTTTATTCGATGGCTTAGATTTGGGCTTATCATTTAAAACCTTTGCAAAAATTCAATAACATTGAATTTGGATGATGTTGTTTTTGGAGGAGAGGAGGTTACATTCATATTTCCGTCAAAGGACTTCTCAGTTACAACATAAAGAGGGGTAAAAATTTATTAAAACAAGAAAAAATTACAGAGTAGAGTCATTACATAGCCTTATCCAGCTCCACCAAATGGTCTAATTGTTGAGACAAATCAGGGGGTAATTGACCCCAATCAACTAGATTCCAATCATGAATATGATCAGAAGCCCATTTAGCCAAACAATCAGCAACACCATTCCACTCCCTAGGAATATGAGTGAAAGTAACAAACTCAAGAGAAACACAGAGATTGAGAATTTGATCAATAATCAGAGCCAAGTGCCAACTGGCATCATCTAACCTACTCCTGTTCAACAAGTTCACGACAACCTGGGAATCAGATTCACAAATAATCTTGCACCACCCCAACTGAGTTCCACACTCCACAGCCACCAAAATAGCTTGAGCCTCCATAAGATTATTAGTATGCAGACCCTTATAAATAGAAAAAATAAATTGAACATCCCCAGAGCTATCCTGACAAACACCACCAATTCCAACATGACCAGGGTTTCCACGGGAAGAGCCATCCATGTTAATTTTTAGGACGCCTTGAGGAGGAGGAGACCAACTTCCCTCCCTATTCACCTTTGTAGTTGGATGCCTAAAGGACTTCTTAGTTGTGCCCCCTTGTATTTCCTTTATTTTCCTTTGGAGTGTTCTTATTTGTTGGGTAAGAGTACTAAGATCATTTAAGGGAGTTTCAATATTTTTAGGATCTTCCTTAATTTTCTCTATATCATAGTTAAAGGGAAATTTGGCACCTTGGTTTGCCAATAAAAGAAAGTATCCTTCTTTATTTCGCTCTAATATCTTGTCCAAAATTATGTGAAACTGTGGATCCTATTCAGCTTCTTGAATCACTTCATTGGTTATTTCATCATTTGAACTATTCCTAGTACGAAACCTATGAAAAGGATTTTCTTCCCTATCACCCATGTTGTAAAGTAGATCTCTTCTTTCATCTTCTTCTTTGTGTTTTTGGGACCTTGTGACAATAGGCATATGCTTATACCAATTTTTTTACTAACTTTGATCACAAATGGGAGAGTGCAATTTGTTGGATACCTTAATCAAAATAGAATGATGGATTCTATTGATATGACTAAAGAATTTATAATTTTTAGTTTTTGATTCCCTAGATTGAAGGATGATGATCATGTTATGGGAATTAAACTAGAAATCAGAAATGGACGTGATGATGCACTTTGCGATGTTTTGATCTTAGTTTGAGAAAATAAGGAATTTGCAAAATCCTAATGTTTCCAAGTTTTGCTCTATTGTTGATTTCCAATCTCTAAGCATAAATTTCACGGTTTGATTTGTCATCTTCTTGTGTTTTCTAGATGATCTTATCTAAATTAATGTTTTGAAAACAAAGCATGCAATAGGAAGACAATTGTTCTTAAAGTTCTAGAATCTAAACAATGAGTGTATGTTCAAAAATGTTTTCAAAGGTTTTGCATAGAACAGACAATTCAGGAAGACTCACTCTTAGTACTCAAGTAGGTCATCATAATAATCAATAGCCCACATCTTAGAACTGTGTCAACTCACACAGTCTTGTCCCCCCCGAAGGGGCGCCCGTGTTTTTGTCTTTTCTAGGTGCATACTTAGAGTGATGGAAGTGGATACCAGATCCCCTAAGAAAATGGTCATTGGAAGTTATATGGTGAGTGCCTTGGGGGCAGATTCTTCCCTCCCCTTACACTGTGATTATTAGGATGTTCGGAGATTGACACGGTTGGCTTCTACACTAGGCTCTCAGTAAGGGTTTCCATTCAGTGTAGCAAATGATAAACTCCCTCAGGAGACCTCCCAACCTTTAGAACAAAAGCTTTGGGGATGGTTATCTTGCACACTACCATTGAATTGTGGACTTTCCCCGAATTCTCTTTTGATTATAGTGGGTTGAAAAACTTGGCTTTAGTTTTTCACACTTAGGTCATTCCTCTTGGGTGAGTACTTTCTCCCACAAGAGCAGGCCCTCTAAAGGATTTAAGAAAGCATGTAAAATTGCATGAATTAAAAAGGTAGTTTTGTTATTTTGATCACCCAGTTAAGGGGAGAGCATAGACCTATTTCCACAAACAAAGCAAACAATGTTCTTTTTAAAGCCCAAATGACAATGATTAATCTATGTGAAGATGTTCCTTCACAACAAGCATTGGATTCATTTTAACCGCAAAATCAATGTGTGGTGACTACCCTACGATTGCTTCATTTTAAATTCCATGTCTATCCTAGGATTGGTTCATTTTAAATTGTTGTGTCTACCCTAGGGTTGCTTCTTTTTAAGCTAGAAAAGGTCATGTCTGTGGAAGGCATCAAACTCAGAACCTTGTTTAGTTACAACCTATATGCACTAAAAGATCATACATATGCACTAAAACAAACAGTCAATGCGCTAAACAGACCTCATAAGTGCTGCAGAAAACCTTAAATGCGCTAAAAGAAATCCTAAATGTGTTAATCTAAGAATGCAATTTTTTTTAGACAATTTTAAATGAAGTGAGCTAAATGGATGCACTATTTGTTCCCTAGATACTCTAAAGAAATTGTCGAATGTGCTAAAACAGTTCCTGGATGTGTCGAAAGACCTACAGAAGCACTGAAAGAAGCCCCAGATGTGCTAAGGAAACCCACAGATGTGCTAAAACTTGAATTTTTCTAGAAAGTCGCACTCCAGAACGTGAAACTCTGTCAAAAAAAATTGCAAGTAGATGTTAAAAATAGGGCAAATGCCCCACAGTGGGCGCCAAAAAATGTGTGATCAATTTTAAGTGTATCAAATGTAGATTAAAAACAAATCAAACACACCAATAAGACATTATATTGAAGAAAACTAATTAAAAACTAAAGCAAACTCTTAATAACAGTAGTTTCTTCAATGACGTCCCATTGTCCTCTATCTCCAGTGTTTTTGTCGATTCCAGCTTGCTCTCAAATCGTGTGTTAGGCTCAACAAACAATCTTCCTAGAGAACGAGATTAAAGATGAATGCATGCTATGCTAAGATATGATTAACATGCTTAAACTAAACATGATTGCTAGAATGTAAAATTACGCAATTATGAATGCTAAAGCTGATAATGACAATGCTAAAATGTTAATCGCCTGTCTCTAATGCGTGTGTGTGTGTAACCAATGCTTGGATTCGTAGGGGTATTTATAGAGTTTTTGAAAGATTCTAACTGGTTCTTGTGATCAACAGTTGAAATCAAACTTGTTAAGATGAATGGTGAGAGATTTTGGAAGTTGAGAGAAAGATGGAAGGTTGGGAGAATAATGGAAGATGTTTCCTTCCCACAAAACCTCACTCAAAAATAGAGGCAACTTGCCATTTGTCATTTTTAATTATGAGTTGATTTTGTAGTTGAAGATAATTCCCATAATTAAATAAATAACATTTAATTATGTGTGAGAGATGAAAATGGAAGGCAATTAAATATTTAATTATGTGTGGAGTGAGAAAAGGTGTTAAATTAAATATTTGTAATATTTAATTTAACTGTGAGATGAAGAAGGTGTTTGGAGGAATATTCCATTATTTGAATTTAAACATTCAAATTATGAATAATATAATAATTAATTTACACAAATTATAAAATTTATTTAATTTAATTAAGAGGAATACGGAAGGTGGTAATAATTAAACAAAGTTATTTATTTAATTAAGGTAGAAGTATTATAAAAGTGAACGATATAAATAAATAATTAAATTTATTTATATGTAGATGACTTTAGAAGATTAATTAAATAATTCATATTTAATTAATTAACAAGCTTGATCAACTGTGACCATTTTTAGATGTATACAACCTTCAATCCAAATCTAATATAAGTTTTAATCTCCACCATCTAGTCAAGTCAATCCTATCGCTCCATCCACCAACCACCAACATTTATTGTCACTTGTCAAATTCAAGAATCCTCTCTTGAAATCCTAACCCTCCATAACAAACTAATCTCAAACCTTCATAAGAAAAAACTTGTAGGTATATTTTATCACATTGGGAGCGCAAAGAAAACTCAACATATCACTATGAAATCAAACACGTCACTTTAGACCCATCAAAATAAATCATGAAAGGTATAATACTCTTTTAAGTTTGCATTATTTGATGTACCTTTCATTGTACTCTAATCCGAGGTAGAAATAGTTCAGCTCTTGTATGTCTATTTTTGGTTGTTGGACAACCTTTGTATTTGTTTAGTTTGACTGGCTTTTTGGCTGGTCATATCCTCCAGCTACTTTCGGTAGCTGTATTCTCGTAAATTCTTTTGCTTTGTTCAATACAAAAAAAAATCTAGATTTTCTCTTCTAAATTTTAGAATACCTAGCGATTCATGTGATGACTAGCAAGTTCCTATATGGCATCATGTTTATTGAGTAGAATGATTGCAAATCTAATATTTTTGAAGAGACTATGACTGGTATGAATGTTGTAGAGATTGCTCTTTATTTTGGATGTCTAACAAACACCAACATTTTTTTCCATTAATTGTCATTCAGATATAGTCTATTTTTCTGCCTAGTTATTGTGAAGAGAAGAATCCAAGCCAATGCTTCTAACAGAGAAATAACTGCCATACACCTATTAGTAATAGCAATATATGTTAGGTAATGGAGAAGATTTATACACTCAACTAAAAAGAAGACGTACACCTAAAGCTAAATCAATATAAAGTTCTCAGAAATAAAAATAGCAAAATTATAGGGATGCATCCACTGGTGACGATATAACAATGACAAAATTGTAGGGAGGTTTCCTATGAGAAAAATATGTAAGCCAACTCTCTGCAATTGTCTTTTGTCTTAATTAAAGTAAATCAACTCATATTATCATGTCCAAGCTAATGTTTTCTTAGGTGTCGAGAAAAGATTTTGTGAGCTAAGATCTGAAGCATCTGCTGATTGAGTCAAAAATTAGGTAATAATAAATAAGATGTTAATTGTAAGCATGTATGAATACAGCTATTCAAGACATTTGACTGGCCGCTATTCCACAGCAGTTGGTAATTATTGTATAGAAACTTAACCAAAATGCTTATCTAATTTATCTTATAGTTATGTAAGACAAAAAGGAATTCCAAAATACAAGACGAAGTATGGAAGTGTCAGTGTTAGTATTTAATGCAGTGTTTAATGCACTATTGTTGCTTTGAACAATCTATGGGTTTCTCATTGTAATTCAAATAGTTTGTTGTCTTCAACCATGAATGTAAGCTATTGATTCTGAAATAAATCTAGTTTAATAACTGATCTTGTACGTGCACTGCAGTCTTATTTATGGTATGGCCTTTTCAGCATGATAAGACGTACCCATAACCCAGAAACAAGGTTAGCAATAAATAATGGCAGGGAGATATTCTGGTACAGTTATGGACAAACTTGGACAAAATTTTAAGCTATTTTGCTACCTACAAAGATAGGTACTTTCATGGATTGTCTCTAGTTAAAAGCCAATGTCACGAGTTATATGCGGGAAGATTGTAGAGAGGAAGAAGCCCTTTGTATGTATCCCATATATGTCTATTCAGAACTTTTCACCCTTAGTTAGGGTAAGGACTACATAGTGTATCCCATTCAATAGGAAGCTCACTTAATCTAAATGGTATTCTAATTGAAGTACCTTTAAAAAGTATAATAGGAGTTTAAGATTAATATAAATTGTCATGATTATAAATTTCACATCTTTTAGCAATAAAATATAGAGATCATAAAATGGTTTGGCTTCACTAATTGGATTTTCATTAATGCATATGTTCTGATCATTTTATTTTATTTGGGACATTATGTCTACTAATTTCTTTTTGGTGCGGATTGTATATGTTTTAAAAACAAATCTTAAAATTATCAAATGGTGTGTTGGGACTCAAACTAGTAATACCAGATTTTGTTTGAGTCTTAGCTCCATTGCTATCTCTATCATAGATAACCAAATTTGAGATGCTTTCTAATGGCTCTCTCTTGGTCAAAGTTTGTATATGTGTTGTTCTCCATCATCCAATGTGCCTATCATGTACTAGCAATTGCAAAAATTCAAGAAAATTCTAAGTGTGGGATTTTCTTGGGTCTTTTTTCTAAGTGTTTGTAGGTTGTCAGGCTTTTGAGGCTTTTAAGGTTTACCTACCTTCCAAATTGTTCTATTCATCCCCTTGAAACCTCAATCCTTGCGTGTTAGAGCTTTAGACATTCTCTTACGTGCATACCTTTTCCATGGTAATCCCAACGCTTGGTCCCCAAAACTATGCTTCATCGCATTAAGTTTCTTTTTGTGCTAGAGTTTCAACTATCCCTTTCCTTGAGTACCCATTCCTTGGTATCCCTAAACCTCAAAACTTTGAAACTTTCACCCTTAATGTCCAAGTTTGATGCTACAAAATCCATCAAGTCCTTTCCTTGTCCCATCATTTGCATCATAGTAAAAATGAATAAGGAAAATAGATATATATTTTTTTAAATGAAGTTTTAGAGTTCTCCATCCTATAATCCCTTTTTCCCATTCTCCACTCTTTACTATATCCTTATTGGTGTTACAAACTTTCCTTTATCTAGGTAGCCTTTTCATGATCCCCTAATCTCTAAAACCTCGACTCCTCAACCTTTTGTACTAGTTAGCATTTTGGATTCAAAACTTTGGCCTTTTCCTTACCTAAGCACCTATTCTAAGGTATCCCTAAAGCCCAATCCCCGACACTTTTCACTATGTTATTCCTTTGAGATCAAGTGTTCAAACATGTTCTTATTTGGGTACTTAATGTTGAACACCCAAAATACTAAGAGGGGGGTAAATCAATATTCTTTTAAACCCCTTAATACTGTAAACATTCAATGCTTATAGCATATTCAATTTGTAGTAATGAAGGAAAGCATGAAAACATCAGGACAACAACATCACATAACACATGAACACCGGGATTTTTTACATGGAAAACACAAAATTGGAAAAACCACGGTGAGGATTAGCTCACAATATATTATAACCGGTTATAGTATATTACAAAAGTGCTTATTGCAAGTGGACTCAATGCCCACTAAGAAATAAAAGAGAAAAGAGATTGTGGCTCATAGCTAGATTTGAACTGTTAAAATTGCATCTATCATATGCATGAAATACAATTCCAATGAAGTTCAGAATATAGACTCAAAAGTCTTCATACTGATCTGAATCAACACTCTACTCTACTCTACATTCAAACTAAATTCACATCCACTTACTCTTATCATATGTCATCACATCACAAAATACCAAAAAATATCTAACTTATATGTCTGCTTTGACCTATAACATCAATTAAGTTAACCTAATTAGATGTAATAAACAAAATGTAGCTTGTCAGCTCAAGATCTATCCACACACGCTTCACGCCAAGAATCAAACCTTATAACAATTCAAAATAGGTCAACATGGACCTAAAATAGCACCCACATAATGAATCAAATCATATTCAACCTCCACAACATACTCAATTCATTAGGTCAGCATCGGTAATGACCTAATTACAAAATTTTCCAACTATACAACCATATCCAGAAACGCAAACCTCCAAAAAATATGCCAACTAGAATACATAATCTACTGACACCTGTCAACATCTCCACAAATTCACAAAGAAAAATTCCAATCTTCGAAGAAGTGCAGATTCACCAAAGCATATGCACTATACTGGAAAACGCTTGTAACTGCCAAGCCAAACTTTTGTTACTCATAACTCCAAAAAAAGAAACCAAAATGAAATAAAACTTTGGAATTAGGATCTTCTATCAACCAAAAAATTATGTTAGAAGCGTGGAGAAAAATATTCATCAGTAGACCAATGCAAACCCAAATACTAGATCCCCTATACATAGAATCACCTGAATTAGCACTTAGTCAATTTATACAACTATTGCCTTCACCAAATCAAACCTTCTTGCAAAATTATCTTACATAATCATCCTCAAACATACTCAATCCATCCAAACTAGTTTGCACAAGGGTCTTCATACAGGGATACAATGTTGACATCAATGACAACACTACAATGCATAACTATTCACTTTTGTGCTCATCCCACATGCTAATGTTTCCAACAAGTTCATTAATGGCATCTCCTTATTCTTCCAACAATGTCCCCCTTTTTCATTGATGGAAACATGCCAAAATCATCTCCAAAATTATTCTTCCCCTTTGACATCAAGGGTGAAGGGTGCATACAATAGTCTTCCTACATACCAGATCTCCCCCTAACAAACATATTCATATATACAAACTAAAAAACTAAACTAACTCTCCCTAAGAGAGCTATGCACCATAAGTAGTTCAAAAACTTACACAAGAAAACACTTTTACACTATTTGCATATGTATAGTGGATTCTGAAATAATAAACTGAAAATACATAAAGAGAAAGAATTATTGTCAATTGGAGGAAGTTAAGTCTTGAAGCTTTCCAAGATGAAATTTCCATTCTTGTTTTCCTTCCTCCAAGATCCTCTTGGTGATGCCAAGCATTTTTCACTATGTCTCCAATTCCATTAGGCATTCTTCCCCTTCTTCTGGAGTGTTGGGTACCAAATTAATCTGTGTAGCTTTATCAGCACTTATAAGGGCATTGGAAATAGAAGTGAACTTTGAGTTTACCAAGTCCCTAAGGTTCTTGAACTACATAATGATTTTTTCTTTTTGACCTTGTAATTGGAAGTATTTCTCATGTAGGTCTTCTATGGTTGATCTTATGCTTCCATCTATGTCATTCCTTGGATCATATGCACTAGACGCTCTATCTATTTGTGACTCAACTGAGTCCATTCATCTTTAATACTCTTTGTCGCTATGTGCCACTTCATGCAAAACTAAAATAAGGCTTTGGCCTCAACCACACAAGCATGTGCATTCTTGAGAGTTTCCTAAAATTTGTTGTGTGCTTGTGCACACTTTTCTATAATCTCCATTAGCCTCTTTCCATCCACCTTCTTATATATTTCCTTTTCAAGTTTTTCTTTCAATCTAAAGTCATACTCTTTAAATGAACCAATTAAAAACTTCATATTTTCCATACCGGAGAGGAATTATCAATTGATGTTCCAGGTATGGCCTCCTGCAGGGTCTTCACAGCTTCTTCAATTAGCTCTCTACTCTTCTAATGTGTTTCAATGATTTACTCTCAAGAAGATGCAAGGAAGACATCTCCCAGCTAAAGCTTATGGAGTAGTGAAATCTTGGAAAGGTCCAAATTCCCTTCTTGCATGGGTAGTTGTAACAATTGTGTGGACACAACAGGTTGGAATTGCAACTGCCTATTCAATAGATTATGTAGAGAATCTTTGGAGGTTCCAAAGGATTCACTAGTTTCATTTACCTCTTCCTCTACAATCTTTTCTTTTTGCTCCTTCTCCTTCTCATTATTGCCAATATTAACTGGTGGTTTTTCTTCTTTCTTTTCTTCATCTCTGGAGGCATCTTCATTCCTCTACATATCTTCCTTTCCTATATGTCATTTACTAGTAGACTTAACTATGTTATTCAAAGGAGGGATAGTCTCCAATTGGTCTTGCATTCTCTCAACGTGTGTATTAGTTATTGAAGGAGGAGTTTGATGTTAATGTGAATTATCCTCCTTTGCAACATCTTCTCTAGTAGTTGCATCCTTCTCAACATTGTCCTTTGCACCAACATTTTCATTTGTTGTTTCTTCCATATCTAAAAGAACATCATCTTCAACATCTCCTTCTTTAGTTATATTCTCATGTTGAGCATCATCCATCTACACATTATCTCTGACATTCTCTTCCACAAGCATTTCTTCCTTATTCTCATGAGTTGTTCCCAGCCTTTCTACTAGGTCTGCTACTTTTTCAACACTCTCCTTTCTAATCCTCTCAAGATCATTTTGATCTCTACCCATAAGGGTTCTCACCCTTTGTTTTGTTTTGAGTTCCTTATTGAACAATGTGTCCAATGTGGCCTTATTTTCCTCATATTGAGGAGCACTTATCTTCTCCAATGCATAGGCCTTCAATTTGGCATATTTTTCTATAGCCTCTTGTCTCCTCTTTATCAAAAAATTCCATAGTTTTGCATGTATTTATTTATCTATGTTCCTCATATCAACCTCAAGAATAATAATATATTTTATGATAGCTTCTACTATGGTGGGCTTGTCCACCTCATCAACATCATTATACAATGTTGCAATTTCTGCTAACATGTAATTCTATACAATGCCATTAAAAAGTGCATCAAGTTTCATAGGACTGTGTGATCTTATTGGAGATTTTTTATTTTTCTTCTTCTTCTCTTTTGGTGTCCTCTTTTTGCTTGCTTTTTCCTTCTTCTCTCGCATGTTAATAATGAATTCTTTATTTTTCTTCTCTACTTCCTCCTCTTCTTCAGTATTAATGATATCAACTTTTGCTTCTAAACACTTTCTTCACCTTGTGAAGCTTCACCTTTTCTCTTTTGAACTAGCTGATGTCCTTCTTCTTCCTCTTCATCTTCAATATTGACACCCAAATACTATTCTCTGGTGGTTGATAGGTTACCATTGGGTCCTATCTCTTTAGTTGAAAAATACATTAAGTGTATCGACTGGGTAGTGTTCAGAGGCTATATAAATAGGAAACATCTCAACTAACTCTCTCTTAGATTTTCTAAACATTTTGGAACATTAGTAAATGAAACTTAACTAAAGGCCATTAAACTAGAAAGCATGGAAATTGTCTAAACTAGAAAGCAATAAATTATTAAGCTATAAAGCATAAAATGACTCAACTAGAAAGCACAAAAATGATTATACTAGAAAGCATAAATGATTAAGCTAGAAAGCATGTAAAGTACTTGAAAAGGAAATGCTTGTAATGAAACTATAACAACCATTAACTAACAACTAACTGTCAACAGATAACAGACTTAACAACCTATGACCAGAGTGGGTGCTCTAAAACTTCAATTAACAAAACTAAAGACTACAATCCCAAACTACAACCTACAGGTCTATCTTAACAGAACTTGACACACTTAAATAACATTCACTCACACTTATCATGTACAGAATTAAAAATAAAATAAAATACGTATCTTAACAGAACTCGACACACTTATAATGTAGTGTCAAAACTTCTTAATTACATGCACTACAACTAGAAACTCCTTCTCTATGGTAATGTAATTTCATTCAATGGGATTCAAGTTTTTTCTTATGAAATAGATGGCATATTTTCCCCCATTCTCATCCTCCTATCCTAAAACTATGCCAATAGCATCATCATAAGCATCGTCATAAATATGGAATAGAAGGTTCCAATTAGGTCCTTGTAGAATAGGAGCAAAGATGAGTCTCCTTAATGATTTCAAATGATGACTGACACTCAGGTGTCCAGATGAATTCTACATTCTTCTGAAGGAGATACAACATAGGGGCTGCAATCTTGCTAAAGTTTTCTATGAATCTGCGATAGTATCTAGCATGCCCTAAGAAGCTTCTAACATCAGTTTGGGTCTTTGGGGTCACAAGTTGTTGTATCACTTCAATTTTCTTAGGATCGACCTTTATCCCTTCAATTGAAATGTGGTGTCCCAACACTATTCCTTGTTCTACCATTATCATACATGTTTCATGGCTTAGGGATAAACAACGGTCCTCACATTGCTTCAATACTTTACAGTCCAGAATTTGAAGGGATTTGTTAAAATTTGATCCATACACAGTAAAGTCATCCATGCAAACTTCAGCATAATCATTTACTAGTTCATCAAATATTGCCAGGATAGCTCTCTAGAAAGTTGCAGGAGCATTGCATAGCCCAAAAGGAAGAACTTGATATGCGAATGTTCCCCAAGGGTATGTAGAAGTTGTCTTATCCTGGTCTTTTGTTGCTACCTATATCTGGTTGTATCAACTGAATCCATCCAAATATGAGAAATACTTCCTCTGAGTTAGATTATCCAAGACCTAGGCTACAAATGGTAGGGGAAATTAATCTCTATGGGTTGCTTTGTTAAGTTCCCTATAGTCAAAACACACTCTCCACTTCACATTTTTCTTTGAAACCACAACTAGAAGTGAAACCCATTTGCTTTCAAAAATGGGGTAGATAAATCCCACTTGCAAGAGTTTCTCAATTTCAGTTTTAACAATGTCTTTCAAGGCAGGATTAAGTCTCCATTGTTGTTGATGAACAGGTCAAACATCCTCTGTATAGATGTGATGAGTACAAACACTTGGGTGTATACCCCTCATGTCTATATAGTCCCAAGAAAAATCTTTAGATCTATTCACCAGGATATCAAACAATTTATGTTCTTCCAATTCTATAAACCAACTATTAATATTCATAATTTTCCCTAGCAGCAACATGATGGTTTTGACACTTGTATGGTTGGAGGTGATGGTATACATTGGTCTTGTCAAAGTTTTAAGAGGACAACTATGTGGTATGGTTTTGTGGAGTCTGGAAATATCTTCAAAGAAATGATCTATTTTCGGAATGATATTAGCCAAAGGACAAGGTAATCCCATGATGTTGGTGTTGTCGAATTTAGTGTGGTCTACGTTATTGGTTGTCCTAGAATTTATTTTGCGTCCAACATCTCTTCATTGCTTGAATCCATGGTAAGGTTTTCTATATTTTTTTCCAATTTGTCCTCTAGCTCTTCACCATGTTGTTTGATGACTACCATAGTAAGTGAAGCTGGATTTTCCTATCTATTGGGACCTTCTGGTTCATCAACCCATACTTTATTATATTCAGTTGGCTTGGCAGGAGGATAAAAGAATAGATGCTTGCTATTAGGACCATGTGAAATGGTCATTCCTCCCTCTCTACAGTCAATCTTGGTTGCAACAGTGGCTAACCATGGTCTTCCGAGGATTATTGGATAACTGTCTTTTGGTGTGAGGGACTAAATTATTTGAGAGTCCAATGGATATTCCCAACCATCAACCTTAACAAGAATGTTTTCTATGACACTCTTGGGAATAGCTATGGATTGATTTTCCATTTGTAATACTATAATTGTGGGACGTAAATCAGTGAGTCCCAATTTTTCCATCACATCAATAGTCATTACGTTAATGGATGCTCCTAAGTCTTCAAGTGTGTTAGGTATTTCTACCTCATTGATTGTTACTATTATAAGTGGGTTGCTTGAGTCATCATATTTCAAAGTTGTGGTTTTTCCATCCAAAAAGTCAGCTAAGTAACCATTTATATGAAAAAAATTATTTGTTTTGGTTTTATTCTTGGAGTTTTGATGTGCAACTGTTTGATCAATTGGCTCAATTCAATCATT
Source organism: Sequoia sempervirens (assembly GCA_007258455.2). NCBI lineage: Eukaryota > Viridiplantae > Streptophyta > Pinopsida > Cupressales > Cupressaceae > Sequoia > Sequoia sempervirens. Next base: position 44,640,783 of record VDFB02271358.1, read on the forward strand.
TCCTTAATAGCTTGTAACAAAGGGACCTCAATTTGAAGCTATTTGATCTCTTGTATCAGTGTAGTTTCAATAGACAAGGACATTTCTAGAGTATTTTTCAAGGTGGCTGGTTTTAGATGCTCCAGAAAAGGCACTTGAGTTTTCTCTTTAGGAGTAGATTCCTTCTTTAAAGATTAGTTGGAGACTGACCACCCTCTTCTTGAGGTGTTTTGGAAGTTCCACCTAGAGTCGGGGTAAAGGTCTTATCTTTGGTACTCACTGGGTTTTTCTCTAAAGGTGTGGAAGATGTCTTAGCTATCTCAGCAAAGTCTTTAATGGGCTCATCCAGGATCTCAACTATGGTCAACTGTGGGAGTGTTTTCTCAACCTTAACTATAGGTTTCCACAATGGATAACATTCAATCCAGTCACATCTTCTTGTTTCGTAGAATACACTTGGGTATTTTGACGGTTGTTCTTTGGATTAGGGACATGTTATGCTGGAAGTTGAGGTTGGTTAACCTATTCATTTTGTTGAGGATTTTGAGGGCCTGGTAAAATATTTTGTTGTTGATTAGGCATCCTTCTTGGCCCAGTGTAATATTGATTTTGAGATTAGTTCCATTGAGGACCTAGATTTTGAGGATACCATTGTTGTTGGGTTTGGTTTTTCCATTGAGGATTTCCCCAAGACTGAATTTCCCATTTAGGTTGTCCCTAGGGGTAAGCTCCCTAGTGCGGTGGTGCTAGTGGAGGAGCTTGAGGCTAATGTGTTGCCCATTGATTGTTATTCCAGTTGTTTTGGGGCCTCTAGGAGGGATTTGAGTTTTGGCCATAAGCAAAATTTCCTCTAGGTCATTGATTTACGAGATTAATCTCAACTATTAGCTAAATTAGTGTTTTCTTTAGTCAAAGAGAAGTGGTGATTCTTAAATTCCAAAGCACCCACTCTAGTTATAAGTCCAGTAATGATGAGGAAAATGAGGGATTTTCAGCAGTCAACATTTCATCATATCTTGAAAATTGTGATCTAGGTTCTTGATATTTTTGGATAAAAATTAGGAAACAAGAAGACAAAAAAACCCATTAAATTTCACAAAAACTCAGTTTGTGGTTTGAGAGGAAACTTTACCAATTCCATGCTCCAAAAATTTTACTTCCATGCTCCAAAATTTTTGGAACTAAGAAGGATCTAAGTGAAGGATAAGTATGATAGAATTTATGAAGAGGTTGAGTAGTTTGGGCTTCTATGAGCAGTTAAGAGATAGTAGTTGAGAGCATCTAGGGGGTATTTCCAAGCATCTAAGGTAGGTTGTTGGGTTGTGCAAACAAATGGAGCATATCTAGAAGGTAGTTTTGGGCCGTTTGAACCTTTTTGCGAGCATCTAGGAGCTATTTTATGAGATTTAATGATACAAAAGGGAAAGGCATGTCTTTTTCAACATTTAAATGTCTTTTTGGAGCTTGTTAGGGGCTGCAAAATAGGCATATTTATTTTGGATGACCAAAGAAGATTGACTTAGCAAGATGAAGAAAAGACTTATCTTTTTCCCTCAACACATGTTCCAATCTTCTAGCAAGTTGTTGCACAGCTATAAGGCTCATCTTTCAGATTAGTTGAAGATAATAATTCTATAAATTCATTGTAATCAAGGAATCAAATGGGGGGGAAGAGTTTTGTAAAATAATAGAGCTCAATTTTTAGCAATAGTAGTGTAGTTGTTTGTAGTTTTCATTTCATAGTTTATTTTCCAACAATCTTTCCATTCCCTGCTATTTACATTTCCATAATTTCCCTTTGAATGCTTCTTAAAAGATAGATTTCATTCTAGCATTTTCATTTACTAGCTCTTAGATTAGATTTTTTTCCAGCAATTTTTTTCACACATTGCTTTTCAATTCTATTTGTAGAAAAGGAGTGTCATGCAAATAATTTCTTCTCCCTCTTGCATATAGCCATGGACACTGCTATGGTTTGACATTTTTAATTAAATGATGAGTATTGTAGTGACCTTCATCATTTGTGGCATCATTTCCAAGGATAGGTGTCATTAGGGAGTTGTTGATCTGGTGAAAGAAGGTCAAAAGAGAAAATTAGTTTGGCAAGCTTTTTTTAGGTCTATTATTTTAGAAACCCCCTAAAAATAGATCCAAAGGAAGAGGTTCTTGCATACAAAGGTGAAAGCTCTTGTGCAATCTCCTCAACTAGAGGACCATGAATTCAAGCCCCATGAAGAAAAATATTATTATTTGGACATCTTCAAAGTCCAAGGAGGGGTGCTCAATCAGAGATTTCAACTTGGATAAGTAATGTTTCCAAAAATAATGATATTGGATATGATTATGTTGTTACAATATGTTCTTGAACTATGTTTTTGAGATATACTTTTGATATGAATAAAAGAAGCTTTTCTAATCTCATTCTAAGTTATTAGTGTTGTGCAATGGAATTAACATGGATGAATTAATTTTGAAGATACAAAGTTTATGTGATTTGGGTTATGTGTAGTAGCACTCGAGAGCTAGCCACTCGAGGGACTGTAGAATAGAAAGATAAGTATTTTATTTTTAATTAACTTAAAAATAACTTTATCACTATAAAAATATGACAATTACTAATAAACTTAATTAAATTTATCTGTATAATGTTTAATTTTTAGTTGTTGCTAATAACTTTATCATATTAGTAATTTCCTTAGTATCATTATTAAGATTATTTTTTTAAGTTTTTAGATGAGACATTTAAAAATAACAATGAAATTTAATAAACCTAAAAAAAGACTTGCCAAACTAATTTTCTCTTTTGACTTGTTGTCACTAGATCAACAACAACTCCCTAATGACACCTATCTCTGAAAATGGCACCAAAAAGTGATAGGTTGTCATTAGGTCCTATCTCTTTAGTTGAAAAATGCATTAAGTGTATTGACCGGGTAGTGTTTAGAGGCTATATACAATAGGAAACATCTCGACTAACTATCTCTTAGGTTTATCTAAACATTTTGGAAAATTTGTAAATGAAACTTAGCTAAAGGCCATTAAACTATAAATCATGGAAATTTTCTAAACTGTAAAGCAAGAAATTATTAAGCTAGAAAGCATAAAATGACCAAACTAGAAAGCACAAAAATGATTATATTAAAAAGCATAAATGATTAAGCTAGAAAGCATGTAAAGTACTTGAAAAGGAAATGCTTGTAATTAAACTATAACAACCATTAAATAACAACTAACTGTCAACGGATAACAAACTTAACAATCTATGACTAGATTGGGTGCTCTAAAACTTCAATTAACAGAACTAAAGACTACAATCCCAAACTACAACCTGCAAGACTATCTTAACAGAACTCGACACACTTAAATAACATTCATTCACATTTATCATGTACAGAATAAAAACAACATAATTAAAAATTAAATACTTATCTTTCTATTCTATAGTCCCTCGAGTGGCCAGCTCTCGGGTGCTACTACACTTAACCCAAATCACATAAACTATGTATCTTCGAAATTAATCCATCCAAGTTAATTCCATTGCACAACACTAATAACTTAGAATGAGATGGGAAAAGCTTCTTTTATTCATATCAAAATTATATCTCAAAAACATAGTTTAAGAACATATTGTAACAACATAATGATATCCAGTATCATTATTTTTGGCAGCTACATATTTATACAAAAACTGGTAACAAATTCTTATAATTCACATGGTGAAGATCACCACAGAAAAAGTATTCAATAAATTTCAACTAACTAACAGACTTAGGTCCATAATACAAAGAATTAAAAAGACTCAGAGTGAGTTATAAAGTCTTTGAATGGAAATAATAGAAAACATTTAAAAGAATCAATCCACCATGCACTTCCTCAAATTCTGGCGCCTAGACTTATGGCGCTTGTCTTCAACTACTTTGAAGTCTGCTTTAAATCCACTTGGTTTAGCATGATGACCGACTGTGCATATTGAAATGTTCAATACTAAAAACTATACCATTATGTTAGCGCTGGTCAACTTATTTCAATGAATTTCAAGAAATAAATATTATACATTTTTTCACAAAAAGTAAGCAATTACTAATCCTAAAGATAAATAATTGGCAGGGTGAAAATGACTTAGGAGAAACAAGGAAGGGTAATTGGATTAGTATTTTTATGAGGCTATTTTACCTCATTAGTGGCTTTGGTTTGACTCTCTTCTTCATCGGGCTAGTTTGATGCGTTGTCAGAGTAGCCTTTTCTTTCTCAGACCTCTTTTGTTGCTTCACCAGGGAGGTTTTATCCTTTACCAAAGCACTGGTCTATTTTGTAGGAGTGTTGGTCTGCTTCCTCTTTGTACCATTAGATGAAGGGGAAACCTCGAAGGACTTCTGAGCACCCAAAGAAGTGGTATCTACTCTACCAGATCTCCTCACACTTGATGAGCTTCTCAGAGCTCAAGACTTAGTCTTAGTAGCCTCAACTTGTTCTGTGTGAGGCCATTGCTTTTGCAAATGTTGTGTTCATCTTATCTACTATTTTCTTTATTTGGGATTGTCTTTGGTCTAGATGGACCTCCATTTATTTTTCTTCATAAGTCCCATACCTCTCTTCAGAGGTGTCCTTAGGTTTGCTTAACATATAATCTATAGACCTTACAATGTCATCCACAGTGATCTTATATCCCTTTTTCGAGATCCACTCTATTCTTGGCTCTACTGCTTGTATGATGCATTCATCTTTAGAAACCAAGAATATGATATCCTTCTTATACTTCTCAACCATCTTTTGGGGAATTCTCTCCCTCTCTTGCATCCTTTTCTAGAATACAATAAAGAATTCCATAAGGGAATCTTCTTGTGCCTTAGCATCTCCCAGACCTCTTAAGAAGTCTCTGATTTGGTGTGCAACAGGTCTTCCTTTCAACCATACCACACTCTTTGTACCAAGGATTTCTCTCAAGAAATAGAATAAAAAAACATATAATCAAAGTTCCATATTTAAAGGGATACCTAATATCCTTTGTTTTATGTAGGTTCTCCATGAGTTGATGCCTCAATAATTCACATAGGTTATAATTAGCATCATTTTCAACCATTTCATAGGTTGTGTTAATGTTGGTTGTAGATACAAAGTTCTCCCTATTAGAGAAATAAAGTTTGTAGCCTATCATCATAGAGGCATGCTTCACAATAGGATTTCTTATGTTCTTCACTGTTAATTCCCTCTTGTCATATGTAGCACTGGTAAGTTCCATCACCACTTCATTCTTCACTGACTTGAGTACCATAATGGGTTTGGTTGAAAACAACCCTATAACTTCTTGAATTACCTCCTTTATGATCAATCCAGACATATCTGTCCACACAAAATTTTCATGGATGCGGATCAAAGCAATTTTAACCCAAGCATTGTCATGGAAAAAGTTAGGAAACCCCTACTAGACATTGAGTCCCTTCGCAACCACGTTTTGATACTCTGGCTTCAATACAAAGTCCTCACTAGTGAGCTCATTCATCCATACATCACCTAGTTTGGAATGATCATACTCTTCAATCTTTCCATGAATATATATATCCTTTATGTCCTCTGTGTGCAAGACTCCATAAGGAACCCTTGAAAAAGAACCTTCTAGATCGACCTTGGTGGATTTGTCAGGATATTTCTTGAATTTAGGTCAGGTCACTCAAACACATTCACAACCCTTGGTATGGCTGTTGACATTTCATGCCACCCTTTGATGACCCATCATTAATAACCAATTTGAGAGATCCTACATGGTTCATCTTGCATGAATTTTTCTTGGGGAGGTTCCCAAATTTGGCTAAGTCCCAAGTTTTTTGGCTTTTATACTTTCACTTACCTACTTACTCGCATGCCTTCTTCATCACTCCCACTCTTTCTTTTCTTCCTTCCTTTTTCCTCTAAGTGTTTCAAGTTTTTACCTTAGATGTTACCCTTTTACCCCTTATCAATCTCTCATGGTAAGCCTCAAGCCTTACCCCCAATCACCAAAGCTTGATTAAAGTTTTCAAGATTTTTCTAAGTCTTGGTTTTTTGGACTTCGCGAGTCAGTCTTCCTTCTTACCTCTTCCATCTATTCACCTTTCTTCTATTGGTCTTCAGGTGTCGGCCTTATCCTTACCTTTTCCCTATTCCAATTTTTGCTTCGCAAGGCATAATCCTTCCTCCTAACCTTCAATCCCCAAAATTTCACCTCTTGCTTTTAGACTTTGAAATTTTGGATTTCTTCTTTCTTCCTTCTCACTTTCACTCTTTCCTTTGAAAAATTGACTAATTGTTGAGTTTTTAGATGTTAGGATTCATCTTTCTCTTTTACCTCTTAATCTTTCTTCAATAAGAGGTAACCCTTCTCTCTGACCCTCAATGGTTCCTTCCTTCTCTCTTATTTCCATTGGTATGGGGTAAGTGGTACGCCCAAAGCCCAATCTTCGATGGTTTGACACGGATACAAATATATTGTTGCACAGCTCCAAACCATTTAATGCATAAGCAAAGGCTTCTTTTCAGGCCCGATGCCTCGACCTTCCTGTGGATTTAGCATATTTTTTGAGTGACAACATTAATGCTCAAATCACTTTTTGACCGCCCATATTTTATTTTTAGGGATTCAAGGACAACATTAAATACTTTCTCTAACTCCTACAAGTGGATTTTTGGTGGCCATACTCATTCATTATTGTTGCTTTATTTCTTCTAATGAGCTCCATACTCATATCCCTAATTTTGGGGGTGATTTGGATGACTTTCAAGAAAATATTTATGGTAGGGAGGATGGCATGCAAACTTTGTTCTCTCTAGGATCTTCTTGTCATATATTTCACAAAAGATATTTCCTTGACCAATTCTCCTTGACTGCTAACCCTAGGTAGGTTAGGGTTTGAGTTGCATTCATTTGAGTTATGCTTAATCTATAAAAGCAACACTTGTATATTTTCTAAAGGTTTTTTTATCACATGAAATTGCACCTTGTTGAGCTGCACAAAGCCCAACATTCCAATGGCACAATGGAAATGACCTCAAGGTGTGGGACCTTTGCACGTATGAGGTCAAATCTTTAGAGAAGGTTAGCTGCCTTTTTCAATCCCAGTGTAATGTGTTGGTCCAACCCAACACATGAAAACCTACCACTAATAGCTCACAAGGAAAAGGGGAGAAGGATAACATGAAAGGGAAATGGAGGTGATACACCAAGATGGAAAGGTCGCCTCTTCTTGACCAATATTTCACAATACACCATTGAAAAGGGGTAAGGGGATATCCACAACTCTTTGTTTGGTCAATTTTTAGAGGCATACAAGAAGGTTAGGGTTTGACAAGGTGTTGGAAGGAAAGATGGTTTCACAACCAGCAACTTTAAACAATTCAACACAACATACATGCATGAAAAATACAAGAAAACACTAAGATATGCAAGGTAATAACTTACTCAAACACAAAAGAGCTAAGAAGAGGAAACTTGATCAATTTCATTATTATAGAGGCAAAAATACTATCTTTACAATAACAAGGACGCAAAATACATGTCTTTCAAAGAAAAAACCCAGAGGAGTGAGAAGAAGAACACTAAAAAAATATATGTGTTGCCTTTATAGTTCAGGCATAACTAAGATGAACAATAACTAACCCTAACCCATTTAGGGTTACAAATCAAAAATATTTGATCAAGAAAAATAACTTCTCATGAAATTTGTGCCAAGAAGAGCCATGGACGTCATACCTGTCATGGAGAATCACACTAAGAAGGACCTAGAGAAGGCATAGCTAGCATGACATCACCTTATCGTGGAGATTTGCAGAAAAAAATTGTGAAGATCCTCCATGAAATCTGGTAAATAGGTATGGGAATGGTCAGAGAAGATGAGCAACAATAATGAATGGGCATGGAACCCACAAATCCACCAGGAAAAGTCACCAAAATGCATTAAAGATGTCCTCAAAACCCTAAAAGTGAAGCTCAACCATTGGGAGTAGGTGCACATTAATGGCATTTGGTGAAGAAAATTGCACCAATTTGTGAATCATCGAGGCGTCAAGCCCAAAAAACACCCTCTACAAGACCTTGAAAAAAAATGGTGCTAAGCCCCAAAAATATGTCTATTGAGGGTTGGGCCACTTGTCAACATCTTGTACCATTGCCTGCATTTCCAAAGACCTTTTCATTTCAAATAAACTTCCTCAATGCATGATGAATGGTGGAGGGATTCTATTTTCTTTGCATTGCTAGAGGTATTCACATTGTTGGAGTATGAGTGAAACTTTGAAGCATTATAGTGATGAATGATGACCCTAGTTAGGTGTTGGGCCATCAAAGGTCAGGTGTTAGGCCTACAACTTACTGCATACATAGAAGAAAGGAGAAGAAAGAAATTGCGAAGAAGAAAGAAACGTTGGGGGTTACACCCTGGATCATCGAAGGTCAAAGGTCAAGAGGAAGGATTACCTCTGAAAGTTGGAGGTAAGGAGGAAACCATACCCCTGAAATTTGAAAATTTGAAACTTAGCCAAATTTTCAAAGAGAAGAGTGAAAGAGAGAAGGGAGAAAATGAAAAGGAAAGCGACTTCAGAAGTTGTACCTTAGACCATCGAAGGTCAGAGGTTGAACTGAAGCCTTACCTCTTACCTAAAGAAGGTAAAAGGTAAGAAGTAAGGGTGAAGGCCGAAAGTTGAGGCCCGAAGGCCAAAGAAGAATAGTGCAAGGGAGGGAAGAGGAAAAAGAGAAGACTGACCCCCAAAGCCCAAAAATTTGACACTTAGAAACTTTTTGAGAAAAGCTAAGGTGAGCTTCAATGGTCGGAGATAAGGCTTGAGGCTTACCTTAATAGATCGATAGAAGGTAATGGGGAAGAGCAAAAGCCAAAGGCCAATGGAAGAAAAGGGAAGGAATGGGAGAAGGAGAAAGCAAGCATGAAGGGTAGTAGGTAAGGGACAGTCTGAAAACCCAAAATTTTGGGACTTAGCAAAATTTGGAACACTTCAAGGGAAACACATGCAAGATGATCCATGAAAGATCACTCAAATTGGATCTAAGTGATGGGTCATCAAAGGGGGGCATGAAATGAAAACATTTTGGAAATTTCTATGAGATGATTTCCTACTAATCATGGAGTCCAAAGGCCTTATCAATCCATTGAGCATGAAGTCATAAGGGTAAAACTTCAACAGCTGGGCCACCTCAAAGCAAAACCAAACATGTGCAACTACACTTGGAGAAAAGCATGGAAACTAGGAACATACATTGTAACAACCCTGATGTTCTACTCAATAACATTCCAAATATTTTACCTTAAGTGAAAAATCCATGATGCCATATCATAGCAATAAAAAAAATTCTTTACACAATGTAAATTACATGCATATTTGAAACAATACTATTTCCAAACTTCTATTCCATTCCAATATAATTTTAGAAATCTTCCCATAGCATAGATGTCTTATTGATTGAACTCAAGTATATCTTACATGATTACATCCTTCCATATGAATGGGTACATGATACACACATAGCTCTTCTGAGCTTCATCTGGCAATATATATACAAACCAATCTTGATGTCGCCACATCGACACGTACATTTTGAATGTCCTTGCTCGCTAGTGCAAACACTCTAGTTGTCCTCGATATTGGCGCAAACATCTACAAACCTCGACTGTTGACTGATGAGGAGAAGCATCACTCAGGCACTTTTCCACCAACCATGGACTCAAATACGGTCCCCTGCACATCTATCAATGATAGATTGACCTACCCTTCAACGAAGAGATTGGTTGGGAAACCTTGTAAAAAATGCCTATCTGAGCTTAGGGTTTTGTTCTATAAACTAGATCCTAATCATATGGTCGTATTCTATACAAGTATGAAAATTCCTAAACTAGAATGTATATAAGGAACACAATGAAATGACAGCGTAAATAGTGGCAACTTACACTACTTTGGCCAAAGTATTCTCACTCAGTACTTCAAGTGACAGTCCTCACATTCACATACACTACTACGGCTCGGTTTGGACTATGACCATTCATATCCTATGCTTAGGTAATTTCCTCCAATAGGTAATCTTTAACCCTATAAATAACCTACTTCCCTTTTTCCAAAATATAATGGCATCTCTACCAATCAATCATAAGCATTAGTTACCCCCTCAATAGACATTCCTATCTTAGGTATAACATATGAGCTTATCTTTGCATAAACAAACTATTACCTCAAAGACAATCTAGTCCCATATTTTAACTTATAATCTAGAATATAGCTACATAAGCCTCATCATAATCATAGATAAAATGACTGACTCCATTCAGTATAATAGCACCGAATACTTTTTATACTCATTAAGAGTATAACCTTATGAATGAATGACCTCAATCAAATAAACATATCAATAGAAGATTCCATTCGAGAGCGTATTCTCCTTAATTAAAAGGAATGATTCTAGAATAGAATTTTGTCATCATTATGACTACATAACAAGAGTACAAGCAACCACCCAAGTAGCAATTCCTACTCAATAGCTAAACCCACCTATGTCTCTACACATATAGTAACTCATAAGCTAAACCTTATCATCCCCAAGGTTTCCTATCATAGTTAGATAATAGTGCCAAGTCGCTTCATGACATTGACATATCTCACACTATATACACATAGTCTAACTATCTATGAATAGATCAGCAATATCTACTTCTTGTATAGGGGCAATAGGAGTAGTAAGACACTTGTTTTAAGCTAATCCTATTTCATCATTCCTGGTATATAATACCTAAGATAGACAATCCCTCCTATTATGGAGTAACTACAAGCATTTCATAAAACAACATAAGTAGCTTCTATTTTCCTTTCAAAGAAAATGTTATATTTCTATAGTACAAGTAATCTCAACAAATCAAATAAAGCACTCGAGAATTAATCTTTCATAAACAAAGATAAATAAAGGAAGATTATCCTCATGCATGTAATGCACTTGTCCATTTGACTATTTTTTGTACAACTTTCCAAATCAAAAACTGGATTTTCTTTGACCTCACAAGCAATGCCTCAATAAACCTCTCTCTCACAAGTTGATAATACAATTCTCTCAAGATGATGAAATGCTCTCACAATTTACTCAAAGCTCACCCAAAATACAGCTGAATATTGCAGATTAAGAATTGTAGAGTAGAATGACGTAGAATGCTACAAAAGGAATGTGTCCCAAATGAGGTCTATACCTCTCAATTTATATAACAAAAAGGAGACTCCCTAGCCTATAGACAAGGCAAGTAAATTGACAACAACATCCATACAAATCAACTCACTCAACTTAGTTAAAAGGTGGCGCATAAGAAAAGAGTATGCTCAACATCAAGTGCCACAGATCGACCTCTTTAGTTGACAACAATATATGACTATTTCAAATAGCACATGATCAAAAGATGACACATGAATTGAATTCCAAATGGAACAGACTTCTACTCAACCAAGGATTTCATGCTATGGCGCCATCTACTCACCTCATACCATATTCTCAAGTTAGTTGTTTACATAGTGGAATCATTCAATACACAGTTGTTGCATTCTCTTTCTATTGACCTGGTTTTAGCCAATACATTTGACACTTGTAAATGGATCGACCTTATCTCATAAAGTGATGTTCTATTCACTAGACTAGTAGTGAGCTAAACTCACAGCTTAGCATTGACTAAGTCTTTGACAACAAAGTTACATGTTGATTTACATTGCATAGTATGTGCTTGTATGGTGATGACTATATTACTTTGCACTTATATGTTTCACACATCATTCGCTATGTGTGTGGTTTTCTATTAAAGCATATTCACTTCTAAGAGCTCCGCATTTCCTTCTCTATCTTTTGTGCAACCTATAAATATGTTTTACTTGATACCTCATGTGCTTCCTTGTAAACTTGTTCCAACATTTTATGTTCTTAAAAGGCATTTCAATCATATATATATGTTACCATGTGATAAATGACATATGAAGCATATTAATTACATGCTCCTGTCTTTCATTTCATTATCATGCATTCATTATACTATATAAAGTTGGCTTAATACTCCATCACTCCACCTCTTATCATAGGCGTTCAAAAGTAAATTGTTGTTTACTAAGTCAAATGTATTCTAACTCAAAGCATCAACTAAGTCAAACTCTCCAAATCTACTTATTTGTTGCATTATATTTTTCATAAAGTTCGATCTTAATTCATTGACAATATTCATTATATTTGGCCTTTACAATGTTTGTATATGTTACATATAAATCAACCTATGTTCATGTAATAAATTGGCTTTAAAAGCATTGCATAAGTTAATCAATCCCCAAGCATATAATTATATAATCATATATGTACATATACATATATATATTTATATCAACACACACACACATATATGTATATGTATATATCTATATGTGTGTGTGTGTGTGTGTGTGTTTGTATATATCTTAGGTCAATAAAGTATGTACATACTCGATATAAAAATAAATACAAGTTAACATTCACATAATAATAATATATATTACATATATATGTATACACACTCCTTTATTAATCATTTATGCTTACATGTGTATTTGTATATATACACAAACATATTTATATTATCTAGCAACATGATAGTCAAATGATCCATTCAATATCCAAATGATTATGACCACATAATTATATTCACAGTAGCATCATATTAATCATTTATATACATATATGCATATATATACATATGTCATCATACTCATATGGACATCCCATTATATCTATTGTACGTGTATTTTGAAATATACATATATGTGCATATATGCATATATCCCAAATACCCATTCAACCATGCAATCAAGAATAGTAATGTAAGGAAGGACTCACAAGATCTAAATAGATAATCATCATCAAAGCATGCATTTAATAGTAATCACAACCCTTACTAATGCAACACATCATACTAAGGATGACTTAACATTTCCCCAACACTATGTGTAGACTCAAGTACCTTTCTATTGTGAGTGTGTGTAAGCTCAAATAGGTTATGTTATTGGTTACCTGGCCAAGATCTTCCTTGAGTGATACTTCCCCTCCACTTGGAGGAATGAACCTTTCCCTACAACCAGCTCAACACACTTGCAATGGTAGTTAGACATTCACAGTAAATCCATACGCATCATAAACTTTAGCATATTCATATAGCAATCAATGTAAACATATTTACTCTTTCAAAACCATATTAAGTATTTATCAATACTTTCACATAATACCTATTTCAGTATTCCATTCCTTAGCAAGCATATCAAACTCATGATTGTATTTACTAACCTATTTACCTGTGAAGGTAAAATTAAATCAGTAACCACAAGATGGGGTGTAACATACATTCACTTAAGGGGAATGTAGGGTGCACAAAGCACTTCATGGAAAGCAAGGTATTTACAATATATACATGAGATCGACTGAATAAAGAGGAACATCATAGAAATTTTCCTTTGTCAAAAACAAATCCTCTAAAAGAGCCTATCCCCCTCAACTTGAAATTGTGATCTTAATTCATTTTCAACCATTGAATTAGACCACCTGAATGTGAAGGGTTGCATAATGAATTATCTTGGTGAAGAATCACCTCACTGTAGACCTTATCGCTAGAAGGTAGCCATATGATTTGCAAGTTTCAAACTCCTTTGACAATGGCACCTCAAGAGAAAAAACAATAGCATGGGGAAGCTTCTCTAAAAACATGCCAACATTAAAAGGAGAACCTTCAAGAAATGAAAAAGAAAGATCCTTACATAGGGGTGATCCACTACTATGGTCATTGGCCCTCTAAAAAATATGCTTCTTAGAAAATTCCCCCTCAAGTTCCTCTTCACTTATTTGCATGACAAGGCTGCTCTTGATCTCATAGCAATTTTCCCTCTCCATTTTATGGCTACTTATAACAACATTAGGCTTATAGCCCAAAATATCCACCATATCCCTTTGATTTTCTATGAGGTTGGGAATGGGGTTGTTCTCTTCAAAGTTGTAGAATATGCTCAAACCAAAATATCCCTCTTTGATAGGTGAATCAAAATGAAAAGTATTTCCCAACACATCTAGAAAGCAACCAAGAGTCTCCTCCACATGAGTAGTAGGTTTATGAATAGCACACTCATCCCCTTGAATATGCAAGGTAAAATTCATATTTACAGGACTTGGAGTGTAAGGTTCAAAATGATCTTTTGAAAGTGGCTTGCTAATTTTATTCGAAGTCCCTTCTTCTTTTTTGGGTTGCACTAGGCCATTTAGAAGAGTAGCATGCTCTTTTTCATAAATCCTTTGGTTTATTATGCTATTTTAAAGCTTCTTGTAGTAGATCCCTTTAAGGTGGTATGGACAAGGCCTCCAACACAGTGACATTTAGGTTAGCCTTCTTTATTTGATCAACTATATTGAAAGGGGATTGACTAACCTTAGGTGAAGCATTTGGAACAACCAAATCCAACTTAGCTAATTGGGTGACTTGAGGTTGCTCCACCATCCTATTTCTCTTTCTAGTATGCTGATGTGATTGTAGAACTGTTTTTATACCTATTTCTCTAGAAACTACAACATTTTGAGATGGTTAGGAAGATTATTCTTGGCCCATTGTGTATGAAGAAAAATTATCCATTGCTCTCCCTTTTGATTTGGTATCCCGAGCTATCTAATTCACACCACCAAATTCCTCTTGATTCCATCCAACAAATTTATAGTCTCCTTGCAAGTGATCACACTTTCCAACAGCTGTTTGGTTTTGTGCCATAGAAAAAAGGCAACTTGCTTGATTTGGGGAATAATTGATGATAAATTGGACTTAATAAGGCCTTTATTTGGTGTTGTGAGGTGTTTTTCACATCCACGCTAGGTCTTGGACCCTTTCAAATGAATTTATTGATGTCTTGTAAAGGTATTGTAAAAGACTTTCATGATTTTCTAGACTTAATAAACCCTTTTTTCCTTAATTCAACATTGTAAAACATATTTAATTGTATTTTCACATCAATCTTGAAGGCTTGTAAAATAAACTTAATGTTAATCTAGTGTTGTAATGTGTCTTACACATTCACATTGGATATTGTACCTTCCTAGGCTGAGTGGACCTCATTTTAGTGTTATAAAGTGTATTTAATCACACTCACATTGAATTGTGTGTCCCAAGCCCTAATTGACCTTTACATCATCATTAATAGGCCCCTATTACCCCTATATTGTGCATCCTAAGGCATATTTGATGAAATAACTAACAAAGTCACTATATAAACCTAATTTTCTTATCTCCCAACAACCCAGCTAGCAAATGGGCCCCTCTAGGACTAATTCACCATTTGTGGTGAATCAGTCCCTTCCATGTGGGATTTATTTTCCCAAGGTGGTGAATGAGTCCCATTTGGGCCATTTTTGACTTTTGAGCAAGAAATTTTGGAATTTAAGTTTTGTTTTTCTTCATGTTGGCCTTGGGGATCCAATTTACAGGTGAATTAGGAGAATTGCCTATAAAATCAAGTCTCTAAGCCCTAATTCATAATCTCTTAACTCATTCACACATCTATTATCATTCATTCATCATCTATCTTCTCCCTTAAGAAAGTTAGGGTTTCATCATTGCAAATCATCAAGATAGCTTCCTAAGACACTCAAGGGCAGATTCTTCATGTTTTGTTGCAGAAATTCAAGATCAATCTTCATGAAAAGGTATTTACTCCATTGTTACATGCTTCATTACATTCTTTCTCTATTGTGGTTTAATTACCTATAAAGGGGTTTGACCAAGGCAAACCACCATGCCCTAACATCCAACATCTTTCCTTCTCTTCTTTTGTGTTTGTAGATTTAGGCATCTTGGATGCTTGGAAATCATTGAAGATCAAGTTGAAAAAAATTTCAAGTCATCTCCTCATTAGATAAGGAAAAATATCAACAAAAAGTCACTTTCAGGCCCAAATTTAACAGTTTCAGAATCAGACACTTGGAGAAGTAGAAAGTGTAGACCAAAGGCTCCTATTTCCATCTTTGTATTTTTAGAAATTCAAAAGTGGACTGATTCACCATGGATGGTGAATGAGTCCCACTGTCAAGCCTGATTTTGGTTTTCTATAGTTTTGGATACCCATTTGTCTAAAATGAGCTCTAGAACAGTTTCCAGATCTGGGACTAATTTGCCGAATGGAAAATGAGTCCCACCAGGCCTAAAAATCAGGATCAACAACATTTCAAAATTCATTTCAAGTCTCCAACAAGATTACAGGTGTACTTCTTTAGTTTCATTCATTTATGTTGTAGTTTACTTTCATTTCTAGGTGTTTTTGCATTACACATTGTGTTTTCAAACACTCTACATTTCAATAGTTTTCACTCAATGATCAATAGCTTTTATCAATTATTTGCATTTAGTTTATCTCATCTAGGAACATTTCATTCATATTTCCATTAGTTTGAATGAACCATCACAGTTTTTGGTCCTATCTCTCTCCTTTTAGGTGAAAAACCCTAAGAGAGCAAGAGAAGTACATAGCACTCAAAATATATGGTTTAGGTTTGCATTAAATTGTTTCCCTAATGTGGAGGTCTCATTTTGAACCACCAAATCTTTTCCAAGCTCACCATTTTGACAAGCATTCTGGTTATGAGGCTAATTTCATGGATAACACCAATCATGTTCTTGAGCTAGATTGTTTTGAACTGGAACCAAAGCCTTTGAAGTGTTGGTAATGGCTAGATTTGCACCATTCAGGGGCTTAGCATAATTCCATTGATCCTTCCCTTAATAAGGCTACCTATTTTGTTGGTAATTTTGACCTTGAGGTTGATAAGTTCTATTATTTTGAGCTTGCTACCTCTTTTCTATTGCTAACTCATTATTCAACCTTTGGATCATGTTTCTCATTTCTTGCACCTCCTCTAGAGATGTGGTTGGAATAGCTGGTTGAGAAATTGCATCCACTAGGATAGAAGCCACCATTGGTTGTTGGGGAAGCTTTAGAAATAAAGGCGTCGATGGCCTAGAAGCTATTTTCCCAGCTTATATCAAGCAATTTTCTACCCTTATGGATATGTCATATGCATCTAGCAAGGTAAATCCTCCCATAGGCTAAATCATAACATCTATATCACTGTAAGAGCACTTAATAAATATAGGAAATCATGCTCGGGAGAAGGCTTGACCAAGACAAGAATTCTATTCCAATTCCTTTGGAATCTATAATTGAAATCACTCATGAATTCATGAGGTGCACTTTGAATAGTTGTCAATTGTTCTACTAGGGACAAATGGTCACTTTTATCTTCAAAATTCTTGCATAAATTCTCACCCAACTCATCCCAATTGTGAATGGAGTTAGGTGGTAGACCCCTATACCACTGTAATGCTTTTCCTTTTAGTGAAATGACAAGTAATCTAACAACCATGTTGTCTTCTATTACATAATGTACAAAGCATATATTTGCCACATCTAGGATGTGCTCTTCTAGGGTTGTGGATGTATCACTAATGAAATGGGGAATACTTTTGAGGGAATTGACTGGTATATCATCTTTTTTGGCTAGAATCAAGGGGCTTCCACTAGTAAAAGATACAAAAGGTTGATTTCTAAGTACAACCATATGGAATAAATTTCTATTTGTATGGATAATAGGTTTTCTAGCTTGAAATGATCTTCCCATAGGTGGCGTAGATAGAGCTCTAAGAGAGGTACTTGTGCTTCTATTTCTTCTTATAGGTGATAAATATTGCTTATTTCTTCTTTTAGAAGTGGAAAAAGAGAGTTGAATGTATTGGAAATCACCTCTAGAAGATGCTCTTGTTTGAATTCTTGGCATGAATGTGCAGGCCTGATATTGAACCAAGAGTTCTAGGTAGTAGCATGGTCACCAATTTGTATGTAGAGTCCTCCCTTGATATTAGAGTCACCAGGTACTTGTTTGAGAGCCTTTTCAAGGCTATAATGTTGAGAGCAACACCACTCTCTCAACAAAATGAAACAAAATTTCTTGTTTTTCCCACCAAGCTTGCTAGAAATTGTTGTCACATGAAATTGCACCCTGTTGAGCATGAAGCCTAACATTCCAATGACAATGGAAATAACCTCAAGGTGTGGGACCTTTGCGCGTATGAGGTCAAATCTCTAGAGAAGGTTGGCTTCCTTTTTCAATCCCATTGCAATGTGTTGGTCCGAACCAACACATGAAAGCCTACCACTAATAGCTCACAAGGAAAAGGGGAGAAGGAGAACATGAAAGGGAAATGGAGGTGATACACCAAGATGGAAAGGTCACTTCTTCTTGACCAAGATTACATAGTACACTATTGATAAGGGGAAAGAAGACTTTCACAACTCTCTTTTTGGTCAACTTTTAGAGGCATACAAGAAGGTTAGGGTTTGACAAGGTGTTGGAAGGAAAGAGGGTTTCACAACCAACAACTATAAAAAATTCAACAGAACATACATGCATGAAAAATATAAG
Organism: Sequoia sempervirens; assembly: GCA_007258455.2. Classification (NCBI taxonomy): domain Eukaryota; kingdom Viridiplantae; phylum Streptophyta; class Pinopsida; order Cupressales; family Cupressaceae; genus Sequoia; species Sequoia sempervirens. The sequence goes on from VDFB02271358.1 coordinate 44,659,228, forward strand.
CAAACACTCAGATATGCAAGGTAATAACTTAAACAAAAAAGAGCTAAGAAGAGGAAACTTGATCCATTTCATTAATATAGAGGAAAAAATCCAATATTTACAATATTAGGGATGCAAAATACATGTATGTCAAAGAAAAACCATAGAGGAGCCAAAAGAAGAAACCTAAAACAAAAATATAAGTGTTGCCTTTATAGTTCAGGCATAACTAAGATGAACAATAACTAACCCTAACCCAACTAGGGTTACAAATCAAAGAGATTTGATCAGGAAAAATGACTGCTCATGAAATTTGTGCTAAGAAGATCCATGGACACCATACCTATCTTGGAGAATCATGCCAAGAAGGACTTAGAGAAGGCATAGCTAGCACACCATCACCCAACTGTGGAGATTTGTAGAAAAAAGTTGTGAAGATCCTCCATGAAATCTGGGAAATAGGTATGGGAATGGTTAGAGAGGATGAGCAACAAAAATGAATGGGCATGGCACCCACAAATCCACTAGGAAAAGTCACCAAAATGCATTAAAGATGTCCTCAAAACCCTAAAAGTCAAGCTTGGCCGCTAGGAGTAGGTGTGCATTAATGGAATTTGGTGAATATAATTGTGCCAATTCATGGATCATTGGGGCATCGAGCTCAAAAAAACCCTCTACAATCCATTGAAAAAAAATGGTGCTAAGCCTCAAAAATATGTCCATCGAGGGTCAAGCCACTTGTCAACATCTTGTACCATCGCCTAAATCGCCAAAGACCTTTTCATTTCAAATAAACTTCCCTGACGCACGATGAATGGTGGTAGGCTTCTATTTTCTTTGCATCATTGGAGGTCTTCACATCACTAGAGTATGAGTGGAACTTTGAAGTAAATTACAATGATGAGCAATGAACATAGTCGGATGTCGAACCATCGGAGGTTGGGCATTGGGCCTATAGCTTACCACGTACATAGAAGAAAGGAGGAGCAAGGAACTACGAAGAAGAAAGAAATATTGGGGATTGGACCTTAGACCATCATAGATCAAAGGTCGAGAGGAAGGCTTACCTCTAAAATTCAAAGGTAAGGAGGAAACCATACCCCCAAAGTCTAAAAATTTGACTCTTAGCTAAATTTTCAAAGAGAAGAGTGAAAGAGAGAAGAGAGAAGGGAGAAGATGAAAAGGAAAGTGAGTTTGGAGGTCGGACCTTGAACCATTGGAGGTCAAAGGTCAGACTAAAGCCTTACCTCTTACCTAAAGAAGGTAAGAGGTGAGAGTTAAGAGCTAAGGCCGAAGGCCAAAGAAGAAAAGTGCAAGGGAGGGAAGAGGACAGAGGGAAGGCCGACCCTTGAAGCCAAAAAATTTGACACTTAGACAAATTTTGAGAAAAGCTAAGGCGAGCTTCGATGGTCAGAGGTAAGGCTTGAGGCTTACCTTAAGATATCAATAGAAGGTAACAGGGAAGAGCGAAGGCTAAAGGTTGACGAAAGAAAATGGAAGGAAGGGAGAAGGAGAAAGGAAGCATGAAGGGAAGCGGGTAAGGGACAATTCGAAAACCCAAAATTCTAGGACTTAGCCAAATTTGGAACACTTCAAGGGAAGCACATGCAAGATGATCCATGGAAGATCACTCAAATTGAATATTAGTGATGGGTCATCAAAGGGGGGCATGAAATGACAAAATGTTCTTCCTTTGGCTCCTCTAAGGTTTTTCTTTTGCAGACACTGTATTTTAAACTCTTTCATTATAAATATTGGCTATATGCCTTTGTATTAATGAAGCTGATCATTATTATTGGTTCTCTCTTATTTTATGTATGAGTAATCTTTAATTACCTTCATGTCTAAGTGTTTTTTCAACATTTTTATGTATGCATGTTTGAGATAAATTGTTTGTAGTCATTGGTTTGAGAAACCTTCCATTCCTTCCAACAACTTGTCAAACCCTAACCATCTTGTATGCTTGTGAGAATCAACCAAAAAGAGAATAGTTTGAGTCTTTTGGTCCTCTTGAATGATGTATTTGAGAAAATATTGGCCAGGAAGAAACAACTTTCTATCCTAGTGTACCACCTCCCATTTCCCTTTCATGTTTTCCTTCTAACCCTTTTCCCCTATGAGTTGTTAGAGTGGGATATTGGTAGGTTTTCTTGTGTTGGGTTGGACTAACACATTGCACTTGGATTGAAAGAGGAAGTTGGCCTTGTTCTGACCTCATATGCACAAAGGTTGCACACCTTAAGGTCATTTCCATCCTGTCATTGGAATGTTGAACTTCATGTTCAGTAAGGGTGCAATTTCATGTGACAACAATTTTTGGCGCACTTGGTGGGACTACTTTCTCTTTGTTGAGGAATTTGGTGTTTTCTTCAATGCATCTTGCATTTTGAGGCATATCTTCAAACACCATGGCAACTCTAAGATAAATTTGTCATTCAAGCAACCTAGTTTTACTTCATTATTTTAAGGGAGTGGTGCTATTCAAAATTTCGGCCTTTGGAGGAATTCTTCAAGCACTTGGCGACTCTACAACTCAATTTGGGTGACTTTGTTGTTATGTACCCAAAAATAATGGTTGGGAAGTCTTGTGCCTTCCTTTCAAATTTTCAAAGTTTTTTCCATCATTCCCATGCTTAATAAACATGTCATATTATAATGGAAACCATATGTATACCCCACCATTTCATGATAATTCCAACTTTGTTCCTCCCAATCAATTGTATCAAGCTAGTTCTACCTCCCATTTCATTCCATAGAACCCTATTGTTGTAGGTTCTCAACCTTCTCAAAATTCTTACCACCCACCCTCCCCTTCTCAGTCTTCTTAGACACCTACATATCCTATCAACAACCCCAAGAGACTCATCATTTTGAAAAATAATCTTGTTTCTCTCCTAATCAACCTCAAATTTTTGATCATTTAAGTGCAAGTGAAATTACAAGAATTTTGCTTGATTTAAATAGATAGTTGGATGAGATTCAAAGACAACAAGAGTTTGACCTAGAATAGGAGAAGTGGAAAAATCAAGTCTATTAGGGGCAGCAAGGTTATTTTCCACAATAAGGTGAGTTTTCTCATCAAGCTTACTATCCATAGTAGAAAAATATAGAAGGTCAATGGAGGTATGAGAAGTAGTTGGAGGCACAAAGAAGGAAGAAACAAGAGGAGTATGTACAACAAAGGATGTTGTTGCTAGGAAAGAGCAATTCAAACTTTCCCTTGCTCTAGCACAAATGCCTAAGATTCAAGCAACCCCTTTTGTGCCTAGTTTCAAACAAAAACCTCCACCAGTTCTAGAACAACCTATTAAGGAGGTAAGAAAGCATAAATTTGTAAGTTTCAGGAACCCTAAAAAATCTCTCGAAACTTCCATTATCCCTCCAGTTGTTTGAGAATAACCTATTGTGTAGGAGGTATGCAAGCAAAAAAAAAATAGTTTCAAGAATCCTAATCAACCCCTTGAAACTACAATAGAACCTCTTGTGCCATCAAGTAGATCTCCTGTGTTGGAGATCCCAAGTTTTGAGAGCCTCCATTCCTCACAAGAGCTCATCTAAGCTGAGGAGGTTGTTGAAGAGGAGCCTTCATGTGCTCTAGACAATGAATGTCTTGGGGTAAAAGAACAAAGTTGTGTCACACTTTCAGCCAAATAAATAGTTTCGAGCAAAATAATTCCAGCCTAAACATTTTTAGTCGAGCTAGTTTTGATTGAAACAATGAGACCTATATGTGGCAGATAGAGTTTCAAGCAAAACCTTTTCACCTGAAACCAAGAAATTTGAATTTTTCCCTTTGCCACTTTGAAATTGGATTATTTTTTGTGTGGAGTTTTAGTAGAAAGGGTTTCAGTTGAAACCCATTATACTGAAATTGTCTATGTGGCATCCTAGTTGGCAGCCAACTTTTTTTTTAGAATTTTTGAAACTTTCAACTTCAACTAAGTATTTCTTCAATCATAATTATTTAAAAAAGGAAAAAATACCCTTTTGTAGAGCTTGAGTGAAAAATCCAAATATGTAATTTTTTAATATTTTGATTAGTTTTAATATTTATTTTTTTAAAATAATGCAAGTAGGTTGTTAAAGTTAAAAAAGGGTTTATTAGAAATTAAAAAATAGTAAAACATAAAAAAATTTGAAAATATATGGTGCACTAGAGGACAAATTCCCTTCAAAAGGGTACAATTTGATTTTTGAAAATGATTTAAAAAAGTAGACAATAGTTGATTTCAAATGAAAATATCAAATTCTAACAAGTTTGACTTTAAAATGCTATTACAAGACAAATATATATCAAATTTTCAAAAAAAAAAATCCATGCACTAGATATTGAAGTTACCTATTTGGAGAAAAAAAATCAGGGGAAATTGAAGCCTTTTTCTATTTGTTTCTTGACGTCAAGTGAAGGTCACTCTTTCCTAAATTTTTTAGCATTCCAAAATTTGCTCTTAAATTGATAAAAAAACAATATTTCTTCATTTCAGTAGTTTACATCATTCTAAAATTCAAAACATAAAGACCATTTTTATGTGGTCAAAGTTTAATTTTTTGTTGTTGTTGGTCAATTCCTTTATAAAGTGTGATACATGTTTGTGCTTTTACCCCTTGATCTACAATAGGAAACAGTTGAAGATAACCAGTTGCAGTAGGAAGAATCTAAAAGGGTAGAAAAAATTGATACAATAGAGGAATCAGTCCTCTCATTTGATATCCTCCCTAGTTTTATTGAAGATGAGGAGGATAGATCACATATACCTACATTAGCAGAATCCTCTGAGCAGCTTGGTTTGGGCTTGATGGATGAAGACAACTCCATGGTTTTAGATCAACAGTAGTAGACATGTTTAGCCCCTGTTATAGTGGAGCAAACTCCCATATCTATTGAGGTTTTTCGTTCTAATGCAGAGGACCTCTCTTGGGATGATTTAGAAGATTTTTGTTTAAGCTTGGATGTCAATCCTTCACCCCAAGAAGAGGAGATTTGTGGGTAGCAGCATAAGAGTGAGGAAACAATAGAATGTGGCAGCCATTACATGCCAAGAGTCTGATTTTGTTGCAACTAGTTGCCAAGAAAAAGTCAAAATAGAGAGACAACTTGAAGAATTTAGATCTTCACTTGAAGTGTCTCAAAAATCTGAAGATTGTGTTGATGAAGTGTGCATCAATACAAGTATCTTAGTAATTATTAAGCAACCACACATTTTTTGGGAGAGTGATTCTCTCATTGCTCAATTTGATAGTATGCCCGAGTTTCAGAGATTTTCTTCTAAGGTGCATGAGGAAGAGATTTCTTGTACAAATCAAAAACTAATTTTGGTATATTTTTAATCACCATGTGAGCTCAAAACTTTCTCTTTTTATTTTAGTTCATGCAATGATGAGGTCAACAGTGATGGCATTGGCTTATCCTTTTGTGAGGTGAGTTATCTTCCCTATATAGAAGGCTTTCTCTTAGATGTTGGCCTATCTTCAAAAAAGTTCACCCCTTTTGCTTTATGTTCACCTAAGGCACTAGTGTCAGATGAATCTGATACTTGCATCATATGGTTCTGGTGCAATGGAAAAGTTTACAATGAAGTGATCCCTCACCTTGCATACATGTTGGCAGTAGTTTTCAGTGGTTGCAGATGGGTGAGGTCCGCAACTATGGTTTGAGGGAGATCATCTCCTTCAAAAGGCTCATCTTTGATAGAGGCAAATACCCTTCTTTTGCTTTTTGTTAGTTTGATTTATATATTGTAAATATCTTACTTTCCATGAAGTGCTCTTGCACACCCTACATTCTCCTTAAGGGAATGTATGCTTCTAGTTTCCTGCTTTCCTCCAAGTGCAGGCATGTACATGTTTTATTTTTCTCTAAGGAGGCCCAGCTGTGAAGTTTTACCCTCATGACTCCATGCCCAATGGACTGATAAGGCCTTTGGATTTTGTGATTAGTAGGCAATCATCCCACAGAAGTTGCCATAAATGTTGACATTTCATGCCACCCTTTGATGACCCATCATTGATAACTGATCTGAGAGATCCTACATGGTTCATTTTGCATGAATTTTCCTTGGGGAGGTTCCCAAAATTGGCTAATTCCTAGGATTTTTGGCTTTCAAAATTTTGCTTACCTACTTACTCGAGTGTCTTCTTCATCACTCCCACTACTTCTCTTCATTCCTTTTTCCTCTAAGTGTTTCACATTTTGGCCTTAGACCTTACCCTTTACCCCTTACCAGTCTCTCATGGTAAACCTCAAGCCTTACCCCAGATCACCAAAGCTTGATTAAAGTTTTCAAGATTTGTCTAAGTCTTGGTTTGTCAAACATTGGGGGTCAGTCTTCCTTCTTACCTCTTACATATTTTCACCTTTCTTCTACCGATCTTTGGGTGTTATCCTTTGTCCTTACCTCTTCCCTCTTACCATTTTTACTTCGTAAGGCATAAGCCTTCCTCTCGATCTTTGATCCCCAAAATCTCACCTCTTTCTTTTGGACTTTGAAATTTTGGCTTTTCTTCCATCTTCCTTCTCACTTTCACTCTTTCCTTTGAAAAATTGACTAAGTGTTGAGTTTTCAGATTTTGGGCTTCAAATTTCTCCTTTACCTCTTAAATTTCTTCGATAAGAAGCAACCCTTCTCTCCAATCCCCAATAGTTCCTTTTTGGCTTCGTAGTTCCTTCCTTCTCTCTTCTTTCCTTTGGTATGTGGTAAGTGGTATGCCCAAAGCCCGATCTTCGATGGTTCAATGTTGATACAAAGATATTATTTTGTAGCTCCAAACCATTTAATTCATAAGAAAAGGTTTCTTTTTAGGCTTGACACCCCAACCTTCTCATAGATATGATGTGTTTTCTGGGCAATGATATTAATGTTCAAATCACTTTTTGAGCACCCAAATTTGAATTTTAAGGTCTCAAGGACAACATTAAATTCTTTCTCTAACTCCTACAAGTAGATTTGTGGTGGCCATACTCATTCATTGTTGTTGTTTTATTCCTTCTAATGAGCTTCATACTCATATCCCTAATCTTGTGGGCGATTTGGATGACTTTCAGGAAAATATTTATGGCATGGAGGATGGCATGCTAACTTTATTCTCTCCAAGCTCTTCTTGGCATGGATTTCACAACATATATTTCCTTGATTAGATATCCTTGATTGCTAAGCCTAGTGGGTTAGGGTTTGAGTTGCATTCATCGAAGTTATGCGTGATCTATAAAAGCAACACTTGTATATTTTCTAAGGGTTCTTCCTTTGGCTCCTACGGGTTTTTTTTTTGCAGACACTATATTTTACACTATGCCATCGTAAAGATTAGCTATATGCCTTTGCATTAATGAAGTTGGTCGTTGTTGTTGGCTCTCTCTTCTTTTATGTATGAGTAATCTTTCATTACCTTCATGTTTGAGTGTTTGTTTGTATTTTTATGTATGCATGTTTGAGTTAAATTGTTTATAGCCGTTGGTTTGAGAAACCTTCCTTTCCTTCCAGCAACTTGTCAAACCCTAACCTTCTTGTATGCTTGTGAGAATCAACCAAATAGAGAACTCTATGAGTCTTTTGGTCCTCTTCAATGATGTATTTGAGAAAATATTGGCCAGGAAGAAACAACTTTCCATCTTGGTGTACCACCTCCCATTTCCCTTTCATGTTTTCCTCCTAACCATTTTCCCCTATAAGCTATTAGAGTAGGATAGTGGTAGGTTTTCATGTGTTGGTTTGGACTAGCACATTGCACTTGGATTGAAAGAGGAAGTTGTCCTTCTTTGAAGATTTGACCTCATACACACAAAGGTCCCACACCTTGATGTCATTTCCATTGTGTCATTAGAATGTTGAACTTTGTGTTTAGCAGGGTGCAATTTCATGTGACAACATTAGCCATAGCAAAAGTTTCCAAACTGCTTACAAAGAAATTTCTAAAAAACTAGGGTAACAGAGATCGTAAATACCTTTTACTTTGTTTTTCTAACTAAGGTTTGCATGCACCAAGACTCAATCACTTCAACTGCACTTCTCTGCTCTTCGTCTACTCTTCTTCCCTTGTAAACTTGATTGCAAATGAATTTTTTTGAGTGTAATCACTTATATACCTTTTGTCATGACTTGATTCACATTGAATAATCAAACTAAAAAGCTGGTAAAAACCCTAACTGTTTGCAGAGTCAACTTCAAATACTATGCAATCTTCTGCATTTCAATATTTTCTACTGGGATCTTCTCCATTATTTCAGATACATTGATTTACATCACATATCATCGTGTTGAGGTATCAACACCATTTCTTTGGCAGGGGAAGAAAGGTTTCCATTAAAGCTCCCCCTAATCCAAAGCTCTCAACTTAGTTTCTAGAGGAAACATCTGCACCAGATGTTAGTACAGACTCATCCTTAACCTTTGTCTCTTCCTTCTTTTACCAAATCTTGTTCATCTCCTTCTTTGTCTCTTCCAGATTAATCTTTTATATTGGGTCATTCTTCTTTACCATATTGTTCTTCTTCACATTTCTGCTTCTACAAATCTTAGAAATGTGTCCAGGCCTATTACAATTTTAGCATATGACATTCTTTTGACCAATCTTACTTCCATTCATTCTAGATCTACATTGATTAGCTTTATGCCCAAATCCATAGAATTTATAACAATAGTCATTAAAATATTGAACCATTCTACCATTGTTAAAATCATTCATCATTTGATTTTTCCATTCACCAGCTCTATGGCCAAATCTCTTGCATGTAAAACACTAACTAGGAAAAGATTGAACATTCTGATTCATTTTGCTTCTACATTCCATAGCCTTATGTCCAAATACATTGCAAGAATAACATAAACCATTAAAATATGGGTACCTTTGTGCATTTGATTATCTGATTGGTGGTATTTTGGCTTCATTCCTTTGATTCAAGATCTACTTCCCATTTTTCTTCTTTTCTTTAGTCTTCTTTTGTTCATTGATCTTCTTTTCAGCATTAGGTGTCTGATCTTTTAAACCTTTTTCAAATCCTAAACCTTCTTTATCTTTGGAACCTTTCTAATTTGTAGTCATTTCATCAAGCTTTGTAGAACTTGTCTTGAATTTGTCTTCATGAATTCTTTCTTTTTCAATATTTGATCTCATATTCACAACTTCTTGTTCAATCTTTGTGCATTCTTCAGATTTTCTTTTCACCATTGTATTCAAACATTCTTCAACTCTTTTCTTTTCTTTAACTTGCACTTTCAAACCAATAATTGTTTCATTTGCTTGCTTCAATTTCTCACTAAATTCCTTATGCCTTTCTTTGAATTTCTTGGTTTTCTCTTTCAAATTTTTGATGCATTCATCTGCTTCTTTAAATTTTTCTTTTAGATCTTTGTTTTCACCTTCAATTCTTTCTAGATCTTCAAGAGCAACTTTGAGTTCTCCATTTATGTCAAATATATAATATTATTTTGTAGATCCAATAGTAGGAATATCTTCTAAAGGAATAGGAAGTCTTCTAACAACCATGTGTTCAACCTCCAAGATCTTCTGCAAGTGGTTAAGCTCCTTCCAAGGAACCAAGATTTGATACCAATTGTTGAACTCCTAGAATACTGAGGGGGGGTGAATCATTATTCTTGTAAACCACTTAATCATTTAAATATCCAATACTAATAGCATATTCAATTTTCTATAATGAAGGAAAGCATGAAAACATCCAACATCACATAACACATGAACACCAATATTTTTTACATGGAAAACCCAAAATGGGAAAACCACAGTGAGGATTAGTTCACAATATATTATAACTAGTTATAGTATATTATAGAAGTACTCACTACAGGTGGACTCACTATCCAAGTGGACCCACTTCCCACTGAGAAATAAAAGAGGTAGAAGAGATTGTTTCTCACAACCAAATTTGAATTGTTACAGTTGCATCTATCATATGCATGAAATACAATTCCAATGAAGCTCATAATACAAACTCAAAAATATTCATATTGATATGAATCAACACTCTACTCTACTCTACATTTGCACTAAATTCACATATTTTGTATCCACTTACTCTTATCATATGCCATCACATCATAAAATACTAAAAAATATCTAACTTATATATCTGCTTCACCTATAACATTTATTAGGTTGGCCTAATTAGATGTAATAAAAAAAATGTAGCTTGTCAGCTCAAGATCTATCGACACACGCTTCACACAAAGAATCAAACCTTATAACAATTAAAAATAGGCAAAAATGGGCCTAAAATAGCACCCACATAATAGATCAAATCATATTCAACCTCTACAACATACCCAATTCATTAGGTTGGCACCAGTAATGGCCTAATTACAAAATTTTCCAACTATACAACCATATCCAGACATGCAGACCTCCAAAATCTATGCCAACTAGAATACACAATCTAATAACACCTGTCAACATCTCCACAAATCCACAAAGGAAAACTCCAATACGTGAAGAAGTGTGGATTCACCAAAGCATATGCACTATAATGGAAAATGCTTGTAACTGCCAAGCCGAACTTTTGTTACTCATAACTCCAAAACCAAAAAACAAAACAAGATAAAACTTTGGAAGTAGGATCTTCTATAAACCATAAAAAATATGCTAGAATCATAGAGAAAAATCTTCATCAACAGACCAATGCGAACCCAAATACCAGATCCCATGTACGCAAAATCACCCAAATTGACACTTAGTCAATTTCCACAACTATTGCCTTCACCAAATCAAGCCTTCTTACAAAATTGTCTTACATAATCATCCTCAAACATACTCAAGCCATCCAAACTAGTTTTCACCTTGATCCCTTGAAAGTGGTAAAAGTCATAAGGTATCCTTGATTTCCCTTTCCACCCTTTTCTTTCTAATTCCTTGAGTCCTCCATGTGCCCTAATCCCCATGGCTTCCTCCCTTGCACTCCCCTAGTCCCCAGTCTAGGTAATTCCCTACTCCCACACTCCTTTATTCATAGTCTCATGTCCCCTCCCAACCCTTAATTGAGGGAGACTTTGAGAAACTCTACATCATATAACATAGGAAGACACGTGTCAATAAAGGAAGGTATAAATCTAGGTACACTCAATAAGCTAGCACTTCACAAAGATCTATGGTTCCTATCACTCCATTTATTATCCCTTAAATTAAACCAATAGATTCCTTGTTTGGTGAAATAAACTACCCTCTTAGTAAATATTTCTAGATGGTTTCATGATGTCCTAAAAATGAAGAAAGATGAATTATTTCACCTAATTTAGAATAGTATATGCATACAAAATTTGAGGATGATGGATATATATAGGAACTTCTCCAAAATTAGTGCCTATTTGTAAATAGAAATGGAGGTGAAACTAATACAAAAGACTATACTATACAATATTCATCAATATATGTGTCATCCTTATAAAGCCAGCGATTGGTGTCTCTTTCAACATGTTCTTCATCTAGAGTCCCAGGCAATTGGAAGATGGGGGATCCATATGTTATTATGTTTTTCATATTTGAAGATTGGGTGGGTTGACCATAAGAATGTGGAAAAGTGGGTATCAATCCCACATGAAAATCTTAAAATTCAATGTATACTCTCCACAACCTTTGTCAATGATCTTAACCTTGGGATTTATGGAGTTGGGTGTAGTGGATGGAGCAGACAAAGATGAAATCTTGTTAGGGTCAATTTAGGAGGGATATGGTGATGATTTTGCATTAGGAGGTGGAACATTGGTGCTTGGGAAATGGTCATAATGATTATATGTGGCTTATAAATTGCAAAAATACTCAAATGGGTGCAAATCAACATATATTCTGACTTCTATGCCACTATGAGGTAACTTGAGACATTGGTGATAAGTAGATGGTACAACTTGTATGGTATGTATCCATGGGTGACCATGAAGTTCTATTGAAGGGTAATATTGATCACATGACAAGTTGTATATTTTAAAGGTGGGCCCACCTGAATAGGAAAACATATTATACCTTTTAAATCTCTCTCTACATTGTTGTATGCCTTGATGGTGATGACTTGTGGCTCTAAATCTGATACCAAGTGTCCCACTTTCTTAATGAGCTTTAAATTACACAAGTTCAAGGTAGAACCACTATCTAACAAGAATCACTTGACCTTATATTTGGAGATAAGGGCTTCAATGTGGAGGGATTTGTTATGGGATGAATCCAAGGGTGGCATATTATTTTTTCTAAAGGAAAGTTGATATGTAGAGGAAAGATGACCCAAAAGTACTTAGAATTGGTTTGGATTGATGTTGTTGGGAACTTATAATTCTTGTAAGGATTTCTCTAGTATTTCTATGTGGATAGGGGATTCTTTGAGAATCTTCAAGATAGATATTGATGTAGGATTATTCCCAAGAATATCTAAGAGATTGTACTACGTTCCTTGAGAGGATGAATTGGATGGTCCTAGAATAGTGACTCTACCACATTGAGTGGTGACAACACACTCAAGGTATTTGGATTTGATTTTGATCATGAAAACTTATGAAGGTACATGAGTGATACACCCAATAACATTTTCATAATTAAAAGGAACCTTAGTGTAGTTAACATTGTTAATATGATTACCTTGGTTATTATGTTGATTGGAAGTAGTGGATGAGGTAGGACCTTGAGAATTCATAGGAAAAGACTCTTGGGATATTCCTAATTGATCATTTGGTGATCTGGACTTGACTCCCTCAATTTCAATATCAACTTGATCAATGAGGTCATGAATGTAGTTCATGAGCTTCATACAGTTATTCATATAATGACCCTTAACCCTGAGATAGTGACAATAATCATTGTATTTATACTAGGAAGGTTTAGGTTTTGACTCATTGAATGGTTGTGTCATGAGGAATGTAACTATATTAGCTTGAACAAGCTTTTGAAACATGTCTAAAGGCTCCCCAAGTGTAATGAATTTACACTTTGGATGATTTTGGGTACTAGGTTGAGGTTATCCTTGGAGGATGAAAATATGATTGACATCATGAGGTTTAGTGGAATTTGGGTTTTTATTATTTGTGCTTTCCATTTAAACATGTTTTGTATTTATCATTCCATCACTTACCATGTTCTTATTCTTGGCCCAAAATTATGATTTATCATTGGATTTGTCATTATTTTCTTTGTAAATCTTGACTAATCCTTTGGTTATGAGGGCTTTCTCGATTGTAACCCATTTCTTTATTTTTTTAAATGGTTATTTTGAATTATTTTGTTACATTACATCTTTGTGAGATTTCATCATCCAACATGTACATTCATGCCAATGATACAATCCAATCATCCTAGTTGCATTAATCCAAATGCCCAATCCTTAATGAATCATTTAGTCCTATTTTCATGGAATGTATATCAACCCAACATGATCTCTCTCAAGTCACCTTTTATACTTTATGACACATCTTGTCTATTCAAGATACCGATTGGGTTCTATTTCAGCCAATAGTTCTCTTGAGGTGGAATCATTTTCATCATCATCCCTAAATGACTAGGGAAACTTTCCATTGGAGCTTCACTTCATCCCATCCTACTTTTTTATTCTTCTTTGACACAATGCCACTTAGTTTCATTGTATCAAAGAGGGGAAAAATGTAGACACCTAAAATATTCCCTAGGTCTATTCATCATCACTAAACCTATCACCTTAGAAGCCCTAGTTGACTAATTTAATCACCTAGGCCTATTTCCCATCACCTAGTCTTAATTAACCTAGGACATGTCCTTTTCACCTAAATTCCACCATTAAACTTTATAATACCATTATTTAATTTATCAGCTTTTCCATCTCCTCACAATAAATAATTAAATAATTACTTACTACCACCTATTATCCATCTCACACATGTGGGTAAATTAATTAAATAATATTATTATTTAATAAAGCATATATTCCCTCACCACTTTTCAAGAATAATGGGAACCGATGAACACAAGTCCTTATGGTCCCATTGTTCTCTCAACACATTCCAAAAATATCAGGCACTTAAGAACACTTATCCTTATGGTCCCCTTATTCTCTCAACACATCCAAAAATTATAGCCTTCTTAGGTGCACATATCATTAATTTGTTTCATTCTCACAACTACTTACTAAATTTAGTAAGTAAATCATATCCATTCACATTCTAACTACCTTAATCTTCACCCTTTATCCTCTCCTAGATCTTATAGAATTTTTCTCAACCATTCTCCAACCTTTAATCTTAGCCATCCATTCCCCATTCCAAAAATGTATAAATTTAGACAACCTCTCATCCAAATCATCCATTATCACTTGAACTAGATGCTATCAAATTGGTATCAAATGTTCAAGCAAAGAGAATCCACATCCCAAAGGCATTAGAGCAAATAAAACCACAGTGGAGGTTATGGTGACATTTCAAGTTGGTTTTTGATGTTATTATCTTGTTTTGATCTCTTTTGTGAGCTCTATCTAGAGGTTTTGCATGTTTTGAATAGGGAGTTTACATAGTAGTTTTATTTCATTTCAATTTCAAAATTTATGCATTACAAGTAGTTTTATAGAGGAGTGATTACAAAGGAAAATTAATAGAGGAACCTCAACAAATAACATAAATACTTAAGAAGTTACAAATTGTTGAATACTATAATGATGAAACTTCACAAGGAGAACTATTAGAAAAAGATTTATAATTTAAGGTAGAAAAGGACCAAATGAATGTGAAGGAAGATGAACAAAGAGAACAAACATAGGGAATAATAGTGGTATTTCCTACAATTACCCACCATATATACCAATAAATAATAAGGCTTGAAGGATTCTAAGTGAAGCCTAGAACGATAAGAGTGGATGACGAAAAGGAAGGGAGGATGTTGATCATGTAATATATAAATTATCTTGAAATAATAAGACCATACTAATTTAATTTATGGAGAAAATAAAGTTAAAGAAGGATATAATCAAAATAAAAAGGTCATTCCCATTAATGTTTATTGAAAAATAAAGGTAAAGGAGATGATTCCTAATGGAAAAGACCACATTGACTAAGATTCATTAAAAATATCAAGGTAAAGATGAATATGCTTCCCATAATTCAACATTTGGATGGGTAGAACAATAAATGGGTGTCATAGAACATAACCCCGCAAGAAAGAATAGTGGAAAATAAAAAAATAAAATGGAAACATGACACAACAACAAAGAGGCTTAGAGAAAATTTCAATCCACATAGATGAAGATCCAAAGCAAGAAAAGCCATCATGGTTGATCCTTACATGAGAATATGGGTTGGAAGTGATTTCACTCAATTGTCTTGAGGGTGGGACAATATTTTAGGTCTAAGGAGAATGTTGGTGGGATGCAAGGGGTTGTGTAGTACCACACAACATTAGGGTAATTTATCTAATTTACTTAAATAGCCTTAACATCCTATAAGCACAAACAAATTATTAAAGTAATAATAAAGAGATGGTTAAAATCAAGGGAAGAGATTTTGTAAGTGATCACGAGTTATTATGGAAGGATATGATAGAAAGACACAATGAAGAGGAATTAAGAAGTTATATAGGGGAAGGAAAAGTGGAAGATAAGAGCATGAATTATATGATTTGGAATAACAAAGTGTGGAAAATATATGAGATATATATGAACATGGCATGATGAATGAATCATGAGACATCTAGATACATGATATATGAGCACAATATGACAAATATCACATTTTATAAGTTGAATCAATATTGAGGGCTTGGTTGCCATCAAGACAAGACATGAGTTTCATCCTTGATATCAAGCTTTGTCATTGCTTTTAAGCATCACCTAATCTAGCTACAAACATGTGGACAAGTTCTTGTAGGCTAGAAGTACATAGTTCAAGGCCCCACAATTAGTTCAAGGTCACATAGAAGGCTTAAGACTGTAATTTTATAGTTTAAGTCCACATGTGTGATTCTAAATCTTAATAGACCATAAATTAGGCATTGATAATTTAATAATAGAAGTTTGAGTTCGATCACAAAAGAGTGTATTTCAGTAGAACATTCATTATTGTATAGAAAACTAAGTGCATGCTTCTCTATTTATCAATTTTAATATATTTTTCAATATTTTATCTAAACTCATCTCATTTACTAAAATCAATTATTTAATCAATTGATTAACTTGAATATCTTTAGAGGGTGTCTTTTAATCCTTTTTCACCTTTTAACTCTACGATTTAATATCTTCTCAATCACTAGTAATACTAACAACGAATAATAACGCCACCTACAAATTAGAGCAAATAAAAACACAAATCATTCAACTCTAACTCAATCAAGATTTGAAAAACCTACACTTTTATCATTACAAACACCTGAACTACTAAATTATATGGGATGACTACTTACATTGTTGATCTGATTTTTATAATCAATAAAACGTTATACAATTATACTTGTCTATAACCTCGTTATTAATGATAATCTTGTAATCAAGATTATGTATGTAAATTTAATTCCAATATCCATATTTAATTGCCTATATTATCATTTGTATAGTTGTCACACATATTCTCTATTTTTCTCAAAAACTTTTGCCATTTGTCACAATTTTAATTATTTTGGATCAACAAACATTTAAAACGTTGAAAGCCCATGCTCAAATTTGTGGCTCGTGATAACCAACCCAAATGTGGATCCCACCAACTTTTTCAGTCACAAGAAACTAATTAAAAAAGTGAAATTTGCAAATGCCATGCATTGGGCGGCTCGTGATGATATCTCCAATTGTGGACCCTACTTAGCTTTTCCAATAATTAAAAACCCATTATGAAAATTATTTCCGATAACAATAATAATTAAACAAAAAACATTCAGCGACTTTACACAAGTTCAACATTCACAAGTAGGTATTTTATAGCCCATGACAAGGGGCTAAAATGCCTATATAAATTGTTCGTTATACCGTTATACACGTGTGGGCAGCTTATTATCTCGTCCAATGATGAGCTGTCGTCTTTATTATAAATTTAGATAATCTGCTATATTTAGTTACGCTTCCCAACGTTTTCTTGCTATCGCTTTGAGCTCCGTGTTTGCACTACGTGTGGACTTGCTTGACAAATTTTTATTATTTTTATAAAATCGAGATATCCTTCCAAAAAGTTTAGGTAAAATATCGATTTGCGACCCATGACGAATACGACAAAAAAATTAGTGTCCGCAGGATAATTCTGGATATTTATGATTAAGAACAGCTCATAAGATTCCACTCTCACCCCGTTCAACTAAGTTATCAATGATTTTTTATTCAAGGTATTGACGGTGGTTTAAATTTGATGCCCGACATTCCTCATCGGGAATTGTTTTAATGATAAAATACTTAGTTTAGAATAAGTTGTAATGATAAAGTAGTTTGTAATAAGTTGTCCAAATATTAAGAAATAAAATGAGAGAAAATTAGATATCTTAAATAGATCTGTGAGAAATATTTTTGCATGTTTTGGTATTTTTAAGTAGATATAATACAGATAATTTTTTATTTATAATTTTAATAAATTATTTATTTTATATCAAAATACATAGTTATGTCAATAGAGTCAAAGTTTTATGAAAATAAATTATTTTAATAATTTTATATTTATTTTATTTGTTAAAATATATTTTATTATTATCTTAAAAGATTTTTTTATAATATTTAAAAATAAAAAATATATATTATTTAAATAAGAAATATTAATTTAAACTATTTAAAATAAATTGATAGAAAAAACTAAATAGAAACCAAAATTATTGTATTTCTCTTTAGAATTAATTTCTTAATGCAATAAAACATTTCAATATAAAACCTAACTTGTAACTATAATTAAAATAAATTGAAAAAACCTAATTTAATTTTATTATTGTTTTATCCCTCAACTCTAATTTTTATTTTTTATTTTCGCCTCATTCTATAATCTTTTATTGGTTTTTTTCTTTCTACTCATAAGAAATTGTATTTATCTATTTATCTTCTTCTTGTATAATTTATATTTTGATATTTTAATATATTAGTAATAATATTTTTTACTTTATAAAAATATATCTTTATGAACTATTTATATTTTTAATAATATTATTAATAAAAGGGTTAATCTTATAGTGCTATGGTAAAGTGGTGGTGTTGTTGTGGCCACCAAATAAAACTATCCCCTAACACTTGTCTATCACATATAGAAATGTATCTTAATATGGTTCTTTACATTCTTCTTTTCAACATGTTTAATTATTTTTAAGCTCATGTTTCATGTTAAAATTTACAATTTATTTAACTTAAATTATTTTTTATGTTCATAAAAAACACTCAACATAAACTAATTAAGATTACAAATAAAATTAGTTATTGCAAATTATATTAAAAATATATATACATATATTTTAATATGTTTTTTAATTTTCTTTTCCATTTTTGTCTATTTTTTATCTTAGAAAAATAAAATTAATTTAAAAAATCTAAAATACTAGAATTACAACATCATAAAGGAAAGTACGTCCTACTAGTGTCACTTGTGTGTGTGTGTTTACGAGAAAAAAGACAGTTTGAAACAAATAATTTTTAATTTTTTTTGTATTTTCATATATTTATATTTATTATTAATTATTAATAGTATATTTATTATTATATTAAATACTTTGACATGTAAATGGTTGTCAAATTCAAGACAAAATTTAATAATTTTTGTTAACACTCTTAAGTAATTACACTCCACCCCTTTTTACTATAAGAATAATAAATAATATATTTTAAAAAATTAGAAGAAATAAATGATAAAAATAAGTATTGTAAGAGAATTGTAATGAATAAATGTTAAAGGTAAAAAATAATAATGTAGAAGGGAAATAAAAAAAAGAAAGTTGATTATACTAAATTGCAATAAGTATGAGGGGAAATGTGTGAGAGAAAGGATGAATAATAAAGAAAAATTAAAAGGTGAAAATGAGAGATTGTATGGTAAAATAAGGATAAATTTTATAAGTAGGCATATTTGAGATGGAGTAGTATTAAAATGGGTGACCATCCAAGAAGTCTCAATGTTTTATCTTTATAAGCGTCACCTAAATGTTATGAATGCTAAGTTGATCATGTATACATGTAATAGATGCACTGCTACTCCTAAAATATATATCAATAAATTTGATGCAAAAATACATAATTAATACATATATCTTAAGTATATACATCCATCTTAAAGATAGTGAGAAATATGAGTTTCTATTTCTTCTTAAGTTGAGAATTATTTTATTTTTTATTTGCATTGTTTACTTTTTTTAATTGTTATTTTATTCTTATATGTAATATTTAATTTTATTTTTGGATAAATTATCATTCATTATGTTTATAACTTTTTTTTGTTTTATTTTGAAAAGTATAATAAATTTTATATATTTATATGTTATATTGTAATAGTTTTATCTTTGTAGACATTAATATATATTTTAAAATTTTGATATCTTTATATTTAAAAAAAAAATAATAATTAGTTTATAATATATAAAAAAAAATTATTGTTAACAAAGTAAAATAAAATATACATTTATTTTATTTCTATATTTAATTATGTAGATCACATTTTTTTATTTTTTATTTTTAAATATTATATATTATATTTTGATATAGATATGAATGACATAAAATTTGTACTTTAATATCATTGAAAATCTTTTAATAAAACATAATATAAACAAGAGCTGCAAGGCAGCCAAGTTCCTGCCAAATAGTAATAGAATTGTTATGCTTTAATTAGTTGTGTTTGATAAATTTTTGCAATGTCACAAATGATATGCACCTGCTTGGTGGAAGGCGCATCTACTTGGTGACAAAGCTTGTGATAGAATTAGACCTAACGACAGGGCACATAGCACTTTACAATCTTGATTTTAGGATTCAAATAACTAATGGACATAGAAAATAAGTAAGTACAAACCAAGCAACAATATAGCCCCATGCTCAACACAGAAACACAAACAAGAATAACTCAAATATTCAACAAATAAATTTCAATGGAGGGGAACAAGGGCAGAGAGAGCTAGAGTTCCAAACAAGGACCCTCAACTCTAGTTCTAGCTTAACACACAAGCCAATTGGACTAAAAAATCAAATAACCAAAGCCCACTAGGGTAAAGTAGTTACAAAGATTTTATCACATCGCAGTAAATACATGTCCCCTAAAAGACACTAAAGATATAAAAGTTACTAAGTACAACATCTATAAGTTCTTAGGCCAATTACCCCGAGTTGGAGTTGTAAGGCTTATCATGTTCATTAGATCTCAGTATCTTTATTATTTAATTTGTACCAGGAAGATTTTTTGGGTTGAGGCATTCCATTCTCAGTAATATGAGGACCAAGTGTGTTGTACATCTTGCAAGTCTTACTTATAATGTTGGAATATTATTGTAATGTTGGCACACTAGTTAAACATGGTAACATTCTAATGTTGTTTGCAGATGGTCCCCTTCA